>NIPM01000146.1:0-402273 GCA_002738285.1 Holacanthella duospinosa | reverse complement strand
GAGGGATGGAGGAGTCTTTGCTGAATGGAGAGGGGAGGGGTGGAGGGTCCATTAAGTGCTTATCAATGAGAGGAAAGCCCCTTGCCAAATTCACTTTTGACACAACTCATCCATGATAGGGAGTTTTTTGTTAAAAATCTGTAATTAAGTAAAGTGAAAAACTCATTTTGATGTGTTTTTTTGCCCACAAGGTGCACTTCACAAAAATTGGTCAAGTTCAATGAAAGATCAAGCCTAACCTAAATATACTTTTTTAAGACCCAATGGGTTCGTGATAAGACCACCACACTTAAAAGACCAAGATTCGCCGTTGCAAAATATAAATATTATATCCGTCGACTACTGTACTAATTTTCCGGCCTTTATTTATTTAATTAAAATTAAAAATAATATTCGTCCAAATGTCCATGGACATTAAAAAAATAATCTAAAATAAATCCATCCGTCCATAGCCGTCCATGGACGTCCATAGGAATAATATTTAGGGCAGAATAAATTTTATAATACTAAAAAACAACAGAAAATTAAGAATTTTTATCTTCTAGTAAAATTTTTATTTCTGCACATCTCGAAAAGTTGTAGAAATAAAAGACAATCCGTAACTAAATGAGTAATTACACACTGATCGACTGTAATGATAACGAATCATGACAACCATTCTAGACTACAAGAGGTTAAGTAATTTCTCTCTGAAATCCAACGTGGACGCACATGGACACCGATGGACATATTGAAAATATGGCATTTTATGTCCACCCGTCCATGTCCATAAATAATTTTCTTTTTCTTCGTCCAGCCGTCCATGTCTATGGATGGATGGACATATGGANTATGAAATTTACATCAGTCCCTTTTTTTCCGCTGCACCCGTTATTATAAATATCGTTAAATTAATATGAAAGGGAGGGATATATTCGAATCCTGCCTTACTCATTTTATCATTCTAGATAGTCTCATTACTTCTGAAGCATCTTTTAAATGTAAACTCAAAAACAAAATGAAAACTAAATAAATACGAAATAAAATGTAATAAATAAACGTACAGAAACCTAACAAAAAACTTTAATTATTTTAATATATTTTATTCTAAACGTGTCTACAAAACACCATCAAGAAAATACCTTAACATTAAACAAAGATAATAGAATGAAACGTTTAAACTTAAATAGAATCATGACTTAGAAAATAGTCAAGAATAACAAGTCGAGTGAAGATAAAACGGACAGATATAAATTTCTATAACCTAACCAGTGTCAATTTATACTGCAGTAAGTTCAAATTGGATTAAAGAAAAGTATACAATGCAAGGAAATATTTTACTCGGAATACGGAATAGTTACGTAATTTTTGTGTTTCTTAACCAATCTGTATGAAAATTTCACTGAATAAGGGTAACCTCACTAGAAATTTCCATGCATAATTTCCGAATGATTGGTTGAAAGAGAGCCGGGTTTTTAAGAGAAAGCATAAATGAACGTGGAGAAAGCTGTAAATAGTTTTACTTGAGTTTCATTTTATCGATGAAACCGCTAATAATTCAGAACGGAATAATTCCAAATTTAATTATACTCATTTAACCACTCTTTAGGTAAAACCAACTCGTGCAAGCAACCCCGAAGCCACATTGTAAAAATTTTATAGGACTCTGTGCTCGGTATCAGCCTAGACATTTTTCTCCGCATTCTTAAAGTCATCCAATGTGTCATATTGCTTCCAACCTTCCTAAACGTTCCTGGCGAGTACACCGTATCAATTTCTGAGGCTAAAGTCCGGCGAACACGTTAGGATAATGATAGGCGAGATATTATATACCCAAAGAAAGTTTTTTTGGGCATGAGGAGTTATATCGCTATCCTGCATAAAAATGCCATTTTCTTGACCCNGTACCCAAAGAAAGTTTTTTTGGGCATGAGGAGTTATATCGCTATCCTGCATAAAAATGCCATTTTCTTGACCCAATGAATTTAAAATAAGAAATAAGCATCAGGGCAAGTATTCCTGATGCTCAATTGAATTATTTTTTGTAGTTTCAAAGGCTAGTAGGGACTTCGATATTAGCTAAAGGCACCCCAAATCCTGAAGTATCTTCCTCAGGTACGATGCTATGAAAAAATTAGCCAATCATTTACTAAATCATGAGAATATGACAAAAAACCACCGAGTTTATCCTTATTGCAATACTTCTGATCGTTCCAGCCAATAATTTTCCATGTATCATATTGAGAAATTTTCTACTTTCCCCAGGTGAGCCTTATNTTCTGATCGTTCCAGCCAATAATTTTCCATGTATCATATTGAGAAATTTTCTACTTTCCCCAGGTGAGCCTTATCCCCAAAAGTGTTATTCTCAGGGAGGTTTCTGCAGATATTTTCTAAAGCGAATACTGTCTGGTGAGTTTAAAAAGTTGCATAGAGTGTCTAGAGTAGTTTGGGTTAAGATGGTGCTATAATTGGTGCAACATAATTGATTTGTTGTTCATTTGTCGTAAAATTAATCATTGGACAATTAGAGAAAGCTCGGTTTTGCACATAGTTTCTGCTTTGGGATACGATATTTTTGTATTTTTAAAATAGTTTCGGATACTCTATTTAAATCTTGCAATTTCCTTCTTTATTTGCNTTGTATTTTTAAAATAGTTTCGGATACTCTATTTAAATCTTGCAATTTCCTTCTTTATTTGCTTATTAGAATGCTCATTTTTGGTGAAAACATTTGTTGAAAACAGGGATGGAGGGGTGGAGGAATCAACTTAGCTTAGAGGGATGGAGGAGTCTTTGCTGAATGGAGAGGGGAGGGGTGGAGGGTCCATTAAGTGCTTATCAATGAGAGGAAAGCCCCTTGCCAAATTCACTTTTGACACAACTCATCCATGATAGGGAGTTTTTTGTTAAAAATCTGTAATTAAGTAAAGTGAAAAACTCATTTTGATGTGTTTTTTTGCCCACAAGGTGCACTTCACAAAAATTGGTCAAGTTCAATGAAAGATCAAGCCTAACCTAAATATACTTTTTTAAGACCCAATGGGTTCGTGATAAGACCACCACACTTAAAAGACCAAGATTCGCCGTTGCAAAATATAAATATTATATCCGTCGACTACTGTACTAATTTTCCGGCCTTTATTTATTTAATTAAAATTAAAAATAATATTCGTCCAAATGTCCATGGACTTTAAAAAAATAATCTAAAATAAATCCATCCGTCCATAGCCGTCCATGGACGTCCATAGGAATAATATTTAGGGCAGAATAAATTTTATAATACTAAAAAACAACAGAAAATTAAGAATTTTTATCTTCTAGTAAAATTTTTATTTCTGCACATCTCGAAAAGTTGTAGAAATAAAAGACAATCCGTAACTAAATGAGTAATTACACACTGATCGACTGTAATGATAACGAATCATGACAACCATTCTAGACTACAAGAGGTTAAGTAATTTGTCTCTGAAATCCAACGTGGACACACATGGACACCGATGGACATATTGAAAATATGGCATTTTATGTCCATCCGTCCATGTCCATAAATAATTTTCTTTTTCTTCGTCCAGCCGTCCATGTCTATGGATGGATGGACATATGGATGGACATACTGAAAATGTCCATGAACGCTACTCTCTGCACCACTTACAAAGTTGGCAGTGGAGTAGCATTGTTGTGCCAATTAGCGGAAACCCGAAAAATAAGCTGGTCGAAGTTAAAATTACATTTCTATTTATTAAAATATGTTTTAAATAGTAATTTGGCGTATTTTTCACCTAGCAACTTTTGTATTTACTTTAATTAAATTCTTTAAATAAATAAGTTAACAAACGTTAGTGGGGGAAGCATTAGATGTGCGGGTTATAATAGATGGCGATTTGAAAAATTTGCAGAATTATAATTAATGTGTATACAAATAACTTCCACNCGGGTTATAATAGATGGCGATTTGAAAAATTTGCAGAATTATAATTAATGTGTATACAAATAACTTCCACGAGACAGATCAAGTTAAACTTAAAAGTTACAACAAAATAATTTTTGAAATACAGATATTAAATTTTTTCCTTGCCCATTTAACTTCATAATCACCGATGCCGCCAATTTACAATAGCTTAAGAGGATTTGAGTCACAAAACAAAAGAAAAATCAATNACGAGACAGATCAAGTTAAACTTAAAAGTTACAACAAAATAATTTTTGAAATACAGATATTAAATTTTTTCCTTGTTGATTACTGCTACTGTTGCTGCCCATTTAACTTCATAATCACCGATGCCGCCAATTTACAATAGCTTAAGAGGATTTGAGTCACAAAACAAAAGAAAAATCAATTTTTTTTTTTAATTTTATACTTCCCTTAAAAAAATTAATTGAGCAGAGATAAGAGAGGAAACCTAAAAGTAAGCTATTTCGAGCAAGGCAAATCGAGACTAGACAATTTGCTGAATTTTTAGAATGCTACGGGAAGCTGAGGTATTCCATGCTTTACTATGTATTTCATGTATTTTTGTTACTAGAAATATCATTGTAACTTTATATCCAAAATATGATTTTTATTATTTATATATTCAGAAATGAAAAAACACTGAAAAACGCAAAAAAAAAAGCAATAAGTAGTAAATTATATGTAGTTTGAACCAGGTTATTATCTTCCTTCCTGCACAAAAATTATTTCAAAAATAGGTGTTGAAAACTGTTGAAGTCAAAAAGAAATCAGAACTCTGCTAAAATTGCCCAGTTTTACTTCGCTACAAAATTTTCTTTGGTTTAAACGATACACAAAATAAGGTCTCCAGAATTAAAGAGCTAAAAGTTATGAATTATTGAAGATCAAGTTGTTTCGAAAGTGATTATGAGACGTTACAACAAAGCATAGGTGTCACATAGTGATGTTTGAACAACTTTGCTACCAACAGACGATACCTCAGCAAGCAACAGATTGTTAAATATGTAAAAGTAAACGAATTAATTGGGTATATTTCTAAGAAATTTATGAAAATAAAATGTACTATGCTCCGAAAGAAATAACCTCTAATAATTTCTAAATGTTTTCATTAAGATGGTTCCATTATTTCAATATTGTAGCTGACTCTCTTTCCACGTATCTTACTGTGGGAGTTGTCGAATATCAAAAAATCTAAAGGGAAATACGAAATACTTGTGATATAAATTACCGTGACTATATTATAAATTGATATAAAAAAAATTTGGATTTGATTACATTCACCAGTTTTGGCACATGTCAATGACCCCGTATGTTCCTCTACCTGCGCATCGTAAAGCTGACTAGGTAGCACCTCTTCCTGCTCACATTTAATAAGAAATCCAATGTCGTAGTCATTAGTTTTGAATCTCCATCTGTATCGGAAGAAATATACCAAATGATAACAGTAATTAAATTAATCATTAAAATAGTCACTTGATAGTAGTGCCAGGATGAGTGATTCCATATTCCAATTTCAGAGTCTTTCCTGCCGCAATATCTATGTCTACATATTCTGAACCATCCATATCCATTGTAGTCTCACCCAATGCCATTCCAAAGGAAATCTTACTCAAAAATTGTCAACGTAACTACGACATTGGTGACTATGTTTACTGGTTGATAAGGTTTTGACTCACTCTTTGATTTTTTTGAGACCCACCAATACTACAAGGAAATTGGTCTGCAGGAAGATTGGCTAGAAGAATTGGTTTCCATTTATCCGGTGTCGTAAAAATTTCAAGTTTTGCAATTGTTCTAGCAGATAACAGTGGTTTCATCAAACCAAAAAAAATTTGGAATACTCTGTAACCTGAAATATTTGTTTGACCTTTAGATTTCATTTGAGTCTGACCTAAAAGTGTCAGTTTACTAAAAAATCTTTACATAAGACTTACAGTTGAGAAAGTAAAACCTGTATAAAATCTCAGGGTAATTGGCTTCAAATCGACGAACAGCTTCCAAGATTGTGTTGATATCTGATTGAAAATAAAATAACTTTTTACAGAAATTGGTATATTTTGTAAATCCTTTGATTTAAATTTCTTGGTACTTAACAAAATATTACATACTAGTAAATGAAGCGAGCTGTCGCATGGCTATGTTTGCAAAATCTACAATGAGGACACACTGTGTCACTTCAGTCTTGAACTCTATTGACGTCTCTTTCATCTTTTCAAAAATTAGGGCAAACATTTGGTCAATATGTCGAAACCAAGATTGACGCTTTCCTGATTTTAGAACTTTCCTGACGTCCCAATAACCAAAAGGAATCACACAGACTAAACAAAAAATACAAGGTGATTCAATAAATCATAACTTTTATACAAGTTTGTACAAAAAGTATTTTTAAGGCTGGAAGTGAGTAATTGTGACATCAGACAAATGACCTAAACAAGAGTATTTTACGTTTATATTTTTCCAGACCTAAAGACCACTTTGCTACTCGCATGCTCAGTTATTCCTATCCTACAGTTAAGACACTTACTCGGATGTCCTTGTTCATCTCGACCAGAGATTTCATATATGTAGTCGTCCTTGAATTCCGGAGGGCCATTCCACTCTAAGATAGATGACAAGTCTTCCTCGTGACGCCATTTTATGTTCTAAGAAATTAATAAGACCGAAAATTCCACTTTTGGCTTTGACATCACATAAAAAAGTACATAAAGTAAGGTTATGGTCAAAGAATTGAACTGAGTTGGTTTGGTCTATTCTTATTGCTATTGTGTCCATCCGGAGGGTTCGAGTTATCGATGGCTATATTAAAAGTCATAGGGAAGCTACTTTTGGCCCCATACACTTTGCTGCAGAAAGCAGGTGCCTTATAAATTTCAGTCAATTTTCTCGTCAACTAAATTTTTTGTTGAAAAGTATTAACAGTTTCAGATAAAACATTATAAAGTGGATTATAAGTCCGAAAAAATAAAGCATCCACAATAACAAGAACAAAAGTTATGACTGTTTGAAAATTGAATTCTTGGATGTTCTTTTGATATGATGTACTAAATAAGTGAAGAATGTTTCAATAAAGATCCATTACTAGCCCTAATAAACGGTATACAAAACGAAAAACGAAAGGGAAAGTCATTTCGCAGTAAAATCGCAAAATAAAATGATTGAAATTGAATGGAAAAAGACTTATTGAATCTTAACGTGGTCGGAAAGAAAAGTTATGATAATGTAATAATTGGATATTAAATAACATTAGGAATTTTCTAGATTATACCAAATTAGGAAATACCCGTATCCGGGCATTATGAAAAATATGTATAAAAAACTAAAGGTGTCAATTTGGATGAGAAAAACTACGATCATAGGTAAAATTTCATCAAGAATTATGTTGATTTTGCCAAATTAGGAAATACTAAGTTTTTTATACATATTTTTTATAATGCCTGGATACGAGTATGTCGTAATTTGGCAAAATCAACAAAATTATTGAAGTAATTTTACCCATGACCGTCATTTTTTTCATCCAAATTTGTCAACATTAGTTTTTTATACATATTTTTCATAATGCCCAGATACGGGAATTTCTCAATTTGGCGAAATCAACAAAATTCCTGATGTAATTTTACACCTACTGTTGCTGCCAACATATGGACAGCCAGTTTTCTGTCTTAGGATATATCTGTTTACTTTTTTTCTTTGAGCTATATCCCATGGAAACAGAATTTTTCACCCCCTGTTACAACTCACGATTATGAAGCTTCTGCCCGTCTGACTGATGTTATTCTTGCGCGTGATTTTCTTAGTCGACGCTTTTGTGACTTTTAAACCTATTTTTTGTAGGCTTTTTTTTAATAAACTGCACAAACGACAGACAGAATTTATAAAGCTAGCAACACTAACAACAACCATAACCCAAACTTAGCCCAACCTAACTTCATAATCGTCAGCATTTTAGTTCTGCGTGTACTTCATCACCTAATGATAACCACTGAGTAGCCTGAAGTTTGTTCATAATATTTTAGTAGAATTTATACTCTAGCGAGAAATGCTGTTGGCTATTGGTCTTTAATCTGTCTGTGCGCAAAAATTTAACATTTTTCTGAGTTTGATGTTTCGTAGTACATTTGATTTAATTGCAACAAAACGTTACAATTTAGTGAGGCGACAGGCGAGATATTTGAATCACCTCTCCAGGTTGAGAGGTAAACGTTAACATTTAGTTAGGTTTTAATTTTATTTCATCTTTATTGGTTTGTTTTATTCAAGTTTGCAAAAAAAAAAATTTTTGGTAAGTAAAAATGAAAATGAGTTGGGTAGAAGTGAGCGGTTAATCCAAAGTTTTTCCAAAAAATTCCTGTTTCCAATGGAAATGGCTCAAAAACAAAAAAATAAACAGATATATCCTAAGATAGAAAACTGGCTGTCTATATGTTGGCAGCAACATTTTTCCTTTCTAGTTTGGTCAACTTTAGTTTTGTAACATTTTTCATAATGCTCGGATCTGCTCCTAATTTGGCAAAATCAACAAAATTTCATGATGTAATTTTTCTCATGATCGTAATTTTTTCCATCCAAATTAGTCAACTTTAGTTTATTATACATATCTTCCTATTTTGGTATAAATCTACAAAATTTCTAATGTCATTTCACATCCAATTGTTACATTATCATAATTTTCCCCGTCCGATCACGTCAAGATTAAATTAAGTTTTTTGCCACTCAAGGTCAAATATTTTATTTTGCGAATTTACTGCGAAATCACTTTCCCTTTCGTTTTTTGTTTTGTACACCGTTATAATTAGGGCTAGTAATGGATCGTGATTTCAATAGATGGTCCAAACAACTTTTGTCTTAAGTGGTACTGGAGACTTAATGTTTTCTACTTTTGAATGCTTTATCTGAAACTATCAAAGAGTTTTGTTTATGAAACACATTTGACATAAAATAAAGCAACTTTCTCCAGCAAAGGGCAAAGAGCCAAAATTACTGAAGCTTCTTCTTTGCCTTATAAGAAAATTTTAGAGAGTACCCACGATGAGAGATAATACTAGGAAAAACTCTTCAGAAGTTACGTCGTTTTCTGAGGGCCAATCACGAAGAGAGAATGAATGAGTTGGTAATGTTAGATTTACAACCTNTCACTTTCCCTTTCGTTTTTTGTTTTGTACACCGTTATAATTAGGGCTAGTAATGGATCGTGATTTCAATAGATAGTTCAAACAACTTTTGTCTTAAGTGGTACTGGAGACTTAATGTTTTCTACTTTTGAATGCTTTATCTGAAACTATCAAAAGTTTTGTTTATGAAACACATTTGACATAAACTAAAGCAAATTTCTCCAGCAAAGGGCATAGAGCGAAAATTACTGAAGCTTCTTCTTTGCCTTATAAGAAAATTTTAGAGAGTACCCACGATGAGAGATAATACTAGGAAAAACTCTTCGGAAGTTACGTCGTTTTCTGAGGGCCAATCACGAAGAGAGAATGAATGAGTTGGTAATGTTAGATTTACAACCTCCTTCAGCTGAAGCTTTTTGACCTCAATCTCTATGAAGAACTTTGAGGTATCTATTAGTATCTCTATATGGAGAATACCATGTTAGTGCAGATTAGGTAAGTGAGTTTGCAGGACCGTAAGTTGTTGTAACATGTATGAACCAACAAAACTTTTACGATTATCTTTTTCTTGAAATAAATACTAACTTTCAAAAATAGCATTTTGTGGTTAATTTTTCGTTTCAATAACAATGGATATTAAAGATAGATTTACATGACTTGGTTGTTTTGTTATAACGGACTGTTGTTACATCGCATATTACAGCAGTATACAGACGGTTTAAACAATATGTCTTGCAAATCTAGAATTAAGGTTGGGATTTTTGGTGAAATCACTAACAACGTCAGGCTAAACAAAATTCATCTCCATACTTTACACTTTTTCAATGTAATTCTTTTAATTATATAAAAATGATTCAATAAAAATATATCAAGTCACACGTGTGATTATTTATTGACCCTACAGAAAAACAAATTAGTCGATGAACCTACTTAATTGTATGGAGATTCTGTGCATACGTCCTTAAACTTAAATGTGCAGAAATGCAGTTCATTGGTTTGCCCGATAGGGTCAATAAAAAAGAATGTGTGCCTTGTGAATTGTTTATTAAATGCAACACCGTTTGCACTTAATGTACGAATTTAGTAGGGTTTACACTAGAACTATACCCTTCAATGTGGTTAGTTGGTACAGTGCGACTAAAAATAGCATAAGCTATGGGAAGAAATTTTTGGTTTATGCCCTTTTCCTGAAGAAAAGAGATTAAGTTTTTTTTAGCAGGGAAAGTTGTTAGTCTTTTTTTTGNGGGGGGGGGGGGGGGGGGGAGGACACTAATACAATTTCAGAAAGACAATTGAAAAGTAAGATATAAAGTTACAAAATTCATGTCACTACTATCAATGTATCAAAAGTTATCATTTTTTGAAAATTAAAATTTTTGGATGTTCTTTTGAAACGCCCAAGTCTTATTGTTAGTACATCGTCTCAAAACAACATCAAAACTTTTAAATTTAAAAAAATCATAACTTTTGTTCTAGGCAAAATGCTGTTGATCATCAATTACAAAGGCACTGCTTTACCCAGCAAAGGGCATAGTCAAAAAGTATTTTCCCAATGCCTTTGCTATTTGTAGTGCACTGTATTTGAGAGTTTACCAAATTTTACCGACTTTTACCTAGGCGGGAACACTCGAGTCAATCAAATGACAATACCAATTTCAAAATCTGAACCAGTTCAGGAGCTTGTTTTTTTTACCAAGTTCTTTGAAACTAAAACTTATTTCTGTACTTTAATGGTCATTTTGAATAAATACATACTTTGGAACTTTAGAAACCGAACAGCTAAGTCAGCATTGTCAACATATTATTATTGAATGGCGTCACAATTTTCAATTAGGATGAGGGAAAATCAAGGGGAATATGCTTACTTGGTGACAATTGTCTCACCTGTCTCAACATATCTTGTGCCAGGACCATGTTCATCTCTCGAGCTAAATAAATATAATTATTAATAATCCTCGTTCTAAACCTTTTGCACTGTTTTATCGAGAGATAAAATTATACTCGAAATCATTTGATCAATGCAACTTTTTCCCCAGCACAGGGCATGGGTCATAAGTCTCTTTGCATAGCCCATAATATGCTGTTGGAAGTAACACTGTACATGCTGCTTATCATTCAATATTATTGATACCCCCAAGAAAATTCAAATTCACTATCAGACTCCTACAAAATTTGAATATTCAAATCTAATTGACTGAATTTGAATTTTTGAATTTTCTTGGAGCGTCATTCTCAGGGTACAAAGTACAAAATTACAAAGTTAATTACAAAATGATTACAAATTACAAACTTTTTCACTTGCCAAAATTACAAAACAGAATATAAAATAGAATAGCGTATTTCTCGATTTAATTCCCCACCTCGAAACAATTCCTCCCCAAAATAATTCCCCGCCTTTTGGCTAGATTGAAATAATAATTCCCCACCTCGAAATAAATCCTCATGAGGAATTATTAAAAGTCTCATCATGCGCGAAATTAGAAACAATTTTATGTAGAATTACGTGAAAAGAGGAAAATTAAAAAGTTAGAAGGCGACAAAAATATCAAAACGACAAGAAAGCTTATTAAATTCTAAGTTTAAATTTACGTTTTGCATAAGTTTAAGCTAGATACACATTTGGATTCCATTATTATTGTACTTTTTTCCTCTTATAAGAAGTAAAGAACTATAAAAGAAGCAAAATTTTCAGTTCCAATTAATAATTCCCCACCTCGAAATAATTCCCCACTCGAAATAATTCCCCCAATTAACCGAGAAATACGGTAAGCTAAATCTCACTTTCCCCAGCAAGTATTTGCTCAGCAAATTAACAAANCACCTTTTGCCAGTTTGAAATAATAATTCCCCAATTAACCGAGAAATACGGTAAGCTAAATCTCACTTTCCCCAGCAAGTATTTGCTCAGCAAATTAACAAATTTGAAACTCCAAAGGTAAACTTCCCATTTTCGGCAATAATTTCAGTGAGTTCAACCAATAAAATTTTAAATTTGATATCATCCAACCAATTTTAAGAAGTCAATCAATTATTCAGAATTGAATTTATCAAGCCCAACTAAGGATGTGATAACAAGACTTTTACTAAATTAAAAGCTTTAAGTCAGTTAAATTTCGTGTGACGTGACGTAGCGGGAAATTTTTTCGGGGAAAAGAACCTTAGTAAAAAATGTATATAAACTAAAACACAAGTTGAAAGCAAGTAAAGTGGAAATATGAAAGAAAGAATTAACTATTGTCATATTTTTAGTTGTTTTTAGTAATTTTGTACAATGATAAAAAATTGTTAGGAATTTTCGGAAAATTTTGAACACTGGTCATTCTAGGNCAGGGAAAAGAACCTTAGTAAAAAATGTATATTAAACTAAAACACAAGTTGAAAGCAAGTAAAGTGGAAATATGAAAGAAAGAATTAACTATTGTCGTATTTTTAGTTATTTTTAGTAATTTTGTACAATGATAAAAAATTGTTAGGAATTTTCGGAAAATTTTGAACACTGGTCATTCTAGNATTTTTAGTAATTTTGTACAATGATAAAAAATTGTTAGGAATTTTCGGAAAATTTTGAACACTGGTCATTCTAGGGCATCTTGTTCACTAGAAACGTGATGAAGTGGAATAAAAACATATTTTGTTACCTCGTAGCCATCTTAACATGAACAAATCAGACTCCCTCTCCAAGTTTAAATCTTGTATTTCTTTCCTAAACTAAAAATCATAATGCAAGATTTAATAATTGCTTATGGATTAGTGCAATATAACTTAATACCTGTTTAACAATTTCAAGTTCGTTTGGGGACGGTTTGGCCATATTTGATTTAGGAAGCGATACACAGAGTAAGGTTTATTGGTTTAAAATTCAATCAGAACTGAAATGAAACTCTCTGATTTATGTCCAATTGTATAATGATAATTGTAAAATAAAAATTGCTATTAGTTCTTTAAAGGTAGTTGTCGTATAATCATTTTCAAGGTAATAATAGAAAAACAATCTAAAGTTCTAACCACAGTACCCACTAACTCGTTTTATTAATGTCATTGATCACTCTGCATAAAATAGGCAAAAATTGAAAACAACTTCTTGACGGGTCATTAGTCCAATATATAAGCGAGGTTAACCGGAGTGCAAATTATTAAGAAAATTATATTAAATTTTGTAAATCAATGAAAATNCAATATATAAGCGAGGTTAACCGGAGTGCAAATTATTAAGAAAATTATATTAAATTTTGTAAATCAATGAAAATAATTTAATAGAACAAGTATTATCGTAGAGTTTGTTGAAGTAGGATTAGGACAATTGAGAATTGCGTTGGGATATAACAAATTAAATAGAAAGCAAAGCAAATCTCTGTAAAAGTTAAAAAGTTGATCAGTTTGGTGAAATAATAAAACACCAAATCACAACTTCAAATCGAATTATAAAAAATATGAGTAGCATCTTATACGCATCAGGTAGGATGTAGTGTCGCACAGTCGTTGGTATAGNTCGAATTATAAAAAATATGAGTAGCATCTTATACGCATCAGGTAGGATGTAGTGTCGCACAGTCGTTGGTATAGCTGTATAAGATATGGTTAACTTTTAGTTAAGCAAACACCTCCAACAGTTTAAAAATGTGTTGTAATAAACATTTACAACGCAATATGAGATATCTAAAGCCAATACATAAATTCATCCAGTATTAATTGATAACTCATTATTTTACAAACAGAATGTACATGAAGCTGAAACCTGATGTACCACCAGTTTATACCTGAGCTAATAGACGATAACAAACCACAATTTGTTGAAGTATTTTCCATTGGTAGCAAAAGATTTCATTCAACCACTGGTACGTAAGATTAGAGTATCGCATGACTCACATTATAGCCTGAGTCAGAGTCATTGACTCACTGAGTCGAGTCTCTGACTCTTTGGGTTTAGTGAGTCAGAATCAGAGTCAAAGTTTAAATGTTTTGGGAGTCGACTCACTCTTTTGGATTTTTACCCTGTGAGTCAGTCAATGACTCATGAGTCAAAGAGTCGACTCTAGAATCAGATGACAATTTTTTAATTGCTTACTCGTCTAATTATTGCTTTCATGTTAACTTATATTAATCAAGTTCACTTACGTGCAATAGTTACACAGGTGTTGAGGTTTATTATTAACCTCGACAACTGTAAAATGTTATACTACACCTTTAAGATTCACTGGATTAGCTTATTGAGATCTGCATTCCGTTTCTGCATCGGGAAGTTCGTCAAGTATAATTATTTCCTGGATATCCATTCTTTCATCTCGTAAGAATTGGAAAAATCACAAAGTCGATGTAAATAAAAAGTGAAAACTTGTACCTAGCAGAGAAAATCACAAACGACAAATTGATGAATTAATACGTGTTATATTAATGTTTGATGCAATTTCATGAGACGGAATGGAACGTTCTGGTCATGGGTTATAAAGAGTTGACTCTTTTTCTGAAGAGTCGACTCAGAGTCAGACTTCAATATTAAAGAGTCAAGAGTCAACGTCTCTCCGAGTCGACTCTCTGACTCTTNCGTTTGAGGTACTTGACCTCACCTGACCTGAGCCGTGAAAATTTTTGGCAGCACTGCCTTACGCGCGTAGGCGGTAAAAAATTTCCCTAGNACTGCCTTACGCGCGTAGGCTATTAAAAAATTTCCCTAACTAAGCCATTACGGCTACTTATGCCCTACTAAAGGCTAAATTACTAATAAATCTAATAATTTTTAATAATTTAAATTAAAAAAAAAAACATCTCACCACTTGTAATTAGGTGAATGTTTAAAGGTTGTTTTAAGTTGATGATGGTGGTGGTGGCGAAGCTCCACTGGTCGCCACGNGAGTCGACTCAGAGTCAGACTTCAATATTAAAGAGTCAAGAGTCAACGTCTCTCCGAGTCGACTCTCTGACTCTTCGGTNTCTCACCACTTGTAATTAGGTGAATGTTTAAAGGTTGTTTTAAGTTGATGATGGTGGTGGTGGCGAAGCTCCACTGGTCGCCACGTGAAGGGAATAGGTCCTTCAATGACCCCTGACCCTTGTCCTGTGTGGAGATAGGTCACCAGGTCCACCAAAAATCAACAAAAAAACAATTAAATAATTAAAATTAAATAAATATAATTTTTACCAAAATGGAAGAGAGAGGACTTCCGTTTATTTCAACGGTCAAAACTCAACTGAGTCTATCCACAGGGATAGACTCTACACAGGTAAGTCTATACCTATATGTAGAAATAATAATAACAATAATAATAATAATAATATATATATATAGGGAGAGTTAATGAATTGTAAAGGGAAGAAGAGAAGAAGAAGAACACAGCAGCAGCTGTGTTGTTGTTGTGTGTGGTGAGCGGGAGGTCCAGTCCCGTTCATCACAAGGTGAAGGTCTTCACCACACGGTTTTAGTGAGTCAGAGTCAAACTCAAAAATATTGTGAGTCGACTCTGACTCATGAGTCAAGAGTCGACTCCTGAGTCAGAGTCATGCGATACTCTACGTGAGATATCTATATTTAATAACGAAAGTAACCAATGGTTCTGGAGTTACCATTACAGATTATGATTACAGAAAACTAACAATAATCAAACCCATTGAAGTAATCTATAATCACCTGGGTTTGATTACAGATTTGCGGGCATGTTCATAATCAACTAATCAAAACCCTAATTATTTTATATTAAATGATTACATATAGATCGACAATAGAAAGCGACAAAAGAAACTTATTGTTTTAACTTTCAACTCCATGAAACGACATGAAGGCTCTGACCTTAAAACAGAAAAGGACTCTAAAAACAATCTTATCCACATCAATTTAAATGCTAATAATAATGCCAATAATTTCAGTGCCCAATATTATTAGAGAGATTTAAATATTAGGTTTAANGAAACGACATGAAGGCTCTGACCTTAAAACAGAAAAGGACTCTAAAAACAATCTTATCCACATCAATTTAAATGCCAATAATAATGCCAATAATTTCAGTGCCCAATATTATTAGAGAGATTTAAATGTTAGGTTTAGGTCTGACCCAAACCTAATTATGAGATTGGCGCCAAGAATCAGTGACGTTGAAGGACTTTCTCCTTCCTCTCGACTTAGTCCTTCTCTCAAAAACTCAATTCCAGACCTAATTCCTCCTCACTTTAGGTCTGAGATTAAGTCCAAACCAAGACTTTTGTTTTTTTGTTTTTCTTCAGTTTATAAGAAAAATTTAAGTTTTAGTTTCATTTGTTTTCGTTGTAATTATAAATTACGTAATATTTTTAATAATTAATTCAGTGTTTGGTCTAAAAATGTTTGAATTTAAAAAAAAATCCAAAGTACGATTTGGCTGTTTAGGTAGAAACAGAGAGTTAAGCCATTTTCTATGGATGCTAATTAAAAAATCCNGTAATTATAAATTACGTAATATTTTTAATAATTAATTGAGTGTTTGGTCTAAAAATGTTTGAATTTAAAAAAAAAATCCAAAGTACGATCTGGCTGTTTAGGTAGAAACAGAGAGTTAAGCCATTTTCTATGGATGCTAATTAAAAAATCCATTTTGAGAGGAAGTTTACCATGTTCAAATAAATTTTTTTACAGCTCACAGTTGTCAACTTAAAGTATCATGCAGAATGTAAAAACTTTGCTTGAAAAAAAAATTAAAAAAATTCTTACATAATCTGGCTGCTAGTTTATGTAAAATTCAATAGCAGGCAAAGTTATTAAGAACAAAATCATAAGTTTTAAAATTTGAAAAGATTAGTTTACATGTTCGGATTGGCAATTCTGCGAAGAGTTATAAAAATAACCTCTGTTTCACTCACTTTGGTCCCTTGACACTTAGCCACGTTATCGATATTTAAATATTTTATTTTCGTAATTTTACCAGATCATTCTTATGAAACCGGAAGTTAAAACAGTGCTCGTCATCTAAAGTATTAAGATTGAAACGAGTTTTCTTAAATTTTACGAGTGGTTTATCCAAGCGACCACACCAAATGTTGGTCTATGGACTTAATATTTTAACCTCTTAAGTTATAACAAACTCAGACTCAAATCGAGAGTGTGAAAGTCGAGAAAAATTAGGTCGGTTCAGACCTAATCCTAATAATTAAATTCCTCTATTATTACGATTAACAACCGAAAATAATGAGACAAATCTCGACATATAGGAATTCCTTTCCCTTTTCACTTTTGCTATAACAATTCATTCAAAATCGTTTTATATTTGCTAAAAAAATTTTTTCAATCTTTGGTTTCTAATTCTCATGACTTTTGATTTTAGAGAAATGGAGTAACCATGATACGTTTTATATAATAACCTTTTTTTTTAACTATGGATCCCACACATGAAATACAAATTGTCTCGTTTGCTGCACCAACTGACAGTGTTAGTGTATAATTTGGAAATATTAGATGGCAACTACTTTCAAGTTGTTTCAATAGTTGGGAATGAGGTTAGGGCAAATTTAGCATAAGCGACAGTTACTGGAAGATCAAACGTTTGAGAAACTACATCTCCTTTTGTTCCAATTACATCATGAAATGAAACTTCTTGCACAAGATTGGATGTAATTTTTGGTGAATGTAAGTTAGTACAGTTTTAACGAAATCGAATTTTCTCTCAAATTGTATCACACCCGCTTTGGCATTAGTACCATTACATTAGCATTATGCATTAGCATTAAATCACAATTCAAAATGCACCCGTGTTCAGATGGACGTATCTTGGGAAAGATGATCGAAATTACATCCTGAGGTCGGACAATTACATGAAATTTGTAATTCTGTAACACATGACATTGATAAATTGAGCTCTTATTACAATTAAAATTAACTTACTGATGTAATCGATTTCTCAATTATGTAATTGATTACAAGTAATTGTAATTGAGTAAAGTTCAATCACATTTTTTTAACCACTAGAAAGATTGATTTAGGAAGTTACTTATAATGTGATTAATTATTCAACAAATTTTTATCTTCAGGTTAGTCATTATTTCTATTATTGTGTAATTAAATTAATCTCTATCTTTTGCAGAGAAAATCAATTTGTACACAAAATTCTTGTAATAATTACTAGTGACCTTATTCTACAAGGGGTTTTCGGAAAAAGCACATTGGAAGGTTGATGCTAAACATGTCCAATTGGTTAATTAGGATAGTTGTTCATGTCCATTTTCATAAAACTTAAACGAATTAAAAGAATAACAAATTTGTTTCAACCTTAGTTTTTTTAGAAAGGTAATTCCTGGCATATTGTAAGGTCGTGGTCGGGTAATGTCTGGGGTAAGGTAATGAGTGGGCTCGGGTATTGCTTAGCATATTGTAAGGTCGGGGTTGTATCATGACTGGGGTCGGGTTATGTCTGGGGTAGGGTAACGCCAGGAGCAGGGTAATATTAGGCGTAAGGTAATACCCGGGCTTGGATAATGCCTGGCACATTTTAAGGTCGGAGTGAGCTGATGCCCGGGGTCGGGTAATGCACGAGCTCGGGTAATGCCCGGTGTCGGGTAATGACCGGTGTCGGGTAATGATAAGTTGTTAGGTTGTTAGTGTGTTAGGTTGTTAGGAAATGAGGGGTGGATTTTGAGATATGGCTATGTTATATAGTGAATACCCCATATCGATCCATCCATTAGTTATCGAAATATTCTAGTTATTATCTACATGTAAATTTCCATAAAGACAAATATTGAGTTTCGGAAGAAAAATAAAAAAAACTAGGTCAGAGATGACGGATATGGCTCATATTAGAACTTGTCCGTTCCTGGTGCATGAGCTATCGATTAGTGAAAACCGCGTTTCGATCCGTCAATTAATTTTTGAGCTAGAGCACCGACGGACGGTCGGACGGACGGACAAGCCAGATCAGTAATGTGCGTGCAACACATAATAAAGGGCAAGTGCTATTTCAAAAATTTTGCCAACTGAAGAGTCGCTTCTCGAATTTCAATGCATCCCGAAACTCAAAACTCAACTCCTCCTGTAGTGTTACGTAAAAGTAAAGGTGATGCATGACAGATACCACCACTCTCCTAATCCCTCGCCTGCTGCTAGACTAATTATAATTTTCCAATACTTTTATCAAGAAAAGCATGAGGTAAAACTTTTAACGCATAACTGTTTAATAATTCATAAGTAGAATTCTGTAAGTTTACAATAGTTCCGTAATTAATATGCAAAAAGATGNAATAACTGTTTAATAATTCATAAGTAGAATTCTGTAAGTTTACAATAGTTCCGTAATTAATATGCAAAAAGATGTTTCTGTCAATATGAGTCCTTACAAGTGGCCTGTGTACAGGGTGATTTAAATTTTATTGTACACTAGAAAGCATGTTTTCACATAACGTCATTTTCCGTATCAAGGTGAGGTTTTAGCTCAAAATTTATAGTCTGCTAAGGCATAACGTTAGAAAAAATAAACAATTAGTTTGGGAAACCAGACGAGCCAATCAAAAAAGCAAAGAGAGGGGTCGGCAGGTTCTCTGTTGACTGAGGTGGTGTAAATCTGCAGGGGTCAAGCCTCGATTTCGATTTTCTCTAAATTCACCACTCCTCAACATAAAAGAACGGCGTATCGTCACACACACAAAAAAATACATTTTAAATATGTTTTGATTAGAGATACGCTAATCCAAAGTAACAGAGATGCAGAGAAACAGAGAGAGGAGTCGACAGGTTCTTTGTTGTGTGAGGTGGAGTGAATGCGAAGTAGTGTCCTCCATGACTCCGGGTTTAGCCGGAGTCGGAGTCACTGACTCAGGAGTCACTGAGTCCGACTCCAAGAAAATTTTGGAGTGGTTCTGGAGTCACTGACTCCGACTCCTTGAAAATAAGGAGTGACTCCGGAGTCAAAATTCACATTTACTTAGATTTTACAAATACATATTATGCACATGGTTCTTTTTGTGCGGAGGTGGGGCAGTTGTCTAGGGAATTACATTTAAAAAATCAAAATTCATCTAAAAGTCGGCAAATTAAGGACAAAAGTCTCTAAAAAAAGTAAATTAAGTTAGGAAGTTATCATGAAAGAGGTCAATGATTTGAAACTAATTTGTGAAGACTTGCCTACATTTGTCCCGGCTCTTGTTTACGTATTAGTCTTAAAAATTAGTAAACAATTTATAATTTTGAGTTGTCGGATCCTTCGTCGGCATGCCTTCATTATTTAAAATATTTAAATTTTAAAATGCTCCTAAAAGTAGGAGTAAAGCAACTGTATATTGCAGCAACACTATATTAAGCAGCAGAGCTGTTAATTAAAGCGGCCCCTATACACTGAGGAATTCTTGGTAGGAGACAATGATACCCAAGTTCACCCACCTAACCCGTCCTAGACACCATAAACACCGTAGATACCATAGTTCCCATATATGCTGTTTAGTTCGGGTGGGGTGAGTGAACTTAGGTATCATTGTCTCCTACTAAGATTTCCACACTGTATATAGCAGCAGAGCTGCAATATTTAGTGTATCATACCTTACTGACATACGTGTATTCTGTTTGTGATGTAATGCTATATGAGTTCTGCGCATGACATTTTTTTGAAGCTGACTACAATTGTGTGGAGTCGACTCCGGAGTCATTGACTCCGACTCCTTGTTTGCATATGCCTGCTCCGGAGTCATCGACTCCGACTCCATAGCAAACCACGGGTGACTCCGGAGTCGGAGTCAAGGAGTCGACTCCGACTCCGACTCCGGAGTCGGAGTCATGGAGAACACTAATGCGAAGGGATCATATCCGATTCCTCGACTCGACTTTGAGTTTATTCTCTCAAATAACAACCTCTCAACATTAGAATTCCTTATCCTCACAAAAAATACTTTGTTTGATTTGATATCCCAAAATATAGGGTGAGCAATCCTTTTTGGTACCCTAGAAAGCATGCTTTCACATGACGTCATTTTTCTCATGTCATCGCGATGGGGTTTTAAATAAAAATTTATTGTCGGCTACGGTAGAATGTTAAAAGAAATAAGCAACACCTACGATTAAGCGGGATTTAGATTGAAATAAGAAATAAGAGTGTGCCTTATGCTTCTTAAGCAGTCCTCACTTTTTGTCTGTTGAATTCAAAAAATGAAGACTAACTTAAAAACAAAGTTGCAGCACACCAGAAAAGCAAAGAGAAACACTAATTCTCTGTTGAGTGAGGTGGAATAGATACNCCCCTCACATTCCTCCAGTTGTTTTTTTCTCTCAATTCTCAAATTATCAGCATTACAGAATGGCGTATCGCCACAAATTTTTTGAATGTCTGTTTTGATTAGACATTAGGCTAGTGCAAAGCAGAGAAGCAGACAAAAGGGTAGGCAGGATCTCTGTTGAGTGAGATGTAGTAGATGCAAAGCGATCATACTCCACTCCTCGGCTGTTGGTTTATTCTCTCAGCTAACCACCTCTCGCCATTACAGAATCTTCTTTCCTAAAAAATAATGGTTTTGATTTGATGTCCGCAAATATTGCAAGCAAACACAGATTAGGAGGAGCTATGGTGAAAGTAGAGAAAGAGGGTACCTAAAATGATTGTTCACCCTTTGTATCTTGGTACTCTATTGCAAGCGACAACATACATGGTGAGTAATCTTTTTTAGTACCCTCTTTCTCCACTTTCACCATAGCTCCACCCAATCTATGTGGTTGCTTGGAGTATTTGGGGATATCAAATCAAAAGGATTGTTTTTTAGTAAAGGGGATTCTGTAATGGCGATAGCGAGAGGTGGTTAGTTGAGAGAATTAAGCCAAAGTGGAGAATAGGGTATGATACCTTGGGATCTACTCCACCTCGCTCAACAGAGAACCTGCCGACCCCTCACCTGCTTCTCTGCTTTATTTTGTGGGGATACGCCAGNAGCGAGAGGTGGTTAGTTGAGAGAATTAAGCCAAAGTGGAGAATAGGGTATGATACCTTGGGATCTACTCCACCTAGCTCAACAGAGAACCTGCCGACCCCTCACCTGCTTCTCTGCTTTATTTTGTGGGGATACGCCATGCTGTAATTCTAATTGGTCCTTAACTGAGAGTAAAAACCAAGTTCAGGAATGACCCTACTGTACTATGCTTCTTAATCAAGTCTTCTCTTTTTGAACTCGATTGAGACAAAATGTGAAGATTACTTACGAAGCACATAACACACTTTCCTTTCTTATTTCAATCTAAATCTCGCCCATTCGTAGCTTTTGGTTGTTTCTTCCAACATTCTGCCGCAGCCGACTCTCGCGGTGACATGANTCTTATTTCAATCTAAATCTCGCCCATTCGTAGCTTTTGGTTGTTTCTTCCAACATTCTGCCGCAGCCGACTCTCAATTTTCATATAAAACCCTCTCGCGGTGACATGGAAAAATGACGTCATATAAAAGCATACTTTCTAGGGTACTAAAAAATATTACTCACCCTGTAAATTGGAAATGTGAAAATGGAGAAAGATGTCCCAAAAAAGATTACTCTCCCTGTATTTTGATTTGTTCACAATATCAATAGCAATGAGGTGAGTATACACAAAAAAAAGCAGCAGCCAAAGATGATTATTTATTTTTTTATCGAAAAAATGAACACTCAAGGCTTTTCATGTATGAAGGAGGACGTCTTTTCATGCCTTCCAGCCTTCAATATTAAATTTAATTAATAATATTTCTAAATTGTTATTATAAAATAGTGTTGTTTCTACAAAACATAAGCTAGTTTTTGAATAGATGTTATACAAGTACGTGTTCTGTTAAGTAATTAGATCCATCTTGCCTCAAATTAGGAAAACCAAAATTGAATACACTACTTTACAGGAAGTAATGACAACTAATGGTAAGTATAGGCAGGACATAAAACATGAAGTTCATAGTAATTTAAAGTGAATGAAAGATTATAAAAATTGTAATTAAATAACAGAGTTAGAAAAAAGTATCCTCCAAATTCTAAATTTTCTCATAATTTAGCTAACGTATTTTATTATTAAATTAGAATATATAATTAACAAGTTTAGCGCAAAGAAAAATGAAATATCTATAAAATCGTTTTGTTCAATTGAAATCGAAGGTTTACTAATATGAAGAAATTCGTCAATGTCAGCATATAAAATGTTCTGGGGATCATCGTCAATTTACCTAACCTTCCAAAGATATAACTTTAGTTTCAGTTTGTGCACGACGATATTGCATAGAAATGTACGTGGATAACCTCTTAGATCCAAGTTGACACCCATTCAATCTTGTAACGCCTAATTGAATAAGTAGTTGGAAATTTCTCACGACGTATGTGAGACTATACTTATCTCTTGCTCTTGCGTTCAGAGGAACCTCAATTGAAACCTGTCTTACCACAGTCTGGTATCGGCCCTATTGCAACAATCCAGGTTTCCAAGCGAAACACTGCTTAATTTTTTTAAGAATCGTTGTTAATGACTGTTTTGCTCGTATCTAAGTGAAGACAAAGAGACTTATATAGGGATGATATTTATACACAGGAACAGAGAATANACGACGTATGTGAGACTATACTTATCTCTTGCTCTTGCGTTCAGAGGAACCTCAATTGAAACCTGTCTTACCACCGTCTGGTATCGGCCCTATTGCAACAATCCAGGTTCCCAAGCGAAACACTGCTTAATTTTTTTAAGAATCGTTGTTAATGATNTTGCAACAATCCAGGTTCCCAAGCGAAACACTGCTTAATTTTTTTAAGAATCGTTGTTAATGATTGTTTTGCTCGTATCTAAGTGAAGACAAAGAGACTTATATAGGGATGATATTTATACACAGGAACAGAGAATAAGACTTGAGGTAGACTCAGTAACAATTTTTTTAATAGGAAAAGATTCAGAAACAGTGGTCAGGAATAGGTCAGCAAGAGGAACAGATCAAAAACAGTGCTTAGTAGTGATGATAGGAATAGTAGTCAGGAACAGATCAGGAATAGTAGCGATTACAGGAACAAGAGTTCGCAGGAACACAACCGATAAGATCAGGAACAGATGGAATTGATTCAAGTAATATCCAGACAATAGGCGCACTAAGGTGATAAAAGAACTTGAAAAGAATTAAAATTATTAAAAGAATAATTACAATTGAAAATGTAACAGTGAGTGTAATTAAAATTAAGAGAGCGAAAATGCGAACGACCTACCTTTTAAAATTTTAATCGAGCACTGATTTAATTGAAACAAAAATGGACGCTTATGAAATGCATGAAGAATATTTATAAAAGAATAAATAAGTTTCAATAAGTAGCAAAATTTCTTCGTTGGTAACGGAAACTAAACAATGATGATGCGCTAGCACAAAACCGGGTGTTCGACCACCAACTTTGTCATGTTAGTCTATTAACGGAAGCGCAATATTTTTGAGGAGCAACTTGGTAATTTTTTTCCAATCAAATATAAATTTTTTCTATCGGCAACTTCGGCGATACGTGCTTATATATAGAAAATGTATTTTCCTTCATAAATGGTGGAGCTGCTTGACAAGGGGTATACAACTGTCTACAAGGCAGTTACCTTCAGTGATATTATCCCCATAACTCCAAGAAATAAAAGTATTATTGACTAGTTTATCCATTTTTGAAATACGTAAGGTCACTAGAGAAGCCTATCAAACTAGGTTTGCATACAAAATCTATGGTAGTTTCTAAAGTTTAAATCCATTTCTTTTCGTACGTGTACGAAATGTTAACACTTTATTTCCTAGCACGTCATCCAAAAAAAAATTTATTTCTGGCAATACGGTTAAAGTAGTTCTATAGAAAATAATTCCTCTTTGAATACCCATGCCCAGATCGGGTCTAGGGAAATTCCAGCCGAATATTTTAAAACATTTTGGGAAATGGTATAGATCGAGGAAATTTTTTCGCTTTCGAACGTATGATATCATTACATGCCATCATTATTGTATTATGTGCTTCAATAATGCTGGGATCAGGTACCTACCTAGATTACTGTGATATTCCTTTATTTCCGAACAAATTATACGAACTTCATGACATTTATATACTATGGGCCAATTCCCGCAATTGTATAGAGCGCATGATAGTATCAAGGCTCATAGTACTTTAAGATGATAGAAAATTTACGGGAACGAAAATGATAGAA
Source organism: Holacanthella duospinosa (assembly GCA_002738285.1). Taxonomy (NCBI): domain Eukaryota; kingdom Metazoa; phylum Arthropoda; class Collembola; order Poduromorpha; family Neanuridae; genus Holacanthella; species Holacanthella duospinosa. The sequence goes on along the minus strand of NIPM01000146.1, from coordinate 377,144 downwards.
AAGTTGTGACAGAATTAACAGCTGTCTATTCCTAACCGAAATGTGTAAGGAAGATTATCAAGAGGACAACTAGCATGTGTTCATAAAGTCACTACACAATTGAGAAAATGTGTTCCCATCCCCACAACTCCTCTCAAACAGAATTTGTTTCTTTTGAGTTTGAGTGGAGAGGATTGCATGGAGGGACAATGACATTTATACATGCCTCTGAGCAGATTAGAACTTAGCGGGAGCCTCATAGGTTTTTCAACCAATCAGAGACCTCCAAAATGAGTCACGTTTCATAGTTGTATTTATNTCCCATCCCCACAACTCCTCTCAAACAGAATTTGTTTCTTTTGAGTTTGAGTGGAGAGGATTGCATGGAGGGACTATGCCATTTATACATGCCTCTGAGTAGATTAGAACTAGCGGGAGCCTCAGGTTTTTCAACCAATCAGAGACCTCCAAAATGAGTCACGTTTCATAGTTGTATTTATCTCATAGTTTCATAGTCCTACAGTACTATGAAGCGTTCTATACAATTGCGGGAATTGGGCCTATATAAATATAATTTTTTTGAAAAATTCATCAGTTTATAGACAGTTGCCTTTTGTGAAAGTCATATGGCCCTGTACAGATTTCATGAGAAATTGTTGAAAATCCAAGTTAAGAGTTATTCAGGGTATGATACTGATAGCCTAATTTCACTCATTCTGAATTGATTTGAAAAATTCAGGATAGCGTAAGACAAAGTGCTCATGAGAAGAATCAAATTCGGCTTACATCTCGCAACTTTCTGCTAAAATTGTTCCTTTTTGTGAATTATGTGTTCACATTAACAAAAACTTCTACAATTTAGGTGGTCAAAGTTGTGTGTTCATACTTACCTTCTGAGGGCAGNACTCATTCTGAATTGATTTGAAAAATTCAGGATTGAACAAGCCTAAGACAAAGTGCTCATGAGAAGAATCAAATTCGGCTTACATCTCGCAACTTTCTGCTAAAATTGTTCCTTTTTGTGAATTATGTGTTCACATTAACAAAAACTTCTACAATTTAGGTGGTCAAAGTTGTGTGTTCATACTTACCTTCTGAGGGCAGACAAAAACTCGCTGCACAAGACTTTTTTTGTGAGCTTGGTCTGACCAACCTGCAATTTGAGAAATAAATTTCCTACGTCTTCGTCAAGTAACTTTTCAAAACTTGTTCACATTAGAACTTTCAAGATAGTAGTTTGTTTCTGCCTCGCACCTCGTTTAAGTATCAAATGAACTCGTAGGCATCTGAGGTATACGAATGTAACTTGTTCATAGGAGGCTATATTTATCACTTTTTCGCAGCTGAGACATCAATTGAACTTAGCTTCTAAAGTAGATACAATTAATTAACACAATTCATAGTAATTTATTTTATGGTAAATAGTTATTATGAACTGTTCCTTTTATATTTGTTCAGATTTAGACAGACGGACACGGCGATGAAATATACCTCTNCAAATGTAAACTTGTTCATAGGAGGCTATATTTATCACTTTTTCGCAGCTGAGACATCAATTGAACTTAGCTGCTAAAGTAGATACAATTAATTAACACAATTCATAGTAATTTATTTTATGGTAAATAGTTATTATGAACTGTTCCTTTTATATTTGTTCAGATTTAGACAGACGGACACGGCGATGAAATATACCTCTCCAGTACAGTTCGCGGTTAATAATAATGACATTTATTTTCAGATAACATACCCCATCTTTTCTCCAGCTCCAATTTGCTTGGAAAAGTGGAAGAGTAAGTAGAACTACTTTAATTTAATTATCAATTCGTGTAGAGGATAATGAACATTTTAAATATTCTTAAGCGCTTGTAGAAATTTCAGAGCCTAAAGATAAGATTGATTAAACGGATTAATATGATAACAAAAATATATTCCACCGAAAAATTTTGCGTTTCCAGAACTCGAAATTGGAAATCTGATTTGGATTAATTATTCGACAGTTTTGCAGCCAAAAGTTTCTTTGACCTTTTACTAAAGCATTTATCGGCGGCTGTAAAAGAAAATGATAACATTAGATATTTTTACCAAATAAACGCGAAGAATTTGAGTAAAATTATAGTTCATAACTGAATTCTTACAGTTTTACTCACGATGTCATCAATGGGATCGTTTCTACCGACCCAAAAGACTTCCTCTACAGTCGCCCTATTCAATTGGAATTCCTTGGAACGTACATCAAACAAATGGAAGCAGAGGGGGGGTTCAAAATTGAATTTGAAAATTTGGGTCCACCAACTAGACAGCTTCAATCATGGACATATGCAGAGTTGCAAGATAATATCTCTAAACAACGCTATCCTACGGAAAAAGATAATCTTCTCTGTTATGACAAAACAAGGGTCCAACTCATCAAGGAGCTAGGGAAACCATACTCTGACTTCATAATGGCCAATNACTCTTACAGTTATACTCACGATGTCATCAATGGGATCGTTTCTACCGACCCAAAGGACTTCCTCTACAGTCGCCCTATTCAATTGGAATTCCTTGGAACGTACATCAAACAAATGGAAGCAGAGGGCGGGTTCAAAATTGAATTTGAAAATTTGGGTCCACCAACTAGACAGCTTCAATCATGGACATATGCAGAGTTGCCAGATAATATCTCTAAACAACGCTATCCTACGGAAAAAGATAATCTTCTCTGTTATGACAAAACAAGGGTCCAACTCATCAAGGAGCTAGGGAAACCATACTCTGACTTCATAATGGCCAATTGGGTTGATTCATATGCTGAGAAGAAACGATATATTGCCACACAAGGACCTATGGACTTCACTATCGCCGATTTCTATCGAATGGCAAATACCACATGAACCTATTATTTANAATTCACTATCGCCGATTTCTATCGAATGGCAAATACCACATGAACCTATTATTTATCAAGTATAACTCAGATACAGTGAGCCCAAACGAATCTCCTCAACAAAATCTTAATTACCTTGAAAACTTAAAATCAACTAACGNCTCAGATACAGTGAGCCCAAACGAATCTCCTCAACAAAATCTTAATTACCTTGAAAACTTAAAATCAACTAACGCATATTTTCCAATACAAGCCCTTGCTTCTATTCAAATCGGGGAGTTTCGAAACCAGGCTTCTATTAGAGACAGNGCATATTTTCCAATACAAGCCCTTGCTTCTATTCAAATCGGGGAGTTTCGAAACCAGGCTTCTATTAGAGACAGTCTATTATTAGAGACCTGCCACAATTCTTTCGAAGAGTACACATAAATTTGCAGACGAGGTTGAATATTATTTTCCCGGTGGTTTATTAAGCGATCAGGGAATTTAAATAACATATTTTAATCATCAGTGCTTCTGTAAGTATTAAAAAGGCGGTAGAACAAGGTTTTCCTATTTTCAAGCAATGGATGAGTTTATCATCAGACCCATTGGTATCAATGTTAATCCCACATGACTTAAAGTATCTCACAATCATTTCAGTCGAAATGAAGCCCCATGCTGCTTTAACTCAGTTCAACATCAATTTCTAAACCGCCATCCAGCAAAGAAAAGTGAGATATAATTTTGAAAATACCGCTAAGAGCATAATGTTTCCAATTAAGGCCCAATTCTAAATGTATTAGGAACATACTTTTATAAGAGACCGGCTTCAATTTCCAACTTGAACCTTCGAAACCTTCAAAACGAGACCGGTTTGTGTTGGAGAATATACGGTAATTTCATGAGGAGTTTTAGGAGACTTTAGAAAGCGAATGCTGAAATCTTCTAATACTATGAAATTAACTAAGTTACTAAATAATCACAACAAATATTCGAAGTATAAAAAGTGACCAATTCACAACGCGGCTGTGCACTACTGTACCATTTTCACTTCTTCGGCTAATTGAATTAATCAAAACTGGGAATCAACAAGTTGAACTAGTGAAAATACATTGGCCCATCATACGAACTCGGACTTAGTCGTAAGTCATATACTGTACTGAGATGAAAGCCTGGCTTTTGAAAGTCGTTTGGTGGTGGGCGGGAGCGGTGTCGGAAAATCTCTCCGAGTTAAACAGGAGTGAATTGTTGAAAGTCTGACTTAAGCACGGCTTTTAACCGTATTCCATACACGGGCTGGACTTAAAAGCAGCAACTATAGTTCGTCCTTTATTCCGATTTCTTTAGCCATTCGCCTTTCCCCTTTAGCATATGCTAAAGTCACTCAAGCTACCATACTTTGTCCGGCTATAAAATGTAAAAAATGCAAAAGTTTCTCGTCAAACTGAATTTGGCATCACTGTAGTTCGTACATTAACCATTCCCCTTTAATCATTCTCCTTTCTCCTGTTGTATGTTTCTTATTGCTTTCTAAATGAAATTACTTATCCCGCCCAATATTTCAACAGTATCATGGGCAAATACTCCTTTAGCCTTTATTCAAAATTTCAAAAATTTGAAACTTTGCAAAGGCCGAAATTGCGGTCTTTTGGGATAAAGATTAAAGAATTTGAGATAAAAGAGTAAGTAGGGTTGCAAAAGACTTAAGGCCGAAGACTAAACGTCCAAAGTTTTCACCCGCTGCGGTGAAAGTTCAGAAAAGGCCGAAAGTGCGCGAAATTCAAAAAAACCTCAAGCGAAAGCTAAAGTCTAAAGAATAAAGGAGAAAGATCAACTATAGTAGCATTTTTTTTCAACTTCGGGCTAAAAAAATTGAGATAAAGGACAAACTATAGTTGCTGCTTAAAAGCCGGATTTAAGAACGGGCTTACGCTAACCCTGGTTTCGGGTTGTCTTATACACAGACTTTACATAACAAGATTGATTTTAAATGAAATTGACATTCGACCACTTTCACCTTGTTTTTAAATTATTAAATTATTGATTAATTAATCAATTTATGAATTAATCTCAATTAATTACTTAAATTAGTTCATTAATTTGTGTTTATTAAATAGAGTAATTAATTAATAGGTTATGACGGCTATTACAATTATTAAATTATTTTTTTTTTACCCAGTTCAGAGTGAACTCTGGTTTGAATCATGGTAAAAGAAGTTTGTCTACAGTTTTCATGATATGCTAATGTTCTAGCAATACAAATAAGCTGTTTTGAATAACAAACGAAGCTGCCTCCTCTTCACCGCATGCGTCTTCTACATCACAAGTCAGACTTTCCCAAGCTCGACTTAAGTTTGGCTTCTGACTTCAGTCAGGATTTAGAGAAAAGTCCTAGTTCGCAACATGGGCCTAGGAGTTGAATTACATCACCAGAATGTATAGAAATCTATTCAAATGGTATCTAATCCGGTTTCCCCTCATAATTTACGTTTAGGATTGCAGTTGCCAAAGAAAGATATCTGGCTGAGGAGATTTCACTGAGGAGCTCTGTATAACGCTACACAGCGGGCACCAGAATGAAAATTTTTATTAGAAACCTTAAGATTCTAATAAAAATTACAGAAATTGTTGTCGATAAGATTCCAAGTAACAAAGTATTGGGTCGTTTCTCGAAGCATTGATTCCTTTCACCTGCAGAGATCGCCTAATCACACATTAATTGCATTTGAATATTTTTAGTATTTCTAAGTGCTGTGTCATTCGGCGATATTTTTTAAACAATCTTCAAAGGCTACTGAACTTTGTCTAACCTTACATCTGCAGTAGTCTTAAGTTAAAACTTTTACCTTCACATTCCAAAGTTCAGAAATCTTCAAGCTCAAACGCCAAAGNTAGTTCGCAACATGGGCCTAGGAGTTGAATTACATCACCAGAATGTATAGAAATCTATTCAAATGGTATCTAATTCGGTTTCCCCTCATAATTTACGTTTAGGATTGCAGTTGCCAAAGAAACATATTTGGCTGAGGAGATTTCACTGAGGAGCTCTGTGTAACGCTACACAGCGGGCACCAGAATGAAATTTTTTATTAGAAACCTTAAGATTCTAATAAAAATTACAGAAAATGTTGTCGATAAGATTCCAAGTAACAAAGTATTGGGTCGTTTCTCGAAGCATTGATTCCTTTCACCTGCAGAGATCACCTAATCACACATTAATTGCATTTGAATATTTTTAGTATTTCTAAGTGCTGTGTCATTCGGCGATATTTTTTAAACAATCTTCAAAGGCTACTGAAATTTGTCTAACCTTACATTTGCAGTAGTCTTAAGTTAAAACTTTTACCTTCACATTCCAAAGTTCAGAAATCTTCAAGCTCAAACGCCAAAGACATGTGATCTATGGAGGTCGAAAGAAACAATTCCCCGATACACGAGTTTACCATATTATTATCCATCATCCTTTGGACAACATTTTCTGAAACTTTCATTAGAATCCTTCGTGTCCAAGCTGTGTAATGTTACATCTGAATTATGTTTGACACTTAATGAATCCTATCTATGTGTAGATTTGGCAGTATAATGTTCATGAGATCATTATGCTCGCTAGTGAACATGACGTCGAAAAGGTAACCAGAGGGTTTGCTGTACAACAGTGCTGGACACAATTATAAAACGACATATGAACTACGTCCATTCTCTTTGCTGGAGAAAGTGCTCGGCTAAAATTATATCCAGCTTTTTCTATACTAATAAAAAAAATTTCAGTTCAAATGATATTTTTACAAGAATGAACATGCGAAAGTAAAGGCAGATTTTTTATATCAAGTCAGTGGGTCAAAAGGTCAAAAGTTATGATTTATTGAAAAATAGGTGTTCTGTTATATATTCTGAGACACTACTGGAAGGGATAGGCGTCTCAGAATTATGTTACAAAAGTTTAATTTTCAATAAATCATATTTTTTGGCATTTTGATCTTGGAGACCTGATTTTTTGTGTGTTTCTTTACTTTTAAATGCTCTTCCATACCGATCAGGTTTTATTAAGTCCACGAGCTTTCTACGCATCCTCCAAATATATATCAAAGCTAAATTTTGAGTCTTTATTTTGCCGCTCTGCCGCACCACTCTTAAATTTACTAATGGGACTTTAACATGTAAAAAATGGGTTTCAATTAATAGCTTTTATTTTGTCAAAATTTCTCAGATTAATTAGAACTTTTGCTTGGGTGTACAGAAACGCACTTTGAGAATGAAAAAAAAAATTTTTTTTTTTTCTATTATTTTTTAATGAAAGTGAACTAAATTAGCACTCAACATTCTATAAATTTGAAATTTAGAAAGTATGAGCTTGAATTCATATTTGGAAGGAGTTTTTCGATGTTCTCGAAATCATTTCAAAATTAAATTTGTTTAACTAAAAAATTGCTCTCAATTTATTTTACACATTGGTGTACTGAATTCAAACTCGGCATTGCGTCACTTGTTGTCGGTTCAATTTCTACTTTCGTATTGATGCACTGTATCGTACTTTGAAAATCTATTTTTGCAGGTTTTAGAAAATAATTGAAAATAAATATTTAAGACTATCTGAAAAAGAATATAATTTAAAAAAATTCGAACACATCCAAACTACCTTCCCAAAATGAGTTCATGCAAATACAATCTAAATTTCAAATTAGTCCGAGAATATTTGACATATTGAAAAGTGTTAATTTAGTTCACCACCATTAGATACTAATAGAAAAAAAAAATTTTTTTTATTCAGTCAAACATATTTTTATGAATATAATGGAATATACATTCTAAAAATGCCTTCTGCGCAGTCTAGCAAACGTTCAAATTGATCCGAGAATTTTTGACGAAATAAGTTATTAAATTGAAACTCATTTTTTACCTGCTAGTCCCATTCGCCAATTTGTATGTGGTTAGGCATGGCGCCAAAATAAAACCTCAAAATTCACGATACATATTTCGACGATACGTTGAAAGTTTGTGGACTTAATAAAACCTGATCGGTATAAAAATATTATTTGAACTGAAAAACATTTTCTACCAAAGAAAATTGTGGACATAATTATAACCGAGGTATTTCTCCAGCAAAGTATATGGGCCAAAAGTAGCTTTTCGCTTTCCTATAAATTTGTCCAACACTGTACATACTCTTGAAATTTTTCAATTTGACCACATAATACACAACTAGATTTTTCATTATTGTTCTGAACACTCAACGCCGACCGGTAGTGTGGGTTTGCTTATGAATTATGAGTGGTGTTCTTTTAAATTTTCCTCATAAGTTCTTAATTTGGAGAAGAAAGTAGTAACACCTCTGACTCGGAAAACAGTATCTTATCCAAATAAGGACTTGAAAATTAAAAAGTAAAAAGAAAAACAGCACTTTTGTTCATTATAATGCAAACCATTCCGTTTGGAGTTGTACAATCAGTAAAAGAATAAAAAACGGAGATGTGTCTTAGGTAGCCAGGTTGAATCATTATAAGATTATATTAATAAGAGTTTAATTAATAATCCAATTTACTGATTTAGGGAAAATGTGCTGTCTATTTTCCAGAAGATATGGCAACATATGGAGAAATAGAAGTTGAACTTAAGAGAAAAGTTGAATATCCAGGTGTGATGGTTCGGATTTACGCAATGAAACGTGTAAGTACCAAATATGGATTGAAAATGCAAAACATACAGCTATTCAAATGTAAGTTGTTTTGGCGAAGAAGCTAAGGAGAATGTAATGGAATACTATTGGACAATATGTTAACATATTATTTTATGCAATGATGGTCAGAAACGCTGCTGCGCAGTTCTATAGTTTTATTTACTTTTAGGGCAACTTTTTTGCGGCAACTAATGCGTACATTGAACACATTACGACAAACTGTACAACTTTGTATTCATTCGTACATTTAATGTTGGGATATGTTTGCAGTTTGGCATGGCTCGTGTCTTGGTCCATCATCACTACATCGGTTGGCCTGACATGGGGGTTCCAGAGAACCCGAAATCCCTTCTAGAGCTTATAAAAATATACAGAGGCTCGGATGCTTACACTCGTACTTGGCCTGTGGTCGTTCACTGCGTAGGCGGAGTAGGTCGGACAGGGACATTTATACTCGCTGATGCCATGTTCGACATGGCAAAAAATGAAGATCATGTGGACTTCCTGAAGCATCTTTGGGTCATCAGAAATCAACGAATTTCATTGGTTGAGAAGCCAGAGCAGTATAGATTGGCTCATCAGATTGTCCAAGCGGCTTATGAAGAAGGGATTTTTATAAAAAGATAAAAACGTTTATTTCTATACACTGGAGTTCAGAATTTAGTATGTACACATGAAGAAAGTCTAACTGCAAAAGCCATGCAGAAAAAATGAGAGGGAATTGAACACCCGATCTCATTCCTCTGCTCAATATTTCTTCAGAGGTTTGCGCGCCTAAACTCAACTAACTGATTTAACTGTCACTATTATTTTTCAATTATCATTACTCTTATTTCTGCACTCAGTCAATCGTCTTCCTTTCTGGAATCAATCAACATTAATCGGATTCAAGTTATTTAACACCTGACATCATTCTCACTTTTCATCAGGTTTGAACATAGTGTGGAAACAGCCATTGGTAAAATTATTTAAATTTAGAACAAAATTATTCATGTATGTAATTTGTGCACAAAGATTAGTTTATTCGAAATGATTAATTTCAAGATGTTTGCAAAGTTTTATTGTACAGTTGGGTGATAATTTAAAAACGCACCCTACTATTTTTGAAGAAAAGCCAACTTGAAGTGGAAATATGTAAACAATTGAAACAATCATATTAACAGACCAATTTGACCATACTATGCCAAATTTGAGATTTTTATACTAACTAGTTTTGAAGTTAGCGCGATAAATTGAAATTTAGGCAGGAGAAAGTTGGTGATAATTTATAAACGCGATAATCTTTTCAGCTAAATTTACATCAATTAAGAGTGGAAGACTAATCCGAATCGGATTTTTTTAATTGTTTGAGGTAAGATTATTCATTTAGTAGTAATAAGACAAAATGGGAATGTTATGAATCAAGTTTGTACTTTGATTAGAATTTAGATGAGAAATGCCAAAGGGAAAGTCTTTTTGAGTTTGAGAAGAGGGAAATCAATGGATTCAAGCAAAATAGTCTGTCTATTAGACGAATTTCGAAGCTAATTAATCGTTCTGAAATTTGCGTTAGGAACTATATCAACACAAAGTAAATTTGTATTAAGTAACAAAAACGAAGACCAAAAAAAAACCTTTCTCCCAAAAAAAAAACTTTCTCCCAAAAAAAAACGCTTTATTGTGAAGGAAGCCAGCAATAATTCAAAATCGACGCCGAAAATTAAGCATAATTTGAAGTTACAAGCTTCAAGATGAACAATTTATAAAAATCTTAAATTTGGCACAGTAAGGTCAATTTGGTCTGTTAACATGATTAAGTTTCGATTGTTTACATATTTTCACTCCAAGTTGGATTTTTTCAAAAATAGTAGGATGCGTTTTTAAATTATCACCCGTCTGTACAACGTATTAATTTTTTCACAAATGCTTTTTTGCAATGCCTACCCTAATTGACGAATTCTCTACATCCAATTAAAAATATTTATAAAATATTGAAATTTTATCAAAAAACTCGAATTTAACCAACATAATTGCAAGTTAATAATAATTAAGGGTAACGCTTATTTCAAAATATTTTAGACCAAATTCGTCAAACAAAAAATTTTATTTCAAAATCTGATTTCATTTTTAAGACTTCGCGTAAAATTTTTTTTTTAATTAGCAAACCATTAGACTTAATTCAAATTTACAGATACTACTACACAGCTGTTGACACAGTTGGGGCACCAGACATTAAGTGAGTCTCAAATTATTCTAAAAAGTAGGGATGTGCCGAATGGCGTTTTTTTGATATTTCCGATTACGAATATTTGTTTCCCGAAGACTAACTATTCCCGAATATTTCCGAATAATTCACAAACGATAAAATAATCAAAAATTTGTTCTGTTTAATTTTTCTCCACGACATGATCACATGAGACAGAGACATCAATTCAAAAACGTAGTTCACATACCATCTCATTGTCCATGTTGTTTCAAATTCACATTTGAATTAATAATTTTCTAATTAATTTTATAATTATTATTTCAAACGCGACTCAATAGTGAATCGGATTCAGGTAAGCAATCAGCATTAGATTAGCAGTTTAAAACTCATGTTTCAATTTTGGTACTCTACTTTCTGAATTCAATAAATTGTTATAATGTTACTTTTATATCATATTTCACAAAAGTCATTAACAAAATTTGTTTTTTTAATTTCATATCAATGATTCCTAAAGGAATAGTGAAATTTCTAGCTATTCCTAGACGAATATTCGTCCCAACCAATATTCGGCACATCCCTACTAAAAAGTCTCTCTATCTCATTACGTCTGGCTCTCCCTAAGATGGAGAGGCACTAATTTATTTCTCTTAGTTTTTGGGATGATGCGGAAATATATTCTTCCTATTTCATTTCAAAAGCTATTTTAATCAAGCTTGAGGATATTTTTATGAGACACTTTAAAGTTGCAAGCTAAATGGTTATTAATATACACATACTTTTTGTTTCAGGATTTATCAAGAAATGCACAAATATTGGTTATTCCTAATGAAGCAATAGGTTAATGAAATTATTGAGAAACTACGAGAATTAGATAAGGTTTGGCTTTAGGTTCGTTTTGTTTATAAATAATTTTGTCAGGCGGTGAACAAGTCTAAAAAAACTGACTAAATTTTTATAAAATGATATGCTTATGATGAGAAAATTTTGTACATGTGTACTAAATTCTGACCTCCAGTGTATAATCCAAACAGTGAAGCTGTTGAAGGTTGCACCAGAGGTCACTGTGGTTTCAACTGGTGTAGAAATAAAGGCACACAAATGTTTCTCTCTAATTACTCTTCATTTTAGATTTCGTTAGAGTAAATAAGGGAGCGAAAGCATAAGTTGAGATAGGTTTTGGTGGGATAATCACTAAGACATGTCGACCGACAAATTTCAGTGGCTAATCCGCAAACATTCTCTCTTTGATTCTCTCCTCAGAATTCGCTTATATTAGCCAATTCGGAAGGTTGAATCAAGTTTTGGAAACTTTGCGTTTGCTGCTGATTAGCTGTTGGCACTCAGAAACAAGACCTTGATTAACTCAGGCTCCGCAAAAACCTGTTTCGTGTCCTGTCTTATGTCTTATTATTGTCGATATTCCCCACGTTCATGATAATAATTTAATAATTAATAGATAATAGTAGTGTTAATTAAATCACCGATAATTTAATTGTTTTTTTTTAATTTGATAATTTATTATCTGAAATAAGCTAACCTCCGGGTTAGACTTACAGGTTTCATCCAGACTGGATTCATTTTCTTGAAATTTATCAAGATTGCTTCAAGATTTACATTTTTACTTCCATATGGAAAATTTTTATTTCCATTTCAATTCCAGGTTTCGTCAATTCCATTTCCAATATTTATTTATCACACATTTATATTTATACTTTCAGTCTGCATACGGACTGCTTCCATTATGTTAAAAAATTTCCATTTTTGTAAAGTTGACACTGGTTCAACTTTTCTTGAAATGAATCAACTCTGGATTCTCTTTGCGCCCCATTGTTCTCTTTTTTAAATACAATAGTTAATGGAAATAAAATTTACTACAATTTAATACAAAAAACACTTTTCAAAAAAAAAAAAAAAATTAAAAAATTAAATTATTCTTTTCAAAATTAAAAAAAAATATTTGAAAAAATTAAAAAAAAATATTTGAAAAAATAAAAAAAAACAATTTTTTTTTCACAAAGATTTAATTTTTTTAATTTTTCAGAAAAATTAAATTTCTTTTTTAATTTTTTGCAAAAATTATTCAAAATTGGTGCAAAACATGTTGAATGAATAGGATTTGTATGCGATTAAAAAATTCTTGAACATAGGTGATGGATATCAAATGATATCCTGTCTATTTCCAAAATACATCTTTAGTTCCAGAATTTATTTTTTGGAAATGGAAATGAAATGGACTGGATCTTGAAATGTTTTTTGTAACTATAAATTGACACAAAAATATTAATATGAAATGGACACGATATGAACTGGATCTTGACTGCATCTTGATACAAAATCTGGAAGTCTAAACCGGGGGTAATGTGATTAAGCTTGTGTAAACAACCTGAATGTTGACATAATTAGTGGATCCTCTCTATATCATGCATTTATGGGATTATCCTAAATATGCTCATACTATTACACACTTTAATTTCATTGTTTCAATCATTTAACTATGGTAGAACATTCATTAACTTGAAATTATTTTCAGTTGGGAAAAATCCAATAACAAGCACACAAAGATAAGTTGTGCTGGATTAGCAAATTGCAAAAAAAGTTTACAAGAAATTATAACTTTAGTGGCAGTGATCGTAGAAACTTGATATTTTTCACTTCTTATTTCACTTTTGAATTCATTACCTGGAACTCCTAAAACTTTTTTTTATAAAACGGAATGTTTTGAAAACAATAATGTCTTTGTTGAGAAATGCACTAAATAGTAAAGGATATTTTTTACTTCATCTGTACATCAGATGCAACTAAGTCGGTATTGTGTCTCTATTTACTACAGTAAAGTTCGNAGAAACTTGATATTTTTCACTTCTTATTTCACTTTTGAATTCATTACCTGGAACTCCTAAAACTTTTTTTATAAAACGGAATGTTTTGAAAACAATAATGTCTTTGTTGAGAAATGCACTAAATAGTAAAGAATATTTTTTACTTCATCTGTACATCAGATGCAACTAAGTCGGTATTGTGTCTCTATTTACTACAGTAAAGTTCGGTTTTAGTGAACTTGTAGGGACCGGCAAAATTATTCAGTATAGCCGGAGTTCATTATATCCGTATAGTGAACGGGCACTTCAATTTAATAATTGTTCATTATATCCAAATAATTCACTATAAATTCAGCTAAGCATTATTTATGCAGATGCACTGGGTAATGGGGATTTGCTTGAGACCATTTGATGAGCGCAGAATCCAACTTTGGATAGTTAAATCGGCGTTGGCGTTTTATATTCTAAAAATTTGATATTTGAATTTTAGCTAATTGCTTAAATGTAACCTACTTATATTTCAACAGTTTTATTATTAACTTACACCAGAAAATCTTTGGAAGTCTTCTTCAATTTTAGATTTTGATTTCAAAATAAGAGAAATTGTAGACTTTCCAATCTTATATTTCTCACATAAGGTTTGGTGAGGTGCGTTGGAAGACAGTGCAGCAATGATATCGAATTTATCGTTTAAGGACAACGCAGTGCCCTTTTGACCTGATTTTGACATTGTGAATTAGTAATTTACTTAATAAACTCAAACTCACTCATAGGTCAACATGCAAGTCCGGTGCATAGATGGGCAGGCATAAAAGTATAAGGAACAGTGGTAGCAAATGGTCTCATTACGGAATTCAGACATATTTCACTATAACCGGACAAAATGACTCTGGGGACCGGTAGGTTTGGTTCACTAAGACCGGAAGTTCAGTATAGCCGATTACATTATAGCCGGACTACTTAACACATAATCTCCCATTTGCTTGGCAGGGACCGGACAGTGTGGTTTGCTATAGCCGGAGTTCTATTATAGCCGAAGTCACTATAGCCGAACTTTATTTACCTTATTGATCAATATGATCAAAAATTGTCTATGGTATTTGCCGATTTCGGAAATTTTGTTTTTACTACTTAGCATCGGTTACTTCGACCAATGTCGAAGCTGGCGTACTAGATGTTCACTTTGCTGATAATCGTACAAATTCGCAGGAAAACTCAAACAATTCGGCTTGGATTCCTGTTGCAGATGAAATTTGCAAAGTTTCACCAACACAAAGGAAAATAACTCGTACAAGATCCCACTATTATATCTCACCCACCCAGCGATCTGTCATTGAATTGAACATATAAATTAAATAGTAAATTACTAGTACAGTATTTGACATTGTCGGCTGTACTATAATCAATTGTTATTTGAATAATTTTAAATTAGTTTTCTATTTCCAAGTATAATCTCTTTTTCTGAAATTGCTAATTAACTTCTGTATGAATTCAATACTATTTTTCAGTTTATTCTAAGCAGAAATGCATTTTACTTCAATTAACGTGGTCGTATTTAGGTATCCGAAAATCAATCTTAATTACTTTTCTGAAATTTAGGTGTATAATTTGAGTTATAAATTGAAAATTAAAGATTTCCAATTTGCACTTTAACTAAAAAATTTTCTTTTTGTAGTAACTTTTAGTGCATTCTGTAAATTTTAGAAAAATCCGTAATTAGTAATTATAAAAGTATACAACATAGAAAACAAATTTGTGCAAAATAAATTATGAGTTATTTTTACAAAGCCTTAACTCTTAACTCCACCACGGAAACAATTGACATTTGTTTTAATTATTCTGTATAACTTTGATTTTTTTTTGTAATTGTGTTTCGTCGTTTCATTTTGTAATTATGTAATTTTTGGAAAACTGATAAAAACATTATACAGCGAAGGGTTTAGAGTGTTGGATTCAGGGTATTCGTCCAAAAATTTCCTATTGCGGGAAAAAAAAATTGTTTTAATTACAAAGAATCTGACAAGGTTGCTATGAGGAAAAATCCGACAAGACGATTTAAAGAGGTTAAGCTTAGTACACAACTCCTGGCATAAACTTTCACTATGAAAAAGTATTAAGTTAATGCGATTGACATAATTACTTTCATAGTGAAAATCACTGGTAAATAAAGTTATGCCAATGAAATTTTTCTACCCCAGTCCACAACTAGTCATTGCAAAAAATTAATCTACTCAGCCTATTTCCAGTTCTTCTCCCCTGTTGATTATTTTCAGAGCAGGTTTGATTACAGAAAAAATGTAATCAGATTACTGATTACATGATTACAGTCAAAAATGAGTAATCGATTACTAATCATGATTATAATTACATTTTGGAGTAATCATGATCATAGATTAGTAATCTGTAATCAGTAATCATAATCTAAGGCAAATATGATTACAATTTTTGATTACTTTGTAATTTTTTATACATGGATTCAAATTCTAAAATAGTTTTGTTTTCAAATATTATTTTTTGTTGGTTTCAAAAACTAATAATGCAATTTCAAATTATAAAGTGTTACAGTTACTAACAATCCGTCGTTGTACTTATTGCTTTAACTAAATCATGCAACTTCTTGCACAAGTATCTTTCCCAAGATACTTCCATCCTAACATGGTTGCATTTTGAATTATCTTGTTAATGCTAATGTACAGTCCGCGCTGAAAATTTGGTTCCCCTGAAACTGTACGCACGAAGTTATGTTCACCAAAAATTTAATTAAATCTTGCGCAAGATGTTTTATGATGTGATTGGAGCAGAAAAAGAGATGTAGTTACCCAAATGTTTCACCTTCCAGCGACTGTCGCTTATGCTAACTTTGCCCCAAGTTTAAATCTTGCTGTTTCCCTTCTAGCAGAAAATTCTCACTGTGAGAAAGAAAGCCCGAGCCTATTATAATTTATCATCATGAAAAAGAAAGGTTTTTTCTCACAATGATAATTTATCACGATGATAAAATTTTGAGTTGTGTATTGCATCGACATAATCCATTGCGAAAATGGAAATTATGTCGATGAAGAGCATTATCATGATGATAATGACCGGTTGTATACTAAGCTTAAGTCATAACTCCATTTTTTTTCAAAATTCAATTTTTGAAAAAATAACAAACCAAAAAAAGTAAACAGACAAATTATTTCTTCTCGACTTTTGAGAAATTTGTTTTCACATTTCTGATTTAATTAATGTTTCATATAATTTTTAGTGATTAGCTTTTTTTATACTGTGAGTGTTTATTCCTAAGTAGTTGCGATGATGGTAATGTGTCAATGGTTCTCAATCGGGCAGTTAAGGTAAATAGCTTCAACATCTTTCAACAGATTTGAAAATTAAAATGAAGCTAAACATGTTCCAGTGTACACTCTTCTAACGCCCGTCTTATGCTTTGTCAAAATCTGACTTTGTTATGGAAATTGTTGTAACGAAACACAGATAATCAATATATGCTTTCTCAGTTCGTTGTTTATTCGTGGTCTGGGTGTTGTTGTGACAAAAAATTTTGTCATAACAATCAATATATGCTTAATTTTTTTGTTTTCTCGTCGTTGTCATCAAAAAGTAGAGGTAGTTCCTACTTTTTGATGAATACAGACTGACAAAGTAAAAGTAAAACTCGTTTTCTGTTTCTTTTGACTGAATTTGTTGTAATTTCAAAAGATCATAATTAAAAAATGGGAAGTGTACGTGATCAGGAAGACAAATTAATCAATCTGGTTCAGAATCATCCTTGTCTTTATGACAAATCAAACCTGAATTATAAAAATAAATTAGTTCGGGATTCCAAATGGGCAGAAATCTTCATTTGATACTGATGGTGAGCCAAGCAGGAATTGAACTCTGTATGTATTTGGTTAATGTATTTTATACATTGTAACAATTCGTTCGAAATCGATTAATCAAGAATAACTTCAAAATTTGACTCGTTTTAGAATTTTTCTTGGTTCAAATTTGTGCTTCGTCTAGAAAATTATATGACAATTGATGTGCCTTTACACATACAAAATTTTGTCAAACAACAAGGAGACAAAGCATATATAAATTGTCCTAACACCGAATTTTCTATGACAACGCGTAGAATACGAAGTGACAAAGCATAAAACGGGAGTAACTCGCAAGTCTTGTGACAAACCGTATTTGTCAAATTTTTTAATTTTTTTCAATTAAAATTTTTTTTTCTCCTTTCTTCCCCAGGTAACGCATATCAGATGCAGCTTGTGTCTAGGGCTCTGATCAAGGTTGCTATGAGAAATTAATTTAAAATCACTAGGATAAGTTTAGGCAGTAGCTCAATTTTTTTCAAATTTAATTTTTTGAAGAAATAACAATCAGCAAAGTTAAACAAACAATAATATCAAAGTTAAGGAATGAAAAAAAATTTGTTTCGAAATTCACAATATTAAAAACAATTTTTTAAAGGTAAAATCAAAAATTAGTATCTCCTTTTTGTTAAATTAACTTGACAACTCATGTAATATAGAAATCTCGGTTGCCTGCAGGCAACCAAAGCTCAAAAAATTAATTTTGAAAAAAAATTGGGTTGCTGGCTAACCTTATCCTAGTGATTTTAGAACCTTGGCTCTAATTATAATTTTGAAAAAAAAATGGAGTTATGACTTAACCTCTTTAAGTCGTTTTGTTGGATTTTTCCTCATTGCAACCTTGGAATCTGCCTTTTTTTTATTTATATTGTCAATGTCGCCGTCCTCGTAGATTCATAATTTTTATACATGTGGTTTGGATTTGCAGTAGCTTTATTCTGGCGCACACTTCATTAGTCTACGGAAACTGCGACATACGGGGTGCACGAAAGAAAACCTTCTGCTCTATTCAACACCTCCATACCATTCAGATGGGGTAGCTAACTCATTCCACTCTCATCAATAAAATATTCAACAATTTAATTAATTATGTTTTTTAATGGCTTGATTGATTAGTGCCAAATAAGAATTGTTTTCAACATCAAGGGATATATATATTTCATGTAAATTGGTTATAGTCTACAATTAAACACTGTGCGCAGCCTTTCAAACAAGTTAGTGCGAAACTATCCTTCGGTGACCGAATATTAACTCAAATAGTCTTGATTTTGATTTAATTGAGTCTGAATCACGTGCCGACTATTCTATTCTATTGCTCCAGTGCAAGGTTCTTCGACTTTAATTCATACTTCGTAAACAAATCGAATAAATTTAAAAAGTTGTTATTCTCAAACCAACAATAACTTGCACTCCAATATGGCAGTTCCATGAGAATTTCAGAACCGGAACAAGTGACTAACGGGCGCGAAGAAGGGCTGGACAACATCTGAAAAAAATTGAATATAATTGTTTGTTTTGTTTATCAATACAAATTTGTTTAATCATTGTAATACTTAGTTATCGTTTTTGATTCTACTAATTTTTATTTGGATAATGTCGTTAGGAACTCCAAATCTCAAATGAAAGTACAGAAAGCAGGACAGATTTCTAATCCAAAAATTAATTTGCTCAACTACGATACTTATCAAATGAATTCATTTCGGTTTATTTCAAATATCTTGCGTCTCATCTTCTCTATCAACTTTTCTAACACTTACACAACATAATTGAGCTGTATTTGTATTTACATTTGATATTTGAACAAGAAAATCATTTAAATTCACTTTTTTATCGTTCCAGTATTTTTCACTATTTTATTTTAAACCTTGGATAAAACATTTAAAGATTTTGATTACACTACTCAAAACTTTTTCGTGTTTTGTGTAGTTACGTTTGAGATTTGGAGTTGCTAACGACATTCTCCAAATAAAAATTAGAAGAATCAAAAACAATAGCTAAGTATTACAATGATTGACCGTTAGTCACTTGGTGTTCCGGTAATGAAATTCTCATGATTCGTCTTGGAACTGCCAATTGGAGTGCAAGTTATTGTTGGTTTGAGAATACTACTGAACATATAAAATTGTAATATAATATATATATATACAGTGAGGAATTCTTGGTAGGAGACAATGATACCCAAGTTCACCCACCCCACCCGTCCTAGACACCATAAACACCATAGACACCATAGTTCCCGTATATGCTGTTTAGTGAGTGAACTTAGGTATCATTGTCTCCTACTAAAATTTCCACACTGTATATATATAATTAAATATTATAAAATATAAAATAGTAATATTAGTAATATAAAAATATATATTTCTTTATATTGTTACTCTTGATTCCTCCAATCCTGAGTGTACAGTGTGGAAATCTATTAAGTGTCCTGTTACAACTATAGATTTTTGTTTAAATTTTCAAAAAGTTTAGCCCAAAATTGAATTTGTAGCAGGGTACGGAAAAAAAAATATTTACATGTAATTGCATGGCGCAACTTCAAACTCCCACCTTCAGCCACCTTCAATAGATATTTTTTTCATTCTTTCTAAATTTGGTTAACCTTTATCTATACTTCAATTTGTACTTGCCCAAACTTGCCCCAATTGAACTTTCGAAAAATTAAAAATAGTTTAAGTTAAGGAACCGAATTAGTAACCGCGTATTATATATATATATATATTTATACGAGCCAAATATTTCTGGGCCAAAAAAAAATCTTACTAATTCCATAATTGAATTTAACCTAAAGGCTAATTTATACTCAGACGACAGTTCATCCGTCACGACAAAGTCACCTTCCGTCAGCTAACTTTCGTGATGGATGCCAATCTATACTTTTACGGCACTTGACGTTACCCCCTTCCGTCTGCGTAAAGCCCCTTCCGACAAAAGTTAAACATGGTTAACTCTGACGCATCCGTCAAGTTGAGTTTACGTGACGGAGCGCTGTCGTCTGAGTATCATAAATTTTTTATAAAGAATGACAACCTCCTAATATCTGAGGTTTATAACGTGATAGTGACGATTAGTGATTACAAGCGCCAAGTATTTCTTCGCCAATTAATCAGGTCCTGATACAAATGTTTTCTCACAGGATTAATTTCCTGTTCCTGTTATTATTTAGTAAGTTATAAACTTCTCAATCTTTGGTGACTTATGATGTGAAGGATGTCACAGGAAGGCCGTCCGATTCTTTATGCCCCATCTAATTAAATATTTAAAAAAATTTCAACAACTGAATTATGACTTTTTATTACTGCGTATACAAGTATATTCCCGGCAGCTATTGGCTGCTCTTAAAAAAGTCTTCCTTTAGAGTCGACAAATACTTTATAACACTCAAAACAAGCTTGTCTCATCTAGATAGGATTTTGGTTAATTAATTTATATTTATTAGTGGAAAAAACAGTATATTGTTGCAGTCGCTAGTTATAACGCTCGGGACAGAATTGCATTGGTCTAATTCAGTGGTGTATAAATCTCGCGGTGGACCCGCGTGCGGCTCTGGGCTATTTGGTTCGAGAATATAACGCCCTCTTGCGGATAATTAATAATGCTAGCAATATTTAGGGCCAAATTTCCAATATATGACTGTTGACTTTGGAACCTCATTTCAGCAGTCAAAGTCAATGATACAAATTTCCAATGACTAAAGTGAACTCGAGTTGAACTGATATGGGTCTCGAGTTCACGATGACGTTGACTTCGAGAGTAACAGTCAATTCCAAATTTCTAATGACTATAGAACTCGAGGTCGAAACGACCTCGAGTCACAATTTTTGAACCACCTCTGCTGGTAGGTTCGAAAAGTGATCTTGATAGATTTTAACAATTGTTGATCAACTCAGACTTGATAGGTTTACCAGGTTTCAAAATCAAATCAGGAGATAGTTTCTGATAAGGTCAGTCACAACTTATAGATTCAAAGACTGGCGAAACCCTATGGAAACTTACGATTCTGCACAGTTTAAACGTCGTTTTTTTTTACATTTTTTTTAAAGTCAATTTTTGGACTTGGAAAATTTTCTAAAAAAAAAATTTTTTTTTTAAATTTTTTAGAATTGCTTCAGAATGTCCTAAAACGGATTACTATGCGAAAAAAATGGAAAAAAAATTTCCAAAAAAAAATGAAAAGTTACTTTTCCCATTAGTGCAATGTAAATTGACCTGACCTTTGACCTGACCTATGACGTGAATGGGTCACCACAGAAAATTGTTATTTGGAAAAGTTGTTCAGGTTTTCATTCTGAGCAACTTTTGTAGAAGAATTTTTTTGGGTTATAGTAGAACCCAAAATCATAATTTTAGACTTAGAAAATTTTGTAGTTAGAAAATTTTCGAAAAAAAATTGTTTCGAATGTCCTGAAACGGATTTCTATGCGAAAAAAAAAGACGAAAAAAACAAACAATTTTTTGCTCCCACTGGTGATTCGACCAAGATTCGTGACATGAAAGGAACTGGAAGTTTTACTGAACTTTCAATAATAGTTTGATATGTTATTCTGAGCACATGACAAAATATCGGAAGTACTAGATAACCGTTTGTTTGATGTATCGCAATTTTAATTTTGCAATACAGTAATTATCAATTTAGTTTCAGTATCAGTGTTTCCTAAGAATAACTATACAATAACAAGAACTCACTTTTTGTTCACTTTAGAGCAACTTCAAAATTAAATTTGAATGTGAAAGTACATTAGTCATATGGTCTTATTTGTGATCTTGGGTCACTTCGACTAAAAGTAAACCAGAGTCCTCAGGAACTCGAGCTCACTTTTCATTGGAAATGTCACCGCAATTTTCGATCATGATCTCACAGTGACTCAGGTTCTCGTGACTCGAGTTCGAAAATCAAAAAGTACAATATATTGGAAATTTGGCCCTAAGGGCCAAATCGCTCAAAATAACATACAAGAATTTAAACTTTCAAAAAACCATAGTTTTTTTCTAGTGACCTTAATGTCTTCACTTTGTTACACTTCTTTTGGATGGTGTATGCAGTGTTAGCAGTGTGGGTTTTTCGGGGTTTTTGGTCGGGTTTTTCCCCACCCAAAAAGCAAAATCCCCTTGGGGTTTTGGGGTTTCTGCTAAATGAAGTGTGGGAAATTCAAATTTCACAACATAAATTAAATTCAGACAAGATAATTATATTTTAATTCACTATCTGCTTATGCATCTGCTTATTACTGTATGGTCGACAGTACAACCGATTCCTGAGATCTCGATTTGTGCAGTTAGACTAGGAGTAATCTCTCTACAACTTATTTGACGGGATTTAGGCAACTTTAAAAAAACAATTAGTTTGGCATAACTCGCTAAGCGGTATGGCAAAAACTTTTCATTTTTGAATGATTAGCATTCGCGCCACGCAATTATCTTATGTTTACCAGCAGGGTTAGAAACAAACCCCAAAACCCGCAAAAATCCCGTTTTGGGGTTTTTGTAGGAAAATCCCAGGGTTTAGCTAACACTGGGTGTATGCCGAAACTATTAAAACTTTCTTCCAAAAAATTTTCCTACGATGTAATTTGACCATTCATTTAAAAAGACCTGCTTTCTTCAGCAAAGAGCCTAGAGCCAAAAGTCCCTTCCTTAAGACTTCAAATTACTAGACATACTATACATAAAGGTATATCCACAGTCCACTCTAGCAGTGATAACTCTTCAATTTTACAGAATAAAACATTCCGATGTTGGTGAGAAATTACAATTTTCTAGTGATCAATTGTCTAAGTTAATTGTTAAAATTATTAATCAACTTGCTAAATTATCAAGGTTCTTGAAAACGGTTCTATAATTTCTGTTCTCTTCCTGTGTTTCGATACAGTAACTGAAATATTTTTTGTTAAGATTTTCTCAGTATCTGCTTCGATGACAAATACCATTCAAATTTCCAATACTGGACCACAAAACTTTGAAGAAATCTTAGACAACTTGGGTAAAAGCGCAATAAAATTACTATTAAAGTCTTTAATTACTTATTGTGTCCCCCATTTAGGTGGATTCGGACGATTTCAGATACTGATTCTGATTCTTCTTCTTTTCTTTGAAATTCCTTCAGCTTACATCGTTTTTATTCAGATTTTTGCTGGTGAGAATGAAATTTTTTGGAACAACCATTTAGAAACCTCGAACAGGAGAAACAATGGAGAGTGAAAAATGAGAGTTATTGCTTAGATGGAGACCACCAGCCCACCGGTTGGCTGAGTGGGCATTGTTATGTTATAATGGGAAATTTTAGATTACGGTTGGCAGTTCACTTGGTAATTTTATACTGCGCTGAGCTAATGGTCAATCATAGTGTTCTCCATGACTAGGGCAATCATTCACGTGGTTTTTGTGATCGAATTGTGATCAATCACGTTAGTAACGTGATTTTTCGAAATTTTTCGTACATGTACTTTCATTTAGTCGACCAAATTTGCTAAAAATCAGACTTTCTTTCGTACAACATCATAAGCTTATGACGATACCGAACAAAACTTAAAGGAATTATGAACATCCATTTTGAATACTCTACTTCTAATTTCTCTTTTAGTGCGACAAATAGTAAATGAACTTAAAATCTTGATGTAATATTTAGTTGAAAACAGTGTCAGAAGCGACGGTTTGTTAAAACGACATACTTTAAGCAATATATCTTTCGCTTTCTGGTACCGAATAATAGCTTACAATTTTATATTTTTGTTATGAACATAGCAAATTCTACAATATTATTTCTGGTTAGAAATATATTATAAAAGATGACTGCATTCAGAATCAGAAATGTTAAAATACAGTGTGTTCGAATAAGAAGGCGAAAATTCCGCTCTAGCGTTTTCGAAAATCTAACAAATTAGACTATTGCGACTTAAGAAAAGTGGACAAAACTTTCGAAGAAACGATTTTCAGGAACTTCATATTGTTTGAAAAATTTTTACATACAGTAAATTTTTTATTCTCCGTAAAATCATTTTTCAAAAATTTCGCCTTCTTATTTGAACGCACTATAGACTCGCAAGAAGCATAAGCAATTCGCAAACATGGTAGAAATAAACCATATTAAATACTTGTTTCTTGTAATATGGAAATATGTTGCGGAATCACTAGATTTATCTTCTAAAAGTTAATTACGAAAGACAGAATTTTCAAGGTCAAATCCAGTGATTTTCGTGAGTATAAATATACACCATGATTCCGTGATTGAATGACCTATTCATGACTGACTTCGACTCATGACTCTGACCCTCATGTCTCTGACTCTCATGACTCTGACTTCCAAGGTTTTTGGGAGTCGGGAGATATAACTGTGGGATTCCACTCCCAGACTTTGGAGTCATGACTCTTTTACAACATACACAAATAAGCATATTGGACTTATTTTCCTTATTTTTTCACCTAATTTTTCTGTTAAATGAAAACTTTTTTAATTTCAAATTGTCTACGGAATTTGTCATATTTTACATTGTCTGACTTATGAGTCAGCGTCGACTCTCAAACCTTAAAGAGTCAGAGTCATGACTAATGTCTGATTCAGTAATCAGTGTACTTGTACCTATCCGAAATTTCACTTTATTTTACCCAACTGAGCAACCACCGCGGACAATTATGCGTATTATTTACATTTTCTTTTCTATAAAATTTTTTTTTGTTCAATTTCGTAGGAATAAGGATTAATATGTCCCTGTCCCTAGATAACTAAAATAATAATATTCAACTTAATCCGTATATCCAGAACTTGACTTTACGTTACTAATTAATTTATTATATTAATTATACTAATTATTATATTAACCATTTTTAAATTTCTTTCATACTTTCAAAGCAGCTGCAGTTCTTTCAGCAACTCTTTGAAAAGGAATTGGTAGATTTGATTCTTGGATTGCGCCTGAATTAATTGATCCTTCGATTAAAACTTTTTCGTCTTCAAAATACTTTTTCACATTTAGAATAGTTCTTTTCTCCTCTTCAATTTTAGGTTTCATTGTTTACTTTACATTCTTAGAACTTAGAATATGAGAAATATTTTCAAACTATTATTTGTATTGTCCACTTTGAGATTGATTTCTACAAAAATTTGGCCTTTAGTGGGGTATGATCCCACGTCTTGGGTATTCCGGACCCAACGCACTAACCATTTGTACTACAGAGCCTAGTTGGGCAACCCTGTTCTCAAACTCAATACAACTCCGAAACTCTCCTTCCTGGTCATTCATTGCCAGGTAAGGAGTCTACTGTCTCATTTATGAGTACAGTAGTGGGGATTGCGTTTTATGCTTAAATCCCCACAGTATTCCAAAAGAAAATTAATCAGAACAGGTTTGTTTATTTGCACATTTCTGGGAGCAATGAACTCTGCGACGAGAATGCGCAGATGCATGAATTTTCCTCAGGAAATGTTTTTTTAATTTTCTAATCTTCCTGTGCAGCAAATTTGAAAGTGTTATTTTGGATAGTTACAAGTACACTCATTTTTAAATCAAACATTAGATCCCAAGGTATCATACTCTATTCTCCACTTTGGCTTCATTCTCTCAACTAACCACCTCTCGCCATCTCCATTATAAACTCCTCTTTCTTATAAAATAATCCTTTTGATTTGATATTCGCAAATATTCCAAGCAACCACATATATTGGACAGAGCTATGGTGAAAGTAGAGAAAGAGGGTATTAAAAACATTACTCACTCTGTATGTGTTTATTTTTACAGCCGCTTTTACTTAACTTATTAAAGATTAGTTTGTTTAAGTAGGAAAACGAGAGCGAAAGTAGGAATACAGCAGAAGCTCAAAATAATAACTTGTACATTCAATGAAGTGAGACATCATTTATTTTTCATTTTTTCGTATAGAAAATAATAGAATTAGGTGTAAAAATTGGACAGCAATTTTGAACTGTATTCCTACTTACGCTATCGTTTTTCCACTGATAAACCGTTATGATTATGGCTTGTTAATTATAGTGCATACAAATCACTTGGCAGCATAGCCATTTAGATATTCTGCTGATTTATTCATGTCAACAGGAATTCCACCGAAATTCTGGAACTGTGATGGAGAAGTTGTTGATAAGGTGGGAGCATGTGGATGTAATGGAACATTAGAAGCTCCTTCAACATCAATCGTGGCAGAGGTAAGTAGGGGGCAAGTCGTTTAATAGACCTTACGATTCACGCCAAGTTGTGCTACACTTGAACAATATGTCCGTCATCACAAAAAATATTCCAAATTCCACCTTAGCCATAGAAGTGAAACAAAGTCGTTAATTCCGTTTCGCTTACAATTGTTTAAAGATTACTACACTGCATTTTTGTTATATAGTAGTCGACGGTTATCATACTGTAGATTTTGCAAGGAGAAATTTGGTCTTATATAGGGGGTGGTCTTATAATTTATAGGCATTGCCGTCTTTGTTTGAAATTGACCAAATTTTATGAAGTGAACCTAGAGAAGCAATGTGCTTCAAAATTCATTTTTCACTATTGTGTAATTATTTCGCAAATTTCTAACAAAAACTGACCCATCGGGGTTGAGTTATACCAAAAGCTATAGTCGCCAGCGTGATTTCATCCCTGAAAAACTCTATCAAACTCATCAAATACGGAATTTGTGTTTTATAAACAAATTAGATTAGTGCCTATCATGGTGGCTTAAATTAGATTAAATAACGAGGTGAGGAAAACAAATATCAATGCCAAAAGCATGGTTTTATATCAATTTTGGTCTTATTTTTTTTTTTTGGTCTTAAACGAATTATTGGCTGATCCTTGACGGCTAAACTTGTAGAATCCAAGTTAGGCATTAATGGAATACTATTAAGATTATGGATTACAAATCCGTAATTCTGCAAAGTTCTATCCAAGGAATTAATCTATAACCCTTAATCAAATGAAATCGGAATATTTTAAACTTTAGAATTTTTTACTTGAAACATAGGAAAGAATTATTAAATTTATATTAACAAATTGTTTGATTATTACTGTAAAATTGATCATGGAATTAGAAAAGGAAGATAAAAATTGAAAATGCAAATATAAGAAAAAATGAATATTAAAAGAACAGAGGTGGACCTATTAAAGATAGATAATTTCCTCCAAATACTTTCCTTTTGGAAGAGTGCCCAGAATGGAAGTGGCATTTCCTCGCTGAATAGCTAGACTTATTCGCTGAATCAAAAACGATGTAGAACGAGATTCTCCGGAAGCGATTTGAATGTAATTGCCAATTTTCTTAATCAAGTTGAGACCTTTGGGTCCCCATACTCCACATGACTCGCAGCGATAGGAACGAAAGTGAATTTATTCTCCGGCAAAAAGTTGTATTTTTTAATCTTCCTATTTTCGGCAATGGTAGCAGCAGCTCCAGGGTCTTGTTTGGTGTATGAGATGTATGAATGGGCGAAAGTATCCACACAAGCGAAGTCCCAGACCAATGGTTTTCCTCTAGACCAGGGGATGAGTGTCATTCCATCTGGGTGTTTTCCGTCTTGTCTTGAAAGACCTGGAGGTTCTCTAATGCTTGGGAATCCGACTGAACGAAAGGATCTGAGGATGATGCCGTTTATTAATTCTAATCCATAATTTCTAATCCATACTGTCAAACTTATCCAATTGGATTAGTTCTTTAAACGCCTATTGGATTGTAGGCTTGAATCTTTAGAAAACACCTCGGAATACACTAGATCGGAGTTTGAGACAATTTACCAAGTTCAGACTGCACGGTGCAAGAAAGCTGTTTTCGCTGTCAGTTCATATCCAACCTTCTGTTGCTTCTCTGCAAATAAATTTGGAGAATTGTGGGCGAAATTTATATTTTAGGCTATACTTGTACAGCTGTACGTTATTATTACAATGGGTAGTTGTATGTAGCACATTTCTTTCCAAGAATGACAAAAATTTTGATTTTGAAGAAATTTAAAATCAAAATTCTCAGCGAATCGAGTTGGAATGTATGAAATATTTTTATACATTCCATTATTTGTAAACACTATTTAAAGGTAATTTCAAATTTCTTTGAATTTTTCTTGGTTTTTGAGAATTTACATCATATGAACGGAAAGTGGCTTCTCAACAGAGAGGTCTTAATTTTACAGTGAAGATGTGAGATTTCTTGAATTATTTCTAATTGAATTATTTTTATGGATAGTGGCATCTGATTTGTGAGTCTGCATGGATACCTGATTTCATCACAAGCATCCAAATGGCTGGTATGCTATTTGGCAATCTATACGCAACCCAAACTTCTGATTGGTACGGAAGAAAGTATAGTACATTTAGTACCATTCTTGTTTGTGCTCTGGGATCAGCGGTAGCTGCCGTGGCTCCAAATCCATACATTTATGCCGTCGCTAGATTTTTTTGTGGTGCAGGATTCTCAGGCTACCTCAGTATTTCAGCAATTTACACAATTGAATTTATGCCAACGAAATGGAGAATGCTATGTGGGGCAGTTGGACCATTCGGAGAGGCTACAATGTCCCTTGCACTCATAGCTTACTATATTCCAACTTGGAGATATCTCACCTGGGCTACTATGACACCACTCTTGCTCACTCCACTCATTTTCCCGTAAGTATACATTATTAGTTTCTACATCAGGGTGAGTGTATCCATGATTTTTGCTGATCATCGAACAGGTTAGGCGTGAACCTTGTCCGGGGTTTGATATTTAAAATTTTGTCAATTTTTTCAAAAAATTAGAATTTTGCACGACGTATCGCGAAGAAATTCATTATTTCGATAGAATTGAGAGGTAGAGCATGCTATTACCATTCAGAGTTTTGAGGTTGGATTTAAGCTTACTGGTGGTAGATAAGAGTCTATTATGGTTGCTTTCCATAGTAATCTCCAAGGCAACTGAGAATGCTAGATCCTTGGTAACCTCCATATTAATAAATTCAGAGCGTTCAATA
This sequence comes from Holacanthella duospinosa, assembly GCA_002738285.1. Taxonomy (NCBI): domain Eukaryota; kingdom Metazoa; phylum Arthropoda; class Collembola; order Poduromorpha; family Neanuridae; genus Holacanthella; species Holacanthella duospinosa. Next base: position 347,847 of record NIPM01000146.1, on the reverse strand, counting down.
AATATCCCGCCAAAGAAATCAATAAGTTAGTAGCAATAGTGCCAAAAAATATTAATAATAGTAAGGACAACGGACCTTACACCCTTCCTTATCTCCTTGCTTTGGGAGTCAGAGCCATGGCTCCCGGAGCCAGCTTCCAATACTAGGGAATCAGGCTTCTTTTTAACTCACGACATTGGTTAACATTGTTATTAAAATTCACAGAAAGCAGTGTGGCGGGGTAGTGTAGGCGAAATTATAAATGTTTTTCTTCAGTATGGACTGTTAGTAGACGTCCCAATGAATTTTGAAATTTCAAATCTTTTATCCATGATTTAACCCTATGTCTCGAGTAAACTTACCACGACTCAAAGACAGACAAATTTCTCTGGTCGAAGTCATCGATCAAAGTATCGGAGGTGAAAGTTTCGTATTTTAAGCGCGGTCAAGATACTCACGTTTTCATTCATTTCATAAAGTGACATCACTCGTTGTTATTTGTTTCAAAATTTAAAGAGTAATGGCCTGTACGCAGCTCTGTTTTTTCTTCTGGAATAAATTCTGCGGCAGAATTTTTCTTCCAAGCAGAATTTCTTCCCACCCAAAGCGGAGAAGAATGGGAGAAGAATTGTGATTCTGCTCCACTTTCCGCTTTGGTAGTACTCAGTTAATTTTTTTCCGCTGAGTTAAATTTAAATAATAACAATAAAAGTTTAAAAGTTCCCTCGCTCAACCCAAGGATGTTTGAGATTGTGACATGAGAATGGAGTTTACGGGTACGCGTCTTCGTTTAAGGCGTGCTCTTAACGGCTCAGGAAGGTCCTTCGACCTTCCTGGAGGGGAGAAGAAAAATAAGGTCTTTTTCTGCTGCCGAATGAGTCTGGCAGAAATTCCGCAGCAGAAAATTAGGTAAGGTGAGTACTAGTTGAGCGAAAAGGGAAGCAGAAACGGAATTTCTTGTCCGCTAGGTCGATTCGGCTGCCGAATGGCTAGCTGAGTACCTTACATAAAACAAGAACTTCTCGATTTCTGTTTAAATTTGAATTAACTTAACTCAAGAAACTACTTCATCTTCGCCTAACCTTCGGTAATATGGAAAAAACAATTCGCGACGCTGATGATATAATAGAAATAGAACCAATGACCACAGGAAAATTCACTTCTGTAATAATTTTTGTCACCCACTTCCCATGGTTCAAATTGAATGAAAGTTGGACACAAAATAGGCCATTCCAATAGAGATGCTGACGCCAAATCGTTGTGAGACGGCAGACTTAAGGGGANATCATATGGAGAAAATAGCCATTTTTGCTGTAACTTACTTCAATAGATGACACAATTTATTATTGGGGTGAGAGGTCAATTTGGGGTGGGGGATACTTTTGTACAAAAATTTAATCTTTAAAACAATAACGTCTTTCAGTTAACAGATTTTAACCAAAAGTTCAGGTTTCTCTGTGCAACGTCATTTGTGCAGTATTATTTCAAATTTTGTTGATATTGGGTGAGATTGGTCGTTATTCCGGGTTGGCATTAATTTAATCCATGCATTCCTATTTAGATTTGTTCCGGAAAGCCCAAGATGGCTCCTGCAGAAGGGAAAAACTGATGATTTAGTCAAAGTTCTTACTTACATAGCCAAAATTAACAAGTGTCCCCCAATTGAGTTAGAAACTATTGAGAAAATTGTTGCAAAAGCAAATCCAACAAGAAAACCAACAGATGTCAAAGAACCTCGTCTCAATTTTTTCGATTTCGCCAAATCTAAGAACAAGGAAATCCGGATGAAGGCAATTTGTCTGATGGCCATTTTTTTTGCTTTTTCTATCATATATTTTGGTGTATCTTTCAATATTAAGAATATGAATGGAAACCTCTACTGGAATCTTGTATTTTTGGGTTTCGTTGACTCGGTAAGTTATAAACTCTAAAACTTCAAGCGACACTCAGATCGTCTGACTCTGCTTCGATGATTCATCAGTCGACTCTCAAAATTTTTGTTGACTCTGACTCACCGAAATCTAAGAGTAAGAGGGTTGATTCAGCAAGCTGTGTGTATACGACTCAGCACCACATAATTTTACCTGCATGGTTAACTCAGGAGTCAAAGTCTGACTGACACTGACTTACTATAAAATACACGTATCAATAGTTCATAGGTAGAATGCCTCAAACGAAATAGACATGACAACCACGTAGAAACAGAGCCATTCAGTATCGTAGTCGTAGTTGTTGACAGGGACATCCCGAGTTTTTAAATTCTACACAGGCTGTGTACAACGTTATGTAGAAACTTTTATGTCTATTTATGGCCCTATAGTCTTTAGAATTCATTCGACAAACCTGGCGAATATTTTCTGTAGAAAACATTAGCCAGGAATTGGAAAATGAAAAAAAAAATTCTTCACTTTTCTAAACTCAATAACACCTATCAGCTTCGAACCCAACACCACTCTATAGAACTCATTCACCTTAACACTTACACCACACTTCCTATGACTGAGCTCAGACAGTAAAATACTGATTGTTATTTCTCATACAAAAGTAACTTGACGAATCGGAAAATATTGTAGATTTGACGCCGTTGTTGAGTTTTTTACTGTTTATAAAATTCAAAAAATAAACTATTTTATATTTCAATGATTATACAACTAAAGTCGGTATAATAGAAATTACTAACATATGCAAAACTTGAAATTAGCTCAAGCTTTTAGTAGCATTTGAAAAATATTTTAAGAAATAATGTTAAAAAAAATCTTAAAAAATTCTGCGAAATTTTTTCGTAAAACTTTTTTTATTTCTAAAAACTTGAAAATCTTCTGAAATCATTTCCTTAATCGTAATGAAATTCCGCTAATCTGATAATAAATAAGACCCGAGAGATGCATGTTGGTTAGCAAGATTTAAGAAAGAATCAGTAGTACCGTGCTTTTCAGAAACATGTACCATATGGAGAAAGTTTGCATTGTGAAGAGCATATGAAAAAAAGAGGTGTTTCACATCCATCACTCAATCTCAATCCCAAAATACCCTCCAGACATTTGCGCGCCAACTCACCAAACGGTTTTTATTTTACAGATAAACAGCTTCTTAGAATCAATCAGGATAGATAAATAAACTTTAAGCTTTTTAATAAGTAGACAAAATTTAGTAAAGCAATAACACTCCAATTTTAACCTGAGTCACGGACAGGTTGGATTGCACCAAAGGGAGCTCAAAATAAAACTTAGAAAAATTTCACAACCATGTGTCCCTCTTGAGCGACGAAATGACCCTTACAAATGTTGCTTAGAATAGTTCAGTGACCAACTTTTGCTAATAAAATTTATTTCTGTGACCACTTGTTCAAGTTTTCTTCAAATTTTGAAAATTTAAGAAAACGGAAAAATTCCACAACCATGTTATGTATCCCTCTTGAGCGATGAAATGACCTTTACAAATGTTACTTAGAATAGTTCAGTGACCAACTTTTTCTATTAAAATTTTTTTCTGTGACCACTTGTTCAAGTTTTTGAAAATTTTGAAAATTTTAAAAGTGGTCACAGAAAATTTTTATTAGAAAAAGTTGGCCACAGGGGTACGATGTCAGGGGTACCAACTGGGACTATTTCACTGCGAGTTCATTTTATTAAACAAACCGATTTATCCAATTCAAAAAAGTTTTATTCAGTGCACGAGTCTGAAATGATCATAGCAGTTTTGGTGTAGTTACAGTTATGGTGCAAAATTACACACTTCATATGGTACATGTTTCTGAAAAGCACGGTATAATTATTTTTGGTCAAGTTCAATCATACGAAAAGAGTTGCAAACTTATGCCAATAGCGACAATACTGGTTAATTTTTTTTACAATTTAGTCAATGTACTGTTTCTCCACATAATGATTGGAGAAAGTAACAAACAATATAATGCCATATGCAGAGATTTTCTTTGAATTTTTCTAATTTGTTCTGCATAAAAAAGCATTCACAGTTCCTGTAGAATTGATTCTGGCAGGTTGGCTCAGTATAATATTTTATGCATAGAGTTTGCTGAATTTTCTCTAGCGGTTTCTCTTAGACAGGATTTGTGCGTAATCAATAGTACACAATCAGTTCAATAGAAATGTCTATGTATGCCCTATATAGAATCATTTCGTCAGGAATCATTTTAGACAGGATTTCTACAGAATATAAAAACTCGTTATTTTATATTGTTTGTTGTCAATTCGCTTTAGTAGTATTTTTGTCACTAACCGTAGAAAGTGCGGCGGTATACCGCTATCACGCTGACTCGAATAAAAGTAAGCATTTGAAATTCCATGATGACAAACGAAACGCGTTTCGGTTCTACAAATGTTTCGCGGTTAACTGCCGCAACAAGTTACCCACAACGTGCCTAATAATATTTCTTTTACCTTATGCTTATGCAGGTGGGATTTAAAATGGCCATATTTGTAATGGGAAGGTAAGGGTGTCATATGCTGGTATCTATTATTAATCGAATCAAAAGTGATGGTTTCAAATCAAGTAATACATTTCAGACTTAGTCGTCGTCTAGCAGTGTTTCTGTCAATGACGATTGGGGTATTCTTCCTGGTGGTACTGGCAATATTTCAGTTGACATTGGACGTGAGTGAATTTTCTACGCTATTCCTTGTAGCAGCACTTCTGGGGAAGTTCAGTAGTGCAATTACTCGTTCTGCAGCGCGTGCGTTAGCTGGGGAATCGTTTCCGACGTCTGTGAGAGCAATGGGTTCAGGACTCTGCGGCGCCAGCACTGCATTCGGAGGAGTCGTTGGCGCACAACTCGCCTACTTTGGAACAAGTATGATTCTCGTTTGCAGTGAGTCTATTTGAAACCTCCCCAACTGAATAATTAATTTTTAGAAAAACAGTCAAAACCAACAACTACTATCTTTGATGGGTTTTCCATGACTTTTTCATATAATTTATTTTTAAGTGTATTTTGACAAATTTTTAATTCAGAAACTGAACCAAATTACACTTTCTAGATTTTTTGAAAAATACTGAAATCTACAGGAAATCAAATCCATCTAAATATTAAACTAATGTCCAAAAGGTTCGACATTTAGTCTAAACACATTCCAACCAAAACGTCATTAAACTTTTGATCGATGCGACTTAAACATTGTTTCCCTTCACAAAAATAAAAAATGGTGATAGTAGATGTTGACTGTGGAGATTTCAAACAGACTCACTGTATGTTTTGCTCAAAAAATGTCTACGTAATTGTGCAAGTCAAAATTGAATATTTCGACATTTGTGAGTTCGAATATAATACTCTACGTAAGATATTACAAGAGACATTCGAATTCATACCCCAAAATCTAAACCAATATACTACGAAATCACCCTGAGCTGCTACAGATCATATTTCAAATTTTTATCTATAGAATCGTTCAATATGAAACATTTGCTTCACATCTAAGCCTGTGAGTTTCAAGATCCTTCTTTTTGTTTACAGAAAATCCATCCATTCCATTTTTTGCCTTTGCGATTATCGGTATCTTTGGGTCATTGTTTTCATTTTTGATGACAGAAACCAAAGGCCAAGCACTCCAAGAAACCGTCGGTCGAAAACGAAGTAGAACATTGAGCGTCATCAGTACCATTAGCAATCTCGTACTTCCAAACAACAGCAAACAGGAGACGAGCAATACTCAACTTTAACTTGCGCATGCGCAAGATTCAACAAGATATCAAGTTATTTCGGTCCATAAGTAAATACTAAGTCTTGTTAAATCATTTTTACTCACAGACAACGGAGCTGACTTGGTTAATTCTATTTAGTAAAAGTTATTAGAACAATATTTACTTTTGTTTGATTATGCTTTAAATGTATCGAGTGGTTCGACTTAATATATTTTATTTAGCTAATAATGCAATTTTGTTTCCATTTCTGACAATCACTACCTTGAAATTGTTTTTGTATAAAATCTAATGAATGAAACTAAAATAAAAATTTAGATTGTATACTCTATAAAGTCTGGCAAAAAATTTACATACCTTATCGCCATTTTCACAATTTCTAGCTGAAAGAAATATTGAAACTGTTTTTTCTGGTACGTATTATTTAGATTTATTATTTTAATACTGAAATTTTTGGATTATGACGTAGAGAAGTTAGTCTTAAAAGCGTTAAATTTTTATTTTACAACCTGTCGAACCAATTTTTAAGCTCATGTAGTTTATTTGGAATATAAATGGCATCTGTAATTTTCAACGAATCTACCAAAAAAGGCTTGGGTAGAATTCGTACAGTAAAAATGGTAAAAAAGGGCTACACATAAACGATACGAAATGAGCGAAGTTTGAAGAGGGTTACAGCTTGAATTTTTTTTTAATTAGCCAACCCTAAGGTAACCTGACATAACCGAACCTATTGAATTTTGTCATATTTAGGTGGGGAGAATTATTAAATTTTTACCGTCTTTGAATGTAACAATTTTTGACTCTTTTTTTTCGTTCTTCCGCTAATGAACTCAAAGTTTTTAACATCATAAACATAAAAGTTTACCTCTGCAATGTTTGTTTGTCCGCTCTCTTTATACAATATGTATACTTAAAAATAAGTCTATCTCAGTGCTCAGTTAGATATGTTATGTGGTTAGCAGCGAGGNATAAGTCTATCTCAGTGCTCAGTTAGATATGTTATGTGGTTAGCAGCGAGGCTTTCTAAGTGGAGGTACTGGGCTCGATTCAGACGGTTGTGTGTGCATTTTTTTTTTGAGGTTAAGTATTTTTGATTTACTCTCTTCATTCTATTAACTTTCCGGCAGACAACCCCCTCTACCCAATTGTCTACGACCCCCTAAAGTCATACACATAAAACGTTACCTCTGTGTGTCTGTTTCTCGACTGAAAAAATTTTCTGAGCCGACATTTTCTGGACTTCAAATTTTGACAACCCCCATTACCTAAAGGGCATGTGTGGAGTCAGAAAATATAATTTAAAAAAATTCCAGAATGAAGGGGAGCAGGGGGGGGGGGGCTAGGTTCTGAAGTTTAAAAAATGGGTTTCAAAAACCTTCGTCAACTTTTTCATTTATTGACCGATTCCGATGAAATTTTGTATGAGCATACCTAATCGCATTCCCCAGGTGACATATTTTTTAGTTTTTCATAAATTTGATTTTTTGAATTTTTATTAAATTTTGAAAAGAGGATTTTTCAAAAAAAAATTTTTTTGATCATGTTAGGTATTGTTCAACTCCTACTACTCACAGAAGGTTTTTTCCCTATAATTTTTGGCCAAAAGTCCAAACGCTGCGAATTAGCTTTGTGTTGGCCTAATCCACTTTAGTATACGTAAATTTGAATGAAAAACGTTATCGTAAGCGAAAAAAAATTGAATTACCCACGTATTAGAATGGATGAACGTTATGTAATTTTATGCATCCGTCTGTAAACCTTTTTCTTCACAACGTTTCTTTCTCCTACTGACGATTTTACTTAAGAACGTTATTGCATATAGTCTGATATAACTTAAATGATGTTAATCAGATTTCTAGAAATATTTAATAAAAGTTGAATATGCATATATAAATTTGAAATTATCCACGCTTCGTTTTCACAACTTACAGTAAATATGGAATGAAGAGCTAACACACATGGGTGTTTGAGGTTCGGTGAACCTTGAGGTTCGGAAAAATTTCATCGAACCCTGAACCGAACCGAACATTATTCGATACAGGTTCGGCTCGGGTTCTATATTTTTTAATTAGTTACGGGTTCGGCTCGGTTCGACAGGATCTAGATTCGGTTCGGGTTCGGTGCGGCCTTAAATTTTTGAATTTAGGAATCGGTTCGGTTCGGTTGGTAGCTGAACCTGGTTCGGTTCGGTTTGGAAAGTTCGACGAACCTGAATGTTTGTATATTAAATGGGGCAAGGNACGTTTCTTTCTCCTACTGACGATTTTACTTAAGAACGTTATTGCATATAGTCTGATATAACTTAAATGATGTTGATCAGATTTTTAGAAATATTTAATAAAAGTTGAATATGCATATATAAATTTGAAATTATCCACGCTTCGTTTTCACAACTTACAGTAAATATGGAATGAAGAGCTAACACACATGGGTGTTTGAGGTTCGGTGAACCTTGAGGTTCGGAAAAATTTCATCGAACCCTGAACCGAACCGAACATTATTCGATACAGGTTCGGCTCGGGTTCTATATTTTTTAATTAGTTACGGGTTCGGCTCGGTTCGACAGGATCTAGATTCGGTTCGGGTTCGGTGCGGCCTTAAATTTTTGAATTTAGGAATCGGTTCGGTTCGGTTGGTAGCTGAACCTGGTTCGGTTCGGTTTGGAAAGTTCGACGAACCTGAATGTTTGTATATTAAATGGGGCAAGGTTTGGGATGGGTTCAGTGCGGAATTCGGCTCGAGAGAGAAAATATTAAAGTAGAGTCGGGTTCGGTTCTGTTCGACAGAGTCGAGGTTCAGTGCGAGTTCGTTGCGCTAAAGTAAAATTTGAAATTGGTTCGGGTTCGGCTCGGTTCGATATAGTCGAGGTTCGATCCGGGTACGGTGCGGCAAAATTTTTGTGGACTAGATTCGGGTTAGGAAGGTTCGGCAAACCTCAAAAGCCCATGTGTGAGCTAAAGTAAAATTCTAAAGCTGCCTTTCATAGACCGTCTTTACAAAAGTTACACTAAAAACTCCTTTCTATTTGTTTCATAATTTCAGTTGTTTATTTTCGACAAATAAATACCAGAGAAATGAGTAACCATTGGTAAAAATATACCATTCATAAAGAAAAAATAAAAATTCATTGATTCTGTAATTTTTATATTTCGTAAATTATTGATTTTAAACGGTATAAGAATACCCAAATAACCAATTGCAAGAGAGTAATATTATGCGTAATATTATTCATTATTATAAATCGACTATACACGATGTATCGAATAAGAGCAACGCGGTTTTCATTAAGTGCGCCTCTTCGAAAGGTCATAACTCCTTACGGTTTTGACATGGGCAGCTCGTAGCAGCTGTAAACAAATATCATGGTGTGCACATAATTGTGTAATATTCAATTTACTGTCTTTGAGCCTAGGTTTTGTGGGGATTTAAATGAAAAATTAATTCATGTTAAATCTTAACTTGGAAGAGCCGTCGCTACTGGTTACTTCAACCAAACCTCACCAAATTTTATGAGTAATTTCTATTAGCCCTACTTAATAATTTGTAGTGATCAAAGCTGGAATTGATATAGATGAAAAATGACAGTTTTGGCCAAAAATTATAGAAGAAAACCTGTGCTACCATAGGAATAAAAAAAAATATATAATTTTTTTTTTTTTTCAAAAATTAATATTTTTTATGGTTTATCATCACGGTAGTCTGAGATTCTTTGCATCCTTTGCGCCATCTGCTCTGTGATACACCAATTGAGCCAAAAATTTGCATTTGAATTTTTAAAACTAATACCAAGGTGCCATATTTTTTAGTTTTTGAAACGTTTCATCTTTCAATTTTTTTAAATAAAATAAAGTTTCTTTTTGTCATATAAACACTTGGACCATGTAGGGTCTTATTTGACACTTAATGCTTTTATATAAGTAATAACTGAACGCAACAAATAACATTTTGACGAACCATCAAAGTTATTTTTATAAAAAAAAACTGCTTTTTTTTCTTCTAACCATTGGTATTACGTTATTTTGAGTTTTTATATGGTAAAAATTTTTTTTTTTGAAATTTATTAAAAATCGAAAACGCAAAATTTTGAAAAACTAAAAAGTATGACACCTTGGTATTAATTTTAACTATTTAAATACAAATTTTTGTCTCAATTGGTCCATCATAAAGCAAATGGCACAGAGTAAAGCGAAGAATCTCAGACTAACAACATGACAAAGCATAGAAAGAAATTTTTTTTTTTAATATTTTTATTTTAGCTCTAAAAATAGTTTGATGCGTACAGTGCTGCTCCANAAAGCAAATGGCACAGAGTAAAGCGAAGAATCTCAGACTAACAACATGACAAAGCATAGAAAGAAATTTTTTTTTAATATTTTTATTTTAGGTCTAAAAATAGTTTGATGCGTACAGTGCTGCTCCCAAGAGTAGGAAAAGTTGAACAATACCCAACACGATCAAAATGTTTGTTTTTTACATACTCGTTTTCAAAATTTAATAAAAATTGAAATAAATAAAAATTTTGAAAAACTTAAAAATATATGGCAGCTTGGAATTAGTTTTAACAATTCAAATACAACTTTTTGGCTCAATTGGTCTATCACAGAGTAAATTGCACAGAAGAATCTCTGAAACAGAACGTCATAATAAAGCAAAAAATGAATACCAACTAATACTTTTTTCATTATTGTGATAAAAGATTGACGCCCGCGGCAGCGCTAGCCGGCTCGCGAGCGAAGCAAGCGGCGAGCGCCGGCTAGTTTAAAATACTCTGGCGGACATACGGAGACAGCAGCAGAGTTNTTGTGATAAAAGTTTGACGCCCGCGGCAGCGCTAGCCGGCTCGCGAGCGGCGAGCGAAGCGAGCGCCGGCTAGTTTAAAATACTCTGGCGGACATACGGAGACTGCAGCAGAGTTTGACNTGGCGGACATACGGAGACAGCAGCAGAGTTTGACCCCATTTAACCATTGTTAAGAATGACACTACCTACATGGATGGTATATAAACTACGGTTTAGGTGAATGGGAGTCTTTATTTTGCCGCTCTGCCACTCCACTTTAAAATTGGCTAATGGGAGTTTAACTTGTAAAAAAGGGGTTTCAATTTACCAAGTTTCGATTCGTCCCAACTAATCGGATGAATTTGAAATTAGGAACAGGTGTGTAGAAACGCATTGAGAAGGTGGAAGGTACATAATTTCGATGGTTTTCGAAAATATTCATAAACAAATTTTTTATGACTATTTGAATAAAAAAATTTTTTTTTCCTATTCATTTCTAATGGAATTAATTAAGTTTACCGCCATTAGAAATGAATAAGAAAAAAATTTTCCACAATCAAATTTTACAAATAAGCCAATGAAGCATTTTTACACAGGAGAGTTTTTATGCTCACACGAATAATTTGTACAAGACTAAATTACATCAGAGAATTACACGAGAGGAATGCGGGAGAGAATTACACGAAAGAAAAGCACGAGAAAAATATAACAAGAGAAAAACAAAATGAAAAATCAGGGAGTCGACTCAGTAAGTCCATGACTCTCACCAACGTGTAAGTACAGTGGTTTTAGTTTAATGTCAATCCCCCTTAAGGTCACACTTCGCTTATTTTCAACCTGTTGGCTTTCCCCCGGCTAAACTCCATGCTCTGATGTACTAAATACTCTGCCTATTGTCAACCTCCGCCTATTATCATCACATTTGAAGAGCATGCAAGGCACATTACCACACTTTAATGGCAACGGTTCAGGAGCAGAATATACTCATGTTTGTTTAAACGTTGTGGGCAATCAGAGACCCTTGGGGGAACTGTTTCATTAACCTATTTGTTGTATTCTACTATGCAATACTCGATCGTGAAAGTTTATTTTTTTTAAAGACTCACCCGCGCGGGCTTATTCCAACCGCGAATATGCTAACCTTAGATGGTCACATGGTTAAGATTGAGAAATTTAGTTTAAAATAATAAGCAACATTGGAAGTGAAGATCTTTACAAACAAGTTACGATCGCTTGAATGTTAATATCTCAAACAAGATCATATCTCTTTCAAGATAATATCTCAAAGCTATTTCTGTGGCATATTGCAAAAAAGCTTGCTGATTACTTTAAGAAGTAATTTGCTTTTAGAGTATTCCAAATTCAGGTAATAGCTTCAAAAGCTGTAAAATAAATCGAAAAAGATATGGTATTATAAAACGCGCCTCTAACACCAGGAACTTCGTTTATTGTCATCTAATCTTTGAGTTATCAGTCAGTTGCCATTATCGGCTATTGTCAACTCCGCCTACGTCAACCGATTTTTTGGCTCCTTCGGAGGTGTCATTAAGCTAAAACCACTGTATTGCGATAAAATATTGAAGGAGAGATCAAGATCTAATTTCAGATTCATTATACAGTGGAACACGCTTATAAGGTCTTTCATTTTTCACGGATATTTCTGGTGTTTTAGCCGTCGTGTCTAATAAAAAATATAAGACTAATTTGGTCTTATATAAAAGCCATTCCATACAACTGCTTAATGAAATAAGCAGAGTATTTAATTATTCCTGTGGAACTTAAGTTGTTAAATGAGTAATCAATACTAATGTAGGTTTACGGCATATTGCTTCAATCTGTAATTTAGTTTGCACTCTGTTAGAAATTTGTTTCTCCTGAATCGCCTTTTCCATAGCGGAAACATGGTAGTTAAGTTCAGGTGGCATTATTGCAATTGCCAACGAAATAATGCGATGATTATAACCTTAATGCCGGAGTGATTCAAACTTCCTTAACCTAAATTCTACTTTTAGCTTTGTTTTGGAACATTTAAGGGAAACTTAAATCTTAATCCCAGGAATTTAATATTAAGGAGAACTAAGCAGAAATAGTAATACCAGATTGACACTTTTGATCAGCAATGATCGACATATTTGATCACAAAGTGGGAAATACTGTTTCCTACATAGAAATACAATAAATCTATAGGAATTTTTATTGATTTTTAAATTTCTTTCTATATGGTTTAATCTCACCTTAAGTATTTAAACTAACTTATAGGCCCTCCATGTTCAACTGTAACTTTTTGTTGTTTTTTCAAATTTCAGAAGATCAATAATTATTTTATCTTGTAAGATAACGAATAAGTATTTTGTTTACTTCATCCATTTAAAAAATCAATAACTTTGTGAATTGAGGAATTCAACTGTGAAAAGTAGTAAAGTAAGTTTTTGGAAGAGATTTAGTATACAGCAGCACGTGCTTAGCTTCTAAACAGAACAAGAGTAAAGAAAAAACTCGGCATTGCACATTTATTGGTCTTAAGTGTCACTTGGCACAAACTTATGCTTAAAATTCGGGCCTTATATCCCTTTTGTTCTTATAGAGCGATATTTCAATACATTAGCCCAAACCAAGTGCGCCAAAAATTGGTCTTATATCGGATAATTTTATCAGCCTACTCCACGGTATAAGTTTCATTAAAAAAAATAACATTAGCGTACTAAGACCCGAATAAAACACTAAATAATCCAGTTCTGTGGTGTTTCCTAGAAAACGGTCCCGGTCCTATATCTAACTCGTGACAAGAAATGATAACTTTCACTAAATACTTTGATCAACTCCAAGCGTCCTTGTTCTAACTCCTTGATTGAATTATTTTATAAGGCTTATTAAAAAGGTATAATTGCCTTTCCACTAATTGTTCAGAAACAATAAGGCAGTGGCCCGCCTTTCTCTAATTTCAATTGTGTTAAATATATTGAGGTCAACTCAACTTATTTAAAGAAAATACAGTGTGAATTTGAGTAATCGTCGACATTAGGTTTTTTCTCTATCTGCGCTTAACCTCGACTTAAGAAGTTATCTTAGGGAACACGAAATTCGGTCCGTATTTCACTACATACTAATAATGAACAAGCCGATAAATTTAAAAACATGATAACACCGATTGTCTCGCATTTTCGTGAGTTTAAACGCTCTCTTTGTCTAGTCTCCAAAAAAAATCAGCTCCAGGATCAAAAGGTCAAACGTTATGAGTTATTAAAAAGCACTTTGTTCTAACATAATTTTGGAACACTACAGTAAAGGATAGGCGTTTCAATATTATGTTCTAAAAGCGTTTATTCAATAAATCACAACTTTTGACATTTTGATTCCTGGAGACTTGATTTTAGACCAATTAGTTAAAGCAAACTTTCTCCAGCAAAGAGCAAGGGTCGAAATTTACTTCTCACACGTATTTGTCCAGCACTGTACATAGAATTTAATTTTTTGCCAATATATATTGCATATACTTTTTTCCCCTAGAGCTAAGTTCTTAGTGATATTATTAACTGCGATTTAGAAAATCTCTATCATAAGATCAATAATTAAAAAGAAAGACTTTGAAACTCTAATCAATGCTGTCATTTGTTTGCTAACCAGGTAACAATGACACATCCGTTTCAATGATTCATGATTTTAGTTATCCGTTCATACGTATTTCATCAAATTAACTTGACTTTTAAAAAAATACGCTTAAAAAAGAAAAATACGAAATACAATTCTTTACACCCGATTTTAACTAGTTCATTATGACGAAGTCTTTGAACAATAGTTTGTCGATATCAAGACAGGGACCGACATTTCGTGTTCCAACAAACCGTGTGGTTCCAGTAAACCGACAAGTCCGCAAGGCGAGGAAGACTATACTCGTAATTTTTTACTTGGCATACATTGGTGGATTAACATCTGAAGTAAAGTAAGACATATGAATAGCTTCACCTTTCAAACTTATACTAATAGTGTCCCATCTGTCCCTTGTTTGTGTTTAAGAACATAAGTGGTCAGAAATATCGATTATTATCAGAATTTTGTTTATATAGCTAGAAAATGCGTAATAAGTTTGAAGACTTGAAGGGTATTGTGCTTCCAATAGTCTACCCTCACCTATTACCAAAACCGTATCCCGTAAGTCGTAGTTTTTTTACGGAAATCGAAGAAAAAACAATCAAGTGGACTCTGAATGGCTTTAACCTCACTGGGAACAAAGCACAAGAATTTGCTCGTTCAACGTCGTCTCTGTTTACTCGCTATTGTTTTCCTAGTTGCAACATTCGAAAAATTCAATGGATTAATGATCATATTGGTTGGAGTTGTATTTATGATGACTTGATGGATCAACCATGTGACTTTGGTGTCAAAGTGGACAAATTCGTGCCAGTTATGAATGAAGTGAATAGCACAACAGACGAAACTCTACCACGAGATACAAAATTTAATTCAGTTGTAGCAAATATACATTTTGAGCTTTACCAACGTTTCTTAGATTTTAATCCAACTGATGATCAAAAACGTCTGTACAAAGAAGGCTTGAACGAATATCAAGAAGCATCAGCCAATCAAATGCGTCATAGAATGAAAAGTTGGGAAGGTGTAACATTAGAGGAATTCGTAGTGAACCGCCGGATGGACTCTGGCCATACTTTCTATCTTCCATTCATAGAATTCTCCGAGTATGTGTCTCTGCCTTATGACGTTTGGCGGAATCCATTGTTTGCTAAAATCATCGACTCGGTAGCGGATCAAGTGAGTTACTTCAACGACGTGGCTTCATTTGCAAAAGAGTACTGTATTGGTGACTACAGTAATTCTATGACTGTCATTAAACGATATTATCCTGACTTGAGTCAGCAAGACCTCCTCTATGTCACGTCTGAACTGGGAAAAGTTGAACTGTTTAAATTTGAGAAGTATGCAACAGATTTTATGGCTCTCGAACTCCCGCTGAAAGTAAAAGAAGATGCTGAGCGCATGATTAATGGATTTCGTAAATTTTTTGCTGGATATGACTTTTGGAATCCAACTAGTGGACGGTACAGGTATTACGGAGATGAAGATGGTCTACATGATTTGACTTTGGAGCTGGTTGATGTGACAAATGTGAATCTCCCTGAGAACTTGCAACTTATTGTTGATGAGATTCTATCGGGTGAAATTAATAATAAACTATCGACCTAGTACACTTTAACATGGTTTGAACTTAGAAGTAATAAAAAACAATGCTAATTTGTTTCGCAAAGGTTCAAAAAGTGTTTTTTTTTTAAATTCAGCTACCTGACTTATTTATCGGTTAACCACATTGATTACCTCAGCTACCTATTGTTTGACCACAGCAAATTACTTCAGCTAGTTACATTTAACCATTCCGTCGTAAAAACCTCAGCATCACTTTATGATTAAGTTAACGTTTTTTTTTTTTAATAATAACTTAAAGTAAAGTAAAGTTTAAAGTTAACGGTTGGTTTAAATGTTACTAATAGTAAGTTTTATTAAAAGCCATTGTTAATAATTAATATAGCTAATTGTACAGTGCGTGAGATTAACTATTGCCCGGGGTTAATCACACTACCCTACTCTTACCATTTTACTTGGGCATCCCAATAAATAAAATTTGAAAATTAGAAATTAGTGGGAGGGAAGGTCGGCATAATCTGCTCTCCCAATCAGCAAAGCTAGTTAATTGTGCCGAATTTTGGCTGTTGTTGTTTTGGTTTATTAGCTATTTAAAAAATTTAATTTCAAAACTCGTTTTTATTCCTCGGAGTGTAATGGGGATTCCAGTAAATCTTAGACTCATTGTCATAAAATATCATTACCAGTACCCCAACGAGTCATATCAGGAGATAATGGTGCGTTACAATTGAAAATCAAAATTTCCGAATTCATCACCACTGTCAACAATAATCCTCAGATACTTACTAACGTAAGGCGAGAATTTTACGATCGTCTAAATTACTGTTTAGGAATGGATGGTGGAAACTTCGAACAGATGATACACTAGTTAAGTGTAAACAGTCTACATCCTGTTTTCAAAACAATGAAAAAATTATAATATCGTATTTTGTGGAATTTTGTTTCTTGGTGAACCGCCAATGTCGACTTGGGTGCCCAGATAAACTGGTAAGGGTAGGATAGTGTGAGTAACTCAGGGCAGTAGTTAATCTCACGCACTATAAGTGTATACTATAAGTGTTTATGATACAATAAAAGTATTTGTATAGAATAAGTACAGGGAGTCTATACATTAGTGTCCCTATAGCCGAGGTGCTTTCGTTTTTGTATGCTTCTCCCATTCACTCAAATGTCGAAAATGGTGTATAAGTACTATATAGGGACTCATCTACAAGGGTCCTTGAAATAAGTACACATCTAGGAAGTGAGTTAGATGTGAGTTAGCATGGAATGAGATCGGGGGTTTCAACCCCCTAATTTTTTATTCATGCCTTTTGCAGTTAACACTTTCTACATGTGTACTTATTTCTGCGGACCCCTGTATAGGGACACTAATGTATAGACTCCCTGTATAATTCCCAAACTGACGTGAACAACAATGTGTAAACGTAATGTACCGATTTCATTACGGTAACAACAGAGTGCTAACAGTTTATTATGAAATGCTGATTGAAGAAATTCTTTACTTTTCGTTATTCATTCATTCTTCATTATTTTTCATTATTCGTCGTACGAAGGTTGCTAGGAGAAAAGACCTCTAACAGATTAGTCCATACTCCGTTCTTAAATAAAAAATTAAAATTTTTGAGCCAGATGACGGGTGTCATCCGGATCTCCGTTTGTCTGGTTTACTATAGCGAAATATTATGAAAAATTGACAAACGGTTTTTAAGGCAAATAAGGTTGATTAGGAGAAAGAGGACATTTCACCTAAAGCAACCTTGGCAAACTTAATAAAGTTTAAAATGTTTTCTTAGTTACTTATTTTTGAAAATGAGTTGTGGACACGTTGTTTGGCTTGTTATTTTTGAAATTCGAAATTTAAAAAAAAATGATAGTATGGCCTAGTAGTAGTCTTTAGTAGTCTTTAGTAGTCTTTTCTCTTAGCAACCTTGCGTCATTCCGTATTTATTACATTATATGCTTTCATAAACTATGCTTTCTGTTCTTTCTACTCAACATGTTGAACTTTTCATAAAATTGATCATGCCAAACACTCGGAATAACTGACCCTATAAAAGCAAAGCGCCCAAGCAAACAGCTTCCATGGACCCTGGCTATTGCTTAAGACGTTTGTTGTAATTTTAAAAAAAGTCTCAGTGTTTTGGCTATGATTTTCAGTTTATTTATATTAAGTAAATCCTGATAATTGCTGGTGTGAAGGTAAATATTGAGAAATCAGACACTGTGTAGAAATCATCAATCTCCAGCTTTATGACTAAATTAATCTGGGTAAATTACATTCAACGATCAGTATTACAATTGATCCAGAAATGCCAATTGGAGTAGTTTGATATAAGCTTAATCCAGGAAGTTTGTGAGGAATATTATTAATGTAGATGGTTATATATAATATTAGCACCTGTTTCCTCATTGGAATACACAAACAATTGTAATGTCAAAATATCCAATAATACAATTAATATTTTAACAAATTTAATTCCAAAGCAGAGAGTTTAGTTGAAGAGGACGATAATTTGTAAACGATAAGAACTTTGGCTCCAAGCTGCAATGGTAAAGCAGTATAAAGTGGTTCCACTGGATTTGGTTTACGTTTTAGTTCCAATAACAGTAGTAATTCTGATTCAATTCCTGTCGCAGGGTACCTTTCCAAAAACATTATCTAATTTATTCATGAAATTTAGTGATTGTATTGTTATTTCTTTCCATGTATTTTCATATATTCTAACTCCCGGTGAGTTCAAATTGAACATAACTCTAGAGTCAGATTTGAACAAAGTTGGTGGAATTATAGCTGCGAACGCAAAACTACNCTTTCCAAAAACATTATCTAATTTATTCATGAAATTTAGTGATTGTATTGTTATTTCTTTCCATGTATTTTCATAATATTCTAACTCCCGGTGAGTTCAAATTGAACATAACTCTAGAGTCAGATTTGAACAAAGTTGGTGGAATTATAGCTGCGAACGCAAAACTATAACTAGCTTTACAACAATCTACTAATGCAATTAGACCGTCGGATTTAGATCAAGTCCACTTCTACCTGTACAACAATCCAAAGTTAGTACAGTGAAGTTTACTAAGATGTGACACCCTACGAGGAGAAACTACGTTTATCCTCATAGGCTGTCGTACAAAACAATTCTTATAATCCGTGCAAGGGTCTATTTTACTTTATTATTTTTTATCGACTCTGAACACACTTGGTAGAATTTGTACAATTTGAAAATTCTGTAAAAGATGTGTAGTAATTCCTAAATAAAGACATTTTTACATTTTATTTCTATATCACAGGAACTCGACAGATAGAGTTGAATTGATTCTTAACAACATTAGCTCAATTGACAAGTCTGGTTATCACAAGTCACTTCCCCTTATCCTCATAACGCATGGATTTATGGAAAACACTGTCCAGGGAAATAGTTCTGCAAAATTTATTAAAAGTGGTGATTTCAATTAACCCTCATTTCACTACAAAATAATTTTTAACTTGAAAACACCGGTCTTTACTATAATAGGATACTATGTGGCTAGTTATTTTGAGGGAAAAGCAAATATTGTGTTGATGGATTGGAGTATCCTCTGTCCCGGACTAGACAATACTGTCACCGTCACTGGAATTTTTGATTTATTGCCCGATTACGTTTCGGCAACATTCGCTGTCAACGGGGTTGGTCAAAGAGTCGCTGAGTTTTTGACATTTCTTGTCAATAATAGCTATGTACCGATGGATACTGATGGAACAAGTGAAATTCATTTGATTGGTCACGGACTTAGAGCGCATATAGTAGGAGTAGCGGGATTCAGTTACAGAAATGTTACACAAAAATTCATAAAGAGGATAACTGGTAGGATTATGCAAGGCGTTATTTTAAGTAACACAATTTTAAATGTATAGTGGGAAGTTTGGCGTCTGTAACATGTATACGCCACTTATATATAAATCTAATTCAACCGTGCACAGGAACTGACCCAGCTGGTCCACTTTACCAAAACAAACCTTCCAATCAACGGCTGGATAGCACTCATGCCGATTTTGTTGATTCATAAGAACCAATATGAGTTTGGGTACATTGGATCATTCTCACAGGCGGACTTTTTTGTCTACAATGGTGGACCTGTCCAACCACAGTGTTTGAATCCACTGACAGGAGCCGACCTTCAACGTTAGCCGCGTCAGGTAAAAAATTGTTTAATTTTTGAGTCGGTCGTTGATAATTTACTTACATTGCAGTGAGATGTTCAGATGGCACCCCAATACTACGCGCAATCTATCATCGATCAATTTTTGAAAGCCATCTGCCCTATAGGAAATGATTCCCATGTGTCACAATGTAGTGACCTGATCACATCATTTGGTGAAACAGCTCTTCCTGGGTTAGTATTTGCAACAA
Source organism: Holacanthella duospinosa (assembly GCA_002738285.1). Taxonomy (NCBI): domain Eukaryota; kingdom Metazoa; phylum Arthropoda; class Collembola; order Poduromorpha; family Neanuridae; genus Holacanthella; species Holacanthella duospinosa. The sequence goes on along the minus strand of NIPM01000146.1, from coordinate 327,883 downwards.
GAAACGATATAATGTGTTCCAGATTTTTTTTGGTATCCTTTTACCTTTATTCTCACTTTGACTGTTAAAACAACGGTAAAAAAGAAATGATTGAAGAAAATATGGAGCGACTTGTCCAATCTAATACTAAAATGTTTAACCTTTCTCTTTGTACTTTTAGGACTACAGGATCGTACTTCATTGAACTCGAGATGAATTATTAAATGTTTTTTTTTAATTTAGCCTAGTAACTAATTAGCTTTCAACAGTTGGATTTAGGCAGACGCAGTTAGAAACTTTTTATGATAGTTAATTTAAGATAATTTTGGACTTGAAAAGCGGGCCAGTTTATCGCACTTTTGTGTGAGAATTTCCTGAAAATGAGTCTTCATAATCTTGTCTACATCAAATAAATGTAAAATTTGTTAATAAAAATACTTGTATTTCCGACTAGTTGAACAGAACGAGAAGCACAACCTAATTCTTTAAAGTATCTTCTGCAACTTAGGTTCATCAATCACAGTGCACTTGCTTTATATACACCATGTATAACACCAACTTGGTTATTAGACTTGAATCTTTTTTTTTAAAGAAAATTCAAGAAAAATTCAAGAAAATTCGAAATCTCTTTCCGAGAAGCTAAATTCTAGGTCATTACAACTAAACCAATTATAAGGCCTAACTTACAGAATATGCACCAATTGAATTCCCAAAATCCAACTATTCGAAAATGTTTAAACCAACACCTTCCTGAACTATTTTCCAACGATGGAATCCAGTTTATCTAACTAAAATTGTGGTTGTTCTTGAAGCAACCAAACATATTCGATTGTCTCAAACCGTTGATAGACCAACTTTAATGTTGACTCGAAAGCACTTTGCAATTTCTCATCCGCTCGTGAGAACTGGTGAGAGATTATCATAGTATTTTAAATTTGTTGGGTAGTTCTTTCCGAACATAAATATTTTCTTGTGACCCATGCAATCTCACTCTTTTATGGTTTGATGTGTTCATTGTAAAAAATTTGTAAGTGAAGTCTGACTCACCGTTGTTCCCACAACGCGCACGCCTAATTTCAAATACAGTGAAACCTGTTTATAAGATAAATTTGGGAGCCGTCCAAACTGTGTCTTATAAGCAGGTGGTCTTATTCAAAGAGCCCTTTTATAAGACCACTCTGTGTCTTATAGAAAGTAAATGGAAAATTTATTTTGATTAAATCGTTTCTGCAGTAACTTAATGCAAGTGTTTTGAAACTAAATTGCACTGAAATATGCTGTAATTTTAGGTTGAACCACTTTTTGTTCCAATGCCGCTCTTTCCAAAACAGAAATATGAAAACAATCTTCACCTTACCTCGTGTCATCTCATTCTCCGATGCTACCTAGACTTTCCACTTCTGATTTGTGTAATTATATTAATTTTGCCTTTCAGATTATATGACTTACGTTTTTTGACTGATGCTGATTGTTATCCATTTTAAAAGAATTGACAATGACTTAAAATTTTTTGAAAAATTAAAGTTTGCAAATGATAAGTTTAAGTTTTGACTCCAATTTTCGAGTAAGTGGTCTTATAAGTGAGGCATTTTCTTCGAGTTGCATATAAATTTATGTCTTATAAGCAGAGGGCGGATTTATACTTTCCAAAAAACAGCAAAATACTTACTTAAATTCTTACCAAAAATGCGTTAAATACTGATAAAAAAGTATGAAATAATTACCAATACTTTTTTATGTTTGTTAAGTATATGAAAATTTTCCAATACTTTTCAAAATTTTATTCAAATTCATTCAATTCAAAATGGCAGATAACTTCCATTTCTAGATTCTCCACTGTTACAAATCTTCGACGGTCAGATAAGAGAGCTTTGTGAATACTGAAACTTCTTTCCGGATCAACTGTTGTAAGCGGAGCGAACATAAATGCTGAAATCCGGGCTGGTTCATATTTAGAAAGAATTCCTCGAAGCTCAATTTGTTCGCCATTCAAAAGTTTGGCAATTGTTTCAATTTCCGTTAGGTTAAGGTTCTTCTGTAGTGTCTTTTGCGTTTTGTCAAAAATCGCAGACGAAGCAAGACCTTTTGCCGCTTCAAGTTTAGATTTCGCTCGATCAATAATTTCCAGTACGTGTGATATTGGAAGAGATCTCTCTTGTAGTTCCTTAAGCGTTCCGTTCAAAAATGAAAAATTTGATGCAATGTAGGCAAGGTCACGAATTACTTCCGGTTGCTTAAATTGTTTTTGAGCAATAGCAACACATCTTGAGCTTTCAAATTCAAATGAATCGACAACAGCCTCCACATTCTTGAAGTTTTCAGCAAAATATTCAACTGCACTTAGCCAAGTACCCCATCGAGTAATGACCGGACGAGGCGGTAAGGTTAATCCAGGAAACATTTGCTTGAACTTTAAAACTCTTGATGGAGCTTTTCGGAAAACAGCTTTAATGGATGCGATCAACTTGTCAACTTCTGAGAAATGCCCGCGCACGTCCTCCGCCACCAAATTGATAGCATGAGCCAAACAAGTGACATGAAGCAGTCTCGGATACATGGATTTTAAAATTTTCCCGGATTTAACCATATAATTTGCCCCATCCGTGAGCAACAACAAAAACTTTCGCTCGATTTCAGCTTGAGTACACTGTGGCCACAAAATTCCTGGAATAATTTACAAAATAAACATCACAGCTTTTCTTAGTAGACCAGCGCCAATTTCATAAAACCCAACTCTGCACATCGAAATAGTATGTGCCACAAAAAAAAACACTACCTCCAACCCATAAGCTGCGCTTGTACAATGTGTCCCAAATAATTACTAAATAAGAGTAACCCTAACAAAGTTACACGTGAAATGCTAGTTTGAAATCCATACAAATGATTCGTATTCTTACCAAATGAATCAAGGATAAGCTGTGTAATGGTTGAATTATTTGTATTTTGTAACTGACGAGACATTAATAGAAGAGGTTTCGAACGTTTATCTTTCCTAAGTGCTCCAGTCAACAAATTAGCTATGAAGCGTCCCTCAGCGTCTGTTGTCTCATCCACTGCTATCCAAACAGGATGGTCCCCAATATCAACGCGGATTGATTGAATACACTGAAGGAATTTAGACTACTTTTTAAAATTTATATAGTACGGAATACGCATGATTTCTGTAATACTCGTTACAGTAAAATATATCTACCTTAGCATATAATCCTTTCAAGTAATTTTTTCTTAGCGTCGACTCGTCAGGAATATTCTTCCGTGTATAGGTCTCCAAAAAACTTCTCAGTTTTAGATTGTTTACCTTTTTCCTTGGTATTCCAGCAGCCACCAACGCTTCGGTCAAGTCTAGGGATTGCAATTGAAGACCGTCCCCGATCAGGGAATCGGGGATTTCGGGGAAATAGATTCCCTGGAAACGCCGGGGATCCCCGATCGGGGAAAATAACATCAACATAATAGAATTAAGTTGTGTTTCTTCTTTTTGTTATTTGTTTAAAAATTTTTTTTCATAATTATTTTTTTTGTTCACAAAAGTTTGTTGTGAATGGTCAAAAAAAAATCGGGGGACTGTCGGGGAAAACGGGTTTTTCCCCGTCCCCGTTGTCGGGGCAATTTCCCCGTCAATTGCAATCCCTAGTCAAGTCCACGTAGAAATTATTTTTGGTTGGNTCAAGTCCACGTAGAAATTATTTTTGGTTGGTTGATCTAAATCAGTTAGCAACGCCTGTCTCTCGTACCTTAAATCAAATCTCTTTGCGCTGCTGAGATGTGTCTTAGTGTTAGTGTGTTGTAGAAAATCATGATACTGCTTGAAATCGTAGGGTTTCTCACATGGCTAAATTAAAGCAATAATCCAACAAATTTTGAGCAAAGCTAATTAGATGTTTCNATCGTAGGGTTTCTCACATGGCTAAATTAAAGCAATAATCCAACAAATTTTGAGCAAAGCTAATTAGATGTTTCATTTTTTAATAATATGTTACCTCGCACATAATTCTGTCCGGTCCTTCAACTAATCGAAAATGCTTCATGTTAGGTACTTTCTTTAGCCACTCTTTGATTAAAGATTTTCGACACAGTTTCTGCTTCGGCATTTTTGAAAAATACCAATTATTGCAGATCGATTTATAAGAAAAGTCAAAACAGATTGGTTGAACGGCTAGATATAATTGAACTTTTGGTATGCCGCCATTGCGCATCAAATATTGAAAGTCTAAGCGCCCCAGTGTCATAATATCATGATTGATTTTCATTAAAATATGACTTGATACATATTTTACAACTCCGTGTGATACGAAACATTAAAAAATTTGAAAAAGTACTTTCTAATTAATCAAAATTCAAAAAAACTTTTGCAAGTACTTTTCAATGACTAAAACGCAANTAAGCGCCCCAGTGTCATAATATCTACTAACTAAAAGTAATTTTATACTGAACTATGTATAAAATGTTGAGGGTATGATACGAAACATTAAAAAACTTGAAAAAGTACTTTCTAATTAATCAAAATTCAAAAAAACTTTTGCAAGTACTTTTCAATGACTAAAACGCAAAAATACTTAAAATACTTTTTTATAAGGGCATTGCATTGTGCTTTAAATTTCACGAATCGGAAAGCTAAGAAGTTTTACAGGTCTAGGTCCAACCATTAAAAAGAAGTAGATAAGTAAGTATCCGCTCTATGCTTATAAGTAAGTGGTCTTATAAAAAGTGGTCTTACAGAGAGGTAACTTAACATTATAAACGCCTTAAGACGCACAAAAGTTTTCAAAAGTGTGTCTTATAGTTGTGTGGTCTTATATACAGAGGTCTTATAAATAGGTTTCACTGTATTACTTTCTAAAAATACTAACTAAAAATACCTAACAAACTAGGATTCCCATTGACTTTGGCATGCTGACTCATTAGGTAAGAGTCATACCACTGTTTATGACTCAAATTATTTAGAGTCATAGCGCTTTATGAATCTGGTTTAGCGGGAAAATTAGAGCTACTAAGTCTGACCTAGCTGAGTCATTGACTCCTAACTTTCTTTTGTTTGTTGACTCAAATATTGACTCATTTACCGACTACTTTTGGTGATTTGTTACACTTTTCTCTTGAAACTGATAGCTTCTATCAAAATTGGAATCATCGAGCAGCAATTATGGGTCACGGAGTTAAGACTCGTGAGTCATGGCTCTGACTCACAAATATTGAGTTATATATATGCCAAAGACACTACTCATAAACATCAAACTTGGAGTCATTCAGTCGGAAAGATTACCTAGTCATGACTCATGACTCATCAGATTGACTCCTAAATTTATTTCTGTAAGAAGCAATACAAAACACCTAGTGTGATTAAATTATGCATCATTCTATCAGAAATGAAAAAAACACCTAGTATGATTAAATTATGCATCATTCTATCAGAAATGAAAATTTAGCACCGACATCCTAAATTGAAAGTCTAATTTTAAATAAACAGCATTAGCAAAGTACCACTTTACTAAATGTTTTTGTATATCCTTTGTTATGTTCAATTACATAAGGTGAACAATGTTGTATCCACAATTTATAAATTATGTAATAAGTAAATGTTAGCACACGAGAGAAAAAAAAAATTATTTTCTTCATATTTTAGGGAATCGATAATAGATGCAAATGGGCTGTAATCTTAGACTAAATGAAGAATACATTTGCCAAAATCTGATATTATTGTGCAATCAATGAATAAATGTTACTTACTCAAAATGGCCTTGTACACTCAAGTCATTATAATTTGTAAATTTTATAATGGTTAAACACACTTGGTTTTGAATATTTTAGGGATAACACTTTATTCCTATTTTGGTAAGGTTAAACTATAAGACATAGACATTATTACTCTTCACAAGTCCAAACTTTAAAATTTTGCGTTGTATGAATATGGAAAATATTCATAAGCTTGCGATTTTCAACTTTAGAATACTAGTTTATATTTTTTGTGTACTAACTCCTGCATCTGCTGTTTCATTTGAGAGAAATTTTTACCATTTTTTGTATGGTAGAATTCACAATTTTGATATATTGTACCTGGTGAACAGCACTTCAGGTAAAAAAAACAATGCAAAAATACTTGTGATTAAAACCCCAATTTGTTAATTGTATACGTACTTGTCATAATTATAAAACAAATGGAAGTTACTTTTGGCCCGTGAGGTTTGCTGGAGAAAGTAACTGTTTTATAATTATGTCCAGCGTATCTCGTTAAGTAAATTTTTCGCGCGTCAAATCATTTAATTTTATTAAAGAACATGAAAAAGTAGGAAAGACATGAAAAATCAGGTCTCTAGGATGAAAGGGTCAAAAGTTATGATTTATTGAAGGCCAACTGTTTTCGAACATAATTCTAAAACAACAGTAAAGGATAAGCATATGTATCAGAATTACATTAGAAAACAGTTGACCTTCAATAAATCATAACTTTTGACCCTTTCATCCTAGAGACCTGATTTTTTACGTCTTTCCCTACTTTTTCGTGTTCTTTCATAAAATCAGAAGATTTGACCCGAGAAAAATTTACTTAACGAGATACGCTGGACATAATTATAAAACAGTTACTTTTTCCAGCAACCCGCAAGGGCCAAAAGTAACTTCCAATTGTTTTAGAATTATGACCAGTACTGTACTTTACAGATAGCTTGCATATCAATTATCACCGACACCAAATTGCACAAACCCAAAATTTAGAAAAATTTTCCAACTATTTCCGAATGCAGCGAACAAGCAGCCGCAACATTCTTATTGCAGTATTTACCAAAATGTCAAATGAGACTCTGTCAATTTTATCAAAAGTAATTTAATTTACACAAACTAATACGAGTAATTCAAAATAATATAATTACACATGTATTTTCAGTGTTCCAAAGCGAGAAAATTTATGAGTGGAAATTTTGCAACGTTAGTACTTTGGCCAGAAATATTTGAATCGGATTTACAAATTTTAGCATTATTTAAGAATGAAAATTTTAGAAAATCCACCACTGGATATTCATTAGAACAAGATTTATTTGTAGTATTTCAAATGCAACAACCAGACAATTCTAGTACGTCATTGATATTTTATGAAGTGTATACCGTAAATGACATTCAAGTATGCACCAAAATTCAAAATAGTGAAAATACTACAGAAAATTTTGGAAATTACTCAAGAAAGTTAGCTCGACTAAACCTGCATGGAAAAAACCTCAATATTGAAGGAGTTGTACGTTTTACAGTCATAAAAAGAAGTTTTTTTAATACTATAAATTATGAATATATTAATCTAATGTAATCCATTGAATAGGACAGGATATGGAGTCAAAATCAAACATTCGTGTATGAAAATAATTTAAGACCTGGTTTAAATATAGAACTAATGGAAATACTTCGTATGAAACTCAACTTTACGTAAGATTTTACTGTTTTAGAAAACCTAGACTAGTTGACAAGTTATAATAAACATAATTTCAGTGTTTCAATTGTTACACATGAGAATATAATCTCAGAGTTGAAAAACGGATCAAGGCTTCAAATAATAAGCGATGTGGAAAAAGAGAAAGTAGACCTTGCTTTTTCCGTTTCTACAATGATGCACAATAGAGCTTCACAGGTCGCATACCTACCACCTATCGATGAAGAATTGTAAGGAATTATTTACTACATTAATTCAAAATTATTTAAAAAAATTTATTATTATTATTTATTTACAGTCCCATAATATACAGAGCGCTCAATAAAAACCCCGCCTAAAAAGATGCTTCTTCACTATTACTACTACTCTTTGGTACCATTACTACTAACTTTTTGCTTTCTTTGGCAGGGTATATTGAACGCTCTGTTACATTAAAGGCAATGGAAAATACTTTTGGCCCAAATACCTTTGCTCCGGAATAACATTGTCTTTATAATAACAATAATGGTCAAATGATTTCGGGAGTAGTTTTTAGCGGTAAAAACGTATAAAGAATTCGGAAAGAATAGGGCTCGGCCGATACCGATAAACATATCGGCGTATCGGCAAATTTTCAGCATATCGGTTATCGGCTTGTTTTCGCCGATATTTTGCCAATATATATCGTACATTTTTTTTTACATTTTAAAATAATTTTCAGCAAAATTTAAAGTCTTTGACTAATTTTATTCTATGTAAGAAAATTATATCCCCCAAATGTGAACTAACTACACAGTCAAGCTTTGAAAATAATTAGTATCGAAAGTTAAGTTTTGGAAGATTATGGTGGAGAAAAACCTCAATTTTCTCAAAATACTGCCAATATAAACTTTTATAACGAGAAGTAGCCATGATTTCAGTTAATTACAATGACTTAACAATGATCTCTTGTTTTTAAAACAAGAGATCCCGCGATTTTATATCGGTCGCCGATATATCGGTATCGGCTGAGAAAAGTTTCATATCGGCCTATATCGGTATCGGTCAAAATTTCCATATCGGACGACCCCTAGGAAAGAACATTACAAAGTAAGGCATGCCGTCTAACAAATCAAGCCTCTAGGTTCACTGGAAACGAAGTTTTGATTTTTTGAAAATTGAAACTTTTGGAATTACTTGAGAACATCAAAATCTTTCAAAAGTGCATCCAAAATTTTCAATTTTGAAAAATTGTTACTTCTGTTCCAGTGATCGTAGTGTTTTTTTTTAACATGGACACCCTACTTTTCAGTGCTATTTCATTCTGTACACTTTCTCCAAAAAAAAAACGAAAAGATAATAGTTCTCTTGAAATTAGTTGTCCAAATTACTATAAAGGTACTGTTGTCCCCAGCACAGAGCATGAGTCAAAAGTATCTTCTTATCGCTCGTAGTATACGCTGTGGAAGTGTACATATGTTTACCTATTCCTTGGACTTTGATTGCAGATATGTAGCGTTGTTTCGTAGACAAGAAACAAATTCAATTCGAGATATTTTCATGGAACCTTTCCAAAAAAGACTATGGGCCGCTTTCCTGCTCACTTGGTTTTTTCTCGCTATATCGATGAGTGTCTTCGCAATGATACGAACACGATGTGGCCTCGAACGTTGCGAAAGTACATGCTCCACAGGACCAAATTTTAAAAGAGATGCTTATTTTATAATTATAGCAACTGCCACACAGCAAGGTAACTTACTTCTAAATAGTTTATACTTCTTGAAAGTTAAAATTTTCCATGAAATTATTCATTTGCACTTTAATTTTTATTTATATTTAGAATTTAAATTTTCATTTATTTCATCGTTCAACTCAATTTCACTCATTTTTTTTTGCCGTAAAAAGCGTAGATGTGAGGGGTTTCAAGATAACTGCCCTGTCCGTCTGTCTGTTCGTCACATGAGTATCATGTCACATACCAAAAACTTTGACTGTTTTCAATCATTCAAAATTGATGTTTATCGCATACTATTGTTGCATTTCGCTATAATTTACAACCTATAAAAGCTAGAGAAATGGAGTCTTTCATTTCCTAAACACAACATCAATACTTGGTTTAGAGAGTTCTTTGGTAGATGGTAGTCAAAGAATTTTTATATGTTGCCAAACAAACCGTTCAATTCTGCTCTGAGTTTTTCTCTGATTCCAACCAATTCATTTTTCATTGGTAGTCTAAACGTTTATTCTTATGATTCTAACAAAGGAGTTTGCAGTGTTACCAAGATTTTATCCGATGATAATATAAGAAACGTTTCCTTTGATACAAAATCAAACTTTCTGTTGATGCAAGGTGTCTGTTTTACCTCTATTTGACCTTTGGATACTATTTTAACAATATCTTTTATATAATCTTAACTATATTTTACCTTGATTTTATTACTAGATGCGTCCACTCAATTCTTCGATGCTAAAATCTAAGCACATTTTTCATATTGATGAAATGAATAGAAAAGCAGATATTTATCTTCTGCATCCACTTGTCTTCTCGCAGCTAGTCATAATTTAATACTATCCAAAAGTCGAATCTTCGGACAAATCATGGTTGACTGGTGATACAAGAAAAATTATTTCGAAAGGAATCTATCCGNGATTTTATTACTAGATGCGTCCACTCAATTCTTCGATGCTAAAATCTAAGCACATTTTTCATATTGATGAAATGGATAGAAAAGCAGATATTTATCTTCTGCATCCACTTGTCTTCTCGCAGCTAGTCATAATTTAATACTATCTAAAAGTCGAATCTTCGGACAAATCATGGTTGACTGGTGATACAAGAAAAATTATTTCGAAAGGAATCTATCCGNTAAAAGTCGAATCTTCGGACAAATCATGGTTGACTGGTGATACAAGAAAAATTATTTCGAAAGGAATCTATCCGTGTACCGGTTTAGTGTTCAGTGAATTATTCTTTACCGTTTTCATATTAAATCCCTCCAACTCCCGTACCTATTATCGTTGTGTTAGCTGGCCGATTTGAATTTTGTTCATCTTCCCGCAAAGTCGAACTTGACTTTAGAGAAAATACGCTTCAAGTATTCCAAAATTCGAATACCCAAGATAGTTCACTCGATTATTACACACAGCCCGTGTGCAGAAGTGCGCAACTGTGTTATCAGGTAATAATCAGGGACGCAGTTTCGCGGGAAATGCAAAGTTACAACGATGCAATCCTCTTAGTTGAACGTTGGCGGTGCGCGATTAATGTAAAATGGAGTCAAAATATGAAACACACAAAAAACAAGAAAACGCAAAATTCTGTTAATAGCAGATTTTTTGTTGGCGTCAATTTTTATTACAAAGTGTGCAACAAAAATAGTACCCTAATTAGATCAATCATTCGCGTCTTTCATAATCATAAAAATGGTTGCTTCAGTTACTTTTGCAAATGCTAAAGGAGAAAGGACCAGCATCGACAAAAAGTGTCAAACCTGGAGTAAGTTAACATCTTACTGACCATGGAAATTAATATAACTACAGGTTGCTGGTGTTATCGAATGCGTAACATTTCATTTCCAATTTTGACCTTCGCTGATTGTGAGGTAATGGTGAATTATTTCGACAAGATTTAACCATCCAGGTGGACATATTAGGCAATACTACTTGAAGCGAAACTTTTAATTTTTGAATTAAAAATTGACCAAAAGTTGTTTACAAAAGCAAATCTTTGTTATTATTTTAAAAATTGAAAATTTTTGAACTTTAAGACTTATGGGCTAATCTGTTGTAAGTTTTTTGTGTAATTCCTCATACTAGCGAAATATGGTCTCTATTTATTCCCTTTCTCCCACAGATAAGAAGGGTTTGTTGGGTCAGAACTCACTCTCATATTGCAGAAATGTGAAACCAAAGTATAGTGCCCTGTTACCAGCTGAGCCAACACGCGTAAGACATATCGGCTAAGGCGGAGACGGTGTGCATCGTTTGACTTTGATAGTCGCAAGNTTATAGTGCCCTGTTACCAGCTGCTGAGCCAACACGCGTAAGACATATCGGCTAAGGCGGAGACGGTGTGCATCGTTTGACTTTGATAGTCGCAAGTGTATTTCTTTACTCTGTCTGCATCTTTCAACCGTGAGCCACGGCTTTGCTTGCTTACGGTACATCTAGTCCCTAATGGCTGTGACTATAAATTGCGGACTCGCACGTACGGACGCCTCTGGTTCAAAATAAGGCTTTATTGATGCCTGCATGGCAAGCTCATCTGCTTTTTTGTTCCCAAAGTAATCTCTTTGTGAGGGAATCCAGTGAAGAATGACCTCACATGAAGCTGTTTACTCATTTAATCCACACAAATCAAGGAGTTAGCGGGAATGACTAGATAAATTAACTCTAGCGGCAAAAAAGCCTTTTGCACCAATGGAAAAATAACAATCTCTAAATAAGTTTCACCTTTTACAAAAAAAGCCCGCGTGAAAGTTGTATTTTGATTTTTGTTATGGGTATAACCGTCACAGGATGCACATCGTGTGCAGATTGTTTGAGTCACACAAATTTCATTTGTTAGAGGAATACGGACATCGACACAACTGCCTAAAAAAAAAGACTCAACGAAAACTGAAGGTACCATGGGGGCACCTTACGCCGTGTCATTGAAATTGTAAAACCCTAACCGTATTTTTCGAAATTTCTCGAGATTGCGCTATATTTACATTGGTGCAAAAGGCTTCAAGGAAGTTAGCATGAACGCTATGACAAGTCTACTTATAAATAACTACTTCTATATGCTTCAAGGTTTTGTGGTCTGTAGGTTGGGATGATCATCCAGACTCTGTTTCGCTTCGAACAATTATTTTTTCCGCCTCCATTACTGGCGTTATTGGTTACGCTGGTTACTCTGCAGCTATAGTTTCTACACTTTCAACAAGGAATGACCCAATTCAAACAACCGATGCATTACTTAAAAGTAATCTGAACATTGGCATTAGGAAAGCATTTGCGGACGAATGGAAAGTGGTTGTGAGTTCTGTAAACAATTCTTTAAAACGGAACACATAGCACAAATGCACCCTTAGTTATAAATTAATTCAAATAAATTCATAATCAAAAAAATCTCGACCTAATAGCTCAACTTTTTAGTGGCGGAAAGACGCCGACGATCTGAGGACTGCAATCTTCAAGCGGATTTCAACAAAAAAATCTGAAGGAATTGTTAATGTGACCAGTGGTGTACATCTACTTCTTACCACTCCTTATGCTTTCCTTACCCCCAGGAGTATCGCCTATGATGCACTCCGGATGAAGCTACCTGACTCTGAAGTATGTGGAATTGGAGAATTGCACTTGCTACGTCAACGCACCCATGTGGGAACATTTACTGCCAAAACATTCCGATTTCGAGAAATGTTTCGAATTGCGTAAGAAATTCTAAAAATCTGTTTAGTTTCTTGACTCATATGATCTATTGTAGTTTTAGTTAACTAATAATGGGATTTACGTTAGTTTGACTCAGGTCCGTGAGCGTGGGATTCTCTGGCGTCTACGAAGTAAGTTCTCGTATAAAAAACGCTGTCTAGAGACAAGTGCGACTACTGGAAGAGCATTAGGAATTAATGACGTCTTCACTGCTTTTATGATACTAATCGGAGGATACGTTCTTAGCATTCTTTTCGTTTTAATGGAGAAACTCAACTATCGAAAAAATATTAGCTTTGTTCAGTAAAATGAAATTTAAAGATACTTCATTATTTTTAATTTCTAATACTTACCTAATATTTAATAGTTATGTGAAAGTAAAATATCTACAGGGTTTATTAATTTGTAGGAAATGTACGCTCTGTAAATGTTGAAGAATACATTATATTAAAGCTACATATATTAACCAAGTATTTACTACTAGTTTACAACATTTTAGTCAAACATTTTTAGAATGGTCACAGACAAAAAAATTTATAATTGTGTGACAACTTCTCTAGTCGAAGTACGGACAGATGTTACTTAGGGTCCTAATACTCGACTGGTGTACCCTTTGTTTGTTTCTTTCACAACAGGTTGGGAGCATTTTCCTAAGCTCATTTCTAAATTTCTTACCCATCATTGTATAAATTATAAAGTTTACAGAAGAATTAACTATAAGTGGAACTGCTGAAACTGATTCTATTTCCAATGGTTCCTGTCCCATGTATGATACAAAATATATAATAATGCAGATGTTGGTGATACTGCAGATAAGAAAAACAGCAATTACAGTTAGAAGCATTTTAGTAATTGCTGTTAGCTCTTTGTCGCTTTCTCTACTACTGGAATCGCCTCTTCTGCTTCCAGATCCTGAAACCATCAACCGTCGTCTCTTGGATGAAATTTTGAGCTAAAAATTTGATTTTTTTTATTAAAAAAAAAATTTGTTTAAACAACTGAGTAAATTTGTAGCTTACTTCGTGCCATATTTTGAAGTTGACAACGCAGAGGATAGAAATAGGAATAACGTAAAGAACCAAAACCAAGATGATACCTTCGTAGTACTCCATGTATAGCCTTTGTCGCAACATAGTCATTGTTACTCTTGATTCCTCCAACCCTGGGTGTATATCAGGCTTAGCGCTGGAGGTGTATCGATCGAGGCCCGGTCCAAATCATTGTAAAAAATATCAATAAATCCAAAAACCCTCTAAAGTATGTTATATTACAATACCATTTTATCGGATTTTATTGATGATGTCGGATGTGTTGGATCTCACAAAAAGACCTTCAGGTTCTTTACGCACCATCTAATTAAATATTAAAAAAAATTTCAACAATTGAATTATGACTTTTCATTACTACGTATATGCTCTTAAAAAAGCCCTTATTTAGAGGCGACAAATACTTTATAACATTCAAAACAATCTTGTCTCATATCTAGATAGGATTTTGGTTAATTAATTTGTACTTATTTGCGAAAAAAACAGTATATTCTTGCAGTCGCTAGTTATAAGTTATAACTTATAACGCTCGGGTCAGAAGTGCATTGGCCTGATTCAGTGGTGCATAAATCTCGCGGCGGGCCAGCGTGCGGCTCTCGGCTATTTGGTTCGAGAATATAACGCGCTCTTGCGGCTAATTAATAACGTCGCAATATTTAGACATCTCGCACGTTCCTATCTCTTAGTTCATCGTGTCAAAATAACATACAAGAATTAAAATTTTCAAAAAACCATAATTTTTGTCTAGTCACCGTAATGTCTTTACTTTGTTACACTACTTTGGGATGGTGTATGCCGAAACTATTAAAACTTTCTCCCAAAAATTTTCCCTACGATGTAATTTTACCATTAATTTAAAAGCACCTGCTTTCTCCAGTAAAGAGCCTGGAGCCAAAAGTCTCTTTCCTATGACTTTAAATTACTAGACACACTGTACATAAAGGAGTATCTATAGTCCATTCTAGAAATGATAACTCTTCAATTTTACAGAATAAAATATTCCGATGTTGGTGAGAAATTACAATTTCCTGGTGATCAGTTGTCTAAGTTATGGACGAATCTTTGATGATTGATGATTATTTCATGTCAATGAATACTGAGTTAATCATCATCAACCGTTAAAAATGTTAATCAACTTGGTAAATTATTAAGGTTCATGAAAATGTTTCTATAATTTCTCTTCTCTTCCTGTGTTTCGATACAGTTAAAGAGATATTTTTCGTTAAGATTATCTCAATTTCTGTTTCGATGATAAATATCATTCAAATTTCCAATACTGGACCACAAAACTTTGAGGAAATCTTAGACAACTTGGGTAAAAGCGCAATAAAATTACTATTAAAGTCTTTAATTACTTATTGTGTCCTCATCTTAGGTGGATTCGGACGATTTCAGATACTGATTCTGATTCTTCTTCTTTTCTTTGAAATTCCTGCAGCTTACATCGTTTTTATTCAGATTTTTGTTGGTGAGAATGAAATTTTTTGGAACCCTTTAGTAACCTCGAACAGGAGAAACAATGGAGAGAGAAAAATGAGAGTTGTCGCTTAAATAGGCGCCCATCAGCCCACCGGTGGGCGGAGTGGGCTGATGCTGAGTTAACGTGATTTTTCGTAATTTTTCGTAATTTTTCGTAATTTTTCGTAATTTTTCGTAATTTTTCGTAATTTTTCGTAATTTTTTGTACATGTACTTGCATTCAATCGACCAAATAGTGTCAGAAGCGACTATTTGTTGAAACAACATAACTTTAAGTAATATAGCTTTAGTTTTCTGGTGCCGAATAATACCTTACAATTCTATCTTTGTTATGAACATTGCAAATTCTACAACATTATTGGTTGCTAGAAATATATTATAAACTGCATTCAGAATCGGAAATATTAAAATAGAAGAGCAAGAAGCATAAGCAATACGCAAACAAGGTAGAAATAAACCATACTAAATACTTATTTCTTGTAATATGGAAATATGTTGCGGAATTAATACATTTAGCTGCTAAAAATTAATCATGAAAGACACGGAATTTTCATGATCAAATCCAATGATTTTCGTGAGTATAAATATACACCGTGATTACGTGATTGAATGCGCTAACTATGACTGACTTCGACTCATGACTTATTCTCCTTATTTTTTTCACCTAATTCTACTGTTAAAAAAAAACTTTTTAAATTTCAAATTGTCTACGAAATTTGTCATATTTTACATTGCCTGACTCCGGAGTCAGCGTCGACTCTCAAACCTCAATTAGTCAGAGTCATGATTCCGAGAGTTGACTCAAAGTTTAAAGAGTCAGAGAATTGACTCCAACAGTCAGTAACTATGACCAGGTGAAAGTGGGAGTCATGGAGACCACTAGTCAGATAACCTATTTGTTATTTTTATGAACGATTACTTCTACAAGTGCTATAAACAATAATTGAATCAAAATTGAGAATGAATCTTGTAGAGTACCAGAATTTTCTCCTCTAGTACAAATTCATTAAATAATTCAACTCATAATTAATTTTTTCAAATCGATTCTGGCGAATTGTATTAAAATAAACTTATATCATTAATCATTATTTGTTTATTTGACTTGGCTAAGCCCTATCAATTGGTTATGTTTCTTGACGTAGTTTGATTGCATTGCACATAAATATATGAATATTTTTATAGTCTCTTATACTTTTGGCTTATTACTAGAGTTTGTTTAAGTAAGAAAACGAGAGCGAAAGTAGGAATACAGCAGCAGCTCAAAATAATAACTTGTACATTCAATGAAGTGAGACATCATTTATTTTTTATTTTTTCGTATAGAAAATAATAGAAGTAGGTGTAAAAATTGAACAGCAATTTTGAACTGTATTCCTACTTACGCTATCGTTTTCTCCCTTATAAACCGTTATGATTATGGCTTCTTAATTATAGTGCATACAAATCACTTGGCAGCATAGCCATTTAGATATTCTGCTGATTTATTCATGTCAACAGGNTTAATTATAGTGCATACAAATCACTTGGCAGCATAGCCATTTAGATATTCTGCTGATTTATTCATGTCAACAGGAATTCCACCGAAATTCTGGAACTGTGATGGAGAAGTTGTTGATAAGGTGGGAGCATGTGGATGTAATGGAACATTAGAAGCTCCTTCAACATCAATCGTGGCAGAGGTAAGTAGGGGGCAAGTCGTTTAANGTGGATGTAATGGAACATTAGAAGCTCCTTCAACATCAATCGTGGCAGAGGTAAGTAGGGGGCAAGTCGTTTAAGCTGGATTTAAAAAATAAGCTTCACTGTCCAAAGTGTAACTTAAAAATAATTTCCTTGAATTTTTCTTGGTTTTTGAGAATTTACACCATATGAACGGAAAGTGGCTTCTCAACAGAGAGGTCTTAATTTCACAGTGAAGATATAAAATTTCTTGAATTTTTTTAATTCAGTTATTTTTATGGATAGTGGCATCTGATTTGTGAGTCTGCTTGGATACCTGATTTCATCACAAGCATCCAAATGGCTGGTATGCTATTTGGCAATCTATACGCAAGCCAAACCTCTGATTGGTACGGAAGAAAGTATACCTCATTAAGTACCATTCTTGTTTGTGCTCTGGGATCAGCGGTAGCTGCCGTGGCTCCAAATTCATACATTTATGCCATCGCTAGATTTTTTTGTGGTGCAGGATTCTCAGGCTACCTCAGTATTTCGGCAATTTACACAATTGAATTTATGCCAACGAAATGGAGAATGCTATGTGGGTCAGTTGGACCACATGGAGAGGCTACAATGTCCCTTGCACTCATAGCTTACTATGTTCAATCTTGGAGATATCTCACCTGGGCTACTATGACACCACTCTTGCTCACTCCACTCATTTTCCCGTAAGTATACATTATTAGTTTCTAAACCAATGTGGGTGTATCCATGATTTTTGTTGACTGTTGAGCCATTTAGGTGTGAACCGGGGTTTGATCTTTAAAATTTTGCCAATTTTTTCAAAAAATTAGACTTACGCGACGTATCGCAAAGAAATTCCTTATTTCGATAGAATTGAGAGGTTGAGCATGCTATTACCATTCTGATTTTTGAGGTTGGATTTAAGCTTACTATTGGTAGATAAAAGCCTATCGTGGTAGCTTTCCATAGTAACCTCGAAAGCAACTGAGAACGCAAGATTCTTGGTAACCTCCATATTAATAAATTCAGACCGTTCAATAAATACCCCGCCAAAAAAGCAATAGTGCCAAAGAGTATTAACAATAGTAAGGACAACGGACCTTACACCCTTCCTTAGCTCCTTCTTTTGGAAGTCAGAGCCATGCTTCCCGGAGCCAACTTTCAATACTAGGGAATCATGATTCTTTTAGCTCACGACATTGGTTAACATTGTTATTAAAATTTACAGAAAGCAGTGTGGCGGGGTAGTGCAGTCGAAATTATAACTCTTTTCTTCAGTATGGACTGTTTAGTCGATGTCCCAAGGAATTTTGAAAATTCAAATCTTTTATCTATGATTTAACNTTTCTTCAGTATGGACTGTTTAGTCGATGTCCCAAGGAATTTTGAAAATTCAAATCTTTTATCTATGATTTAACCGCATGTCTCGAATAATCTTTCCACGACTCAAAGACAGACTAATTTCTCTCGCATACTCTATGCATATGACCCCGTAACACACTACAGAGTGTTATCCCTACCTTATTTCGCCAGACATCTTTAAAACAAAAACTTTTCGATTTCTGCTTAAATTTGAANTTAAAACAAAAACTTTTCGATTTCTGCTTAAATTTGAATTAACTAATACTCAAGAGACTACTTCATCTTCGCCTAACCTTCGGTAATATGGAAGAAAGAATTAGCGATGATGATGACAATATAGAAATAGAACCAATGGCAACAGGTAAATACATTCTGTATAATTTTTGTCATCCAATAACATGGTTCAAATTGAATGAGATTTGGAAACAAAATAGGCGATCCCAATTGTGGTGCTGATGCCAAATCATTTTGAGACGGCAGAGTTATGGGGAAGGGGNAGGCGGATCCGAAAATAATTGGCGGGAGAAAGGTACAATGACTTTTGTAACCATATGGAGAAAATAGATATTTTTCCTGTAACTTACTTTAACAGATGACACAATTTATTAGTAATAGACTTCTTATGTGTAGTCCAATACTTAATTGATCCTCCGTTAGCGCTAATTACTTCTTAAACTCGCTTTGGCATTGACATTGCCAATGTTTCGCAAAGACTTACAGGAACTTTCTCCCAGGCATCACCAACTACATTTTTTTAATTCGTACAATGAGTCATATTGTTTTCCGTCGACATAAGCTTGACGTGCCAACCATCCCCAAAAATTCTCTATGGAATTGAGGTCTGGTGAGTATGGTGACCAAGTCATTATACCAGTATATTATGGTGCCTAAGACGTTTGTGGTTGTCGCACTGTGACATCGGACTTCATCTTGCACGTAAATGCCTTCTCCCTGCCTCAATGTCAAAAAACGCTAGCTAACATTCTTCCAAGTGCTTCATATTCTCTTCAGCTTACTGCTCTGGGGAAGCGAAGGCCAAAAGAGACATGCCATGGTATGTGAACCTAACCCAAATCGTGAAGGATCCACCTCCGGTGTGACGCTTGGGGAAATTTTTAACGTCATGAGGACCTTCCGCACTGTTTCGGGGAGATATTAAGGTTCAATTTGTGTTTGATTTGTGACAGTCGTTGAGATTATGTTCATTTCCCGCAGTATGCGTCGCTCAGCTTTGCGAGAAAGTGGTTTCTTTGGCCCGGTTTTCTTCTTTGGATTTGAATTTTTTTTACACTGAAGTTATTTTATGTAGTATACTCGAATGTGATCTGCCAATCAGAGGACTGATTTGACGTAATGAATCTCCAGTTTGATTGAGGGCCATGATCTTCCTTGTGCCCATGTCGTCTAATTAATCAATAATTTTGCATGCAAGTTGTAATTTTATAGCAATTAAATTCAATTTGAGTACTTTAGAAACCTACTGTTGAGAGAAACGATCAAGATATTATGCGAAGATTAGAAATGCCAATTTTCTCCAACTGGTGGCAAAAATTATTGCAACTTTCTTCTGCTAATATTTTATATTCAAGTCCATAACTCCGNAACTTTCTTCTGCTAATATTTTATATTCAAGTCCATAACTCCGCTGTTTCACAACGAATGATCTTGGCGACTGCGTTTCTATTATAATGATCTATTTTGTCAACAAATTTCATTCCATTTGGGCCAAGGAAAGTGGGTTTTCAAACAGAACGGTCAGGTCGTGACAAATATTATTTCAAAAGTTTATAAAAACAAAATTTTAAATGAAACCTTTGTTAGTAAGAGAAGTTGAAGTTCTATGAAGCTAAACGAAATAGACTACTTCTAGTACACAGAGAAATGCTTATCTTTCTCAATCATAACTTAAAACTAATTGGTTACAAATACTAAAAAGTACTTTGTGTTTAATTTAATTTGTTTATACAAAAATCAAATTCCAACTTCTCGGTTTTAAACTATAATAGAACGTTAATATGACTTCCATTTGCTACTAGCATTCGATCGAAGACGTAGGTCAAAGCTTCGATCCAGACGTCACCAGACTTAATATTAAGAGGACAGGAAAACCTGTTGAATTTGGCAGGGTCCAGATTACATGAGCCTGAACTTTCAATGGAGATAAACCCGGTCACAATTTACCTGTGACCTCCAGAGGTTATCAAAGTTAACATTAGAGACAAAAACCTGTTCGCATTAGCCCAAATCTGGCAAGTAGTCGGGCCTCTGACCCGCCGTGGCTATGCTAGGGGTGCCAGGAGAGGCGCTAGAATTAATTTGGGATAAATCGAATATATTTCTCTGTTCGCATAATATTAAGTTTGATCACCTCTGGAGGTCATAGGTCAATATTGACAGGGTTGGTCTCGATTGAAACAATGTTCAGGTTTATGTTATATGTCTCTCTGCCAAATTTGAAACAAATCGGACAGGTTTCTCTGTCCCCGTAATGTTAACTTTGGTGACCTCTGGAGGTCACAGGTCAATTTTGATAAAGATTTCTCTATTGAAACATTGTTCAGGCTCATGGCATGTCTCTCTGCCAGATTTTGGACTAATCAAACAGGATTATCTGTTCCCGTAATGTTAACTTTGGTTACCTCTGGAGGTCAGAGGTCAATTTTGGGAAGGATACTTTTGTACCAAAATTTAGTCTTTAGGGCAATATTTTTCAGTTGACAGAAGTTTGAACCAAAATTTCTGGTTTCTCTGCGCATCGTTATTTGTACTGTATTATTTCAAAGTTTGTTGATATTGGGTGAGATTGGTCGTTATTCCGGGTTGGCATTAATTTAATCCATGCATTCCTATTTACTATTTTAGATTTGTTCCGGAAAGCCCAAGATGGCTCCTGCAGAAAGGGAAAACTGATGAATTAGTCAAAGTTCTTACCTACATAGCCAAAATTAACAAGCGTCCTCCAATTGAGTTAGAAACTATTGAGAAAATTGTTGCAAAAGAAAATCCAACAAGAAAATCAACAGATGGCAAAGAATCTCGTCTTAGTTTATTCGATTTCGCCAAATCCAAGAACAAGGAAATCCGGATGAAGGCAATTTGTCTGATGGCCATTTTTTTTGCTTTTGCAATCATATATTTTGGTCTATTTTTCAATATTAAGAATATGGATGGAAACCTCTACTGGAATATTGTATTTTTGGGTTTCGTTGACTCGGTAAGTTGTAGAACTTTAAAACTTTATCGACACTCGGGTCGTCTGACTCTGCTTCGGTGTTTCATCAGTTGACTCTCAAAATTTTTGTTTGACTCTGACTCACCGAAATCTAGAGCCGACTCAGCAAGCTGTGTGTATACGACTCAGCATAACGTAATGTTACCTGCATGGTTGACTCAAGAGTCAAAATCTGACTGACTCTGACTTACTAAAAATACGTATCAATAGGTCATAGGTAGAATGCCTCAAATGAAATAGATGTGGCGGGGCTGACCCGCCACTTTGAGTTTGAGACAGGGATTGCCACAAAAATTTGGTCTCTGGTGGGGTATGATCCCACGTCTTGGATATTCCGGACCCAACGCACTAACCATTTGTGCTACAGAGCCTAGTTGGGCAATCCTGTTCTCAAACTCAATACAACTCCGAAATTCATTCCTGATCATTCATTGCCAGGTAAGGAGTATACTGTCTCCTTTAAATCCCCACATAGACATGACAGAGCCAATGAGTATCGTAGTTGATGACAGGGACATTTTATATTGTTTGTTGTCAATTCGCTTTTGTAGTATATTTGTCACTAACCGTGGAAGCTGATGCGGTACGTATCACGCTGACTCGGATTAAAGTAAGCCTTTGAAACTCCATGGCCACAAACGAAGCGCGTTTCGGTTCTACCAATGTTTCGCAGTTAACCGCCGCAACACGTTACACACAACGTGCCTAATTATATTTCTTTTACCTTGTGTGCAGGTGGGATTTAAAATGGCCATATTTGTAATGGACAGGTAAGAGTGTCATATTCTAGTATCTANTTTGTAATGGACAGGTAAGAGTGTCATATGCTAGTATCTATTATTAATCGAATCAAAAGTGATGGTTTAAGTAATAATCAAGTAATACATTTCAGACTTAGTCGTCGCCTAACAGTTTTTCTGTCAATGACGGTTGGGGCATTCTTCTTGGTGGTACTGGCAATATTTCAGTTGACATTAGACGTGAGTGAATTTTCTAGGCTGATCCTAGTAACAGCACTTCTGGGGAAGTTCAGTAGTGCAATTACTCGTTCTGCAGCGCGTTCGCTAGCTGGGGAATCGTTTCCGACGTCTGTGAGAGCAATGGGTTCAGGACTCTGCGGCGTCAGTGCTTCACTAGGAGGAGTCGTTGGCTCACAACTCGCCTTCCTTGGAACAAGTATGAATCTCGTATACAGGGTGTTTAACATTTTTTTTGAACCCTAGAAAGCATGACGTCATTTTTTCACACTCTTTTGCTGGCAGCAGCATGGGATGGGAGGGGCTACGATGAAATTGAAGAAAGAGGGTGCAAAAAAGATTAAACACCCTGTACATTGAGTTTCTTTGAAACTCCCCAACTGAATAATTAATTTTTAGAAAAACATTCAAAATCAATAACTACTATCTATGATGGGTTGGTTTTCCATGACTTTTTCAAATAATTTATTTTTAAGTGTATTTTGACGAATTTTTAATTCACAAAGTGAACCAAATTACACTTTCTAGATTTTTTGAAAAATACTGAAATCTACAGGAAATCAAATCCATCTAAATATTAAACTAATGTCCAAAAGGTTCGACATTTAGTCTAAACACATTCCAACCAAAACGTCATTAAACTTTTGATCGATGCGACTTAAACATTGTTTCCCTTCACAAAAATAAAAAAACGGTGATAGTAGATGTTGACTGTGGAGATTTCAAACAGACTCACTGTATGTTTTACTCAGAAACTGTCTACGTAATTGTGCAAGTCAAAATTGAATATTTCGACATTTGGAAGTTAGAATATAATACTCTATGTAAGATATTACAAGAGACATTTGAAATCATACCCTAAAATTTCAACTAATATTACTACGAAATCACCCTGAGCTGCTACAGATGCTATTTGAAATTTTTATCTATAGAATCGTCCAAAATGAAATATTTACTTCGCATCTAAGCCTGTGTGTTTCTAATTTTTTTTTTTTCAGAAAACCCATCCATTCCATTTTTTGCCTTTGCGACTATCGGTATCTTTGGATCATTGTTTTCATTTTTGATGACAGAAACCAAAGGCCAACCACTCCAAGAATCCGTCGGTCGAAAACGAAGTAGAGCATTCAGCGTCATCAGTACCATTAGCAATCTCGTACTTCCAAACATCAGCAAAAAAGAGATGTGCAATACTAAACTTTAACTTGCGCCTGTGCAAGATCCAACAAAATATCAAGTTGTTTCGGTCCATAAGTAAATATTAGGGATTTAANTGTGCAATACTAAACTTTAACTTGCGCCTGTGCAAGATTCAACAAACTATCAAGTTGTTTCGGTCTATAAGTAAATATTAGGGATTTATCGAATACCGGTATTCGGCACAAAAACGAATAACGAAGCTTCACTTCGTTCTACAAACGAATAACGAATATTCGACCGAATATCTAATACTGTGTACGTGGGGTATCTATCGAAAGGTCTCAGCCCCAGCATTTGAATTCATGCGTTTGAATTACGTTTTGAGGAATACCGCAGATTTTATTTTTAAGAACTTTCTTTAAAATAAAGTAAGCAAGTTTAATCTAAGTACTCATAGTTGAGTCGAGGCAAATTGTGATGTAGGAAAGTAAGCGATTTTTAGGTTTTTTAAGGTTTTTTAGGTTTGAAAGTATGCCAGTTTTTAAGGTCTATTTTTGGTTTAATTTTAGGTTTTTTAAGGTTTTCTTTAGGTGTTTATTTGTTTTTTAAGGTTTTGTTAGGTTTTTTTTAAGGTTTTTTAGTAACATTCCTTCAAACCTAAGAAAACCTTAAAAAACCTTAAAAAAACATAAATAAAAGCTTAAAGAAAACATTAAAANCATTCCTTCAAACCTAAGAAAACCTTAAAAAACCTTAAAAAAACATAAATAAAAGCTTAAAGAAAACATTAAAAAAACCTAAAATAAAATTTAAAATAAACCTTATAAACTGGCATACCTTCAAACCTAAAAAACCATAAAAAATAAACCAAGAACGAAAAACAAACCTTAAAAAACAAACGTAAACAAACATAACATAAAAAAAACTGAAAAAAAAATCTTAAAAAAACTCTCTACTTTATAAGCAAACTGTATGTTTTCCTACTGGTTCCGAGGAATTGGATTTTGATGGACGGTGCTGGGGTATCGGAATCGTGTATCTTGACTCTGGTTTCTTCCGTTCTGAATTCCTGTTGTCACTGTGACGTTTAAGTTCACTTGGATTCATGTTCAAACTCGCTCATTTCAGGTTTGAGATATTCGACCGAATAGTTGTCCGAAGCTTCGGCATGAGACCCCGAATACGAATAGCAGTATTCGTTAGAAAAATAGGCTGAATATTCGTTACATCCCTAAAATATTAAGTCTTGTTATGTCATTTTTACTCACAGACAACGGAGCTGACTTGGTTAATTCTATTTGGTAAAAAGTTGTTAGAGCAATATTTATTTTTGTTTGATTATGCTATAAATGCTTCGAGTGGTGTGACTTAATATATTTTGCTTAGCTAACAAAGCAATTTTGTTTCCATTTCCTCACATAACAACCTAACAAGAAAGAAATTGCTAAGACTATTCTCTGGATAAACAATTTACACTTTGGTGTTTCCTTCCATTGGCTTTGGGTTTTCCGAAGGTAGAATCAGATTCTACTTTTTTGAGAGAACGAAGTGAGAAAGTGAAGGGTTTAAAAAAATTAAAAAAATTGTTTTTCAATATCTTTCAAAATTAGTTATCGTCGTTCATCATTATTCTAATAACATGGACAAGAAGTGGACCGATGAAGAGGAAGAAGCCCTATTCAATTTAGTTCAGACTCATCCATGCTTATATTTATTATTTATTATCATCCATTTCAATTTATACTTTCACTATTTTTTATCCGGCTAATCACCGGAAAAATAACTTTTCAAATTTTATGGGCAGCGATGAAACAAAGTATAAATTGAAACATAAATGTCGCTAAGCCAATGCTAATACCAATGCCAAGAAACCATAAATCAGCCTTAATACCTAATATTTAATAGTTATGTGAAAGTAAACTATCTACAGGATTTATTATTTTGTAGGAATTGTATACGCTCTGTAAATATTGAAGAATACATCATAATTAAAGCTACAAATGTTAACCAAGTATTTACTCCTAGTTTACAACATTTTAGTCAAAAAATTTTAGAAAGGTCAAAATAAAAAAAATTTATAATTGGGTGAGAACTTCTCTAGTCGAAGTACGGACAGATGGTACTAGTGTCGTAAGAGTCGACTGCTGTACCCTTTGTTTGTTTGTTTTACAACAGGTTGGGAGCATTTTTGTAAGCTCATTTCTAAATTTCTTACCCATCATTGTATAAATTATAAAGTTTACAGAAGAATTAACTATAAGTGGANTAAGCTCATTTCTAAATTTCTTACCCATCATTGTATAAATTATAAAGTTTACAGAAGAATTAACTATAAGTGGAACTGCTGAAACTGATTCTATTTCCAATGGTTCCTGTCCCATGTATGATACAAAATATATAATAATGCAGATGTTGGTGATACTGCAGATAAGAAAAACAGCAATTACAGTTAGAAGCATTTTAGTAATTGCTGTTAGCTCTTTGTCGCTTTCTCTACTACTGGAATCGCCTCTTCTGCTTCCAGATCCTGAAACCATCAACCGNGCTGTTAGCTCTTTGTCGCTTTCTCTACTACTGGAATCGCCTCTTCTGCTTCCAGATCCTGAAACCATCAACCGGCGTCTCTTGGATGAAATTTTGAGCTAAAAATTTGATTTTTTTTTATTAAAAAAAATTTTGTTTAAACAACTGAGTAAATTTGTAACTTACTTCGTGCCATATTTTGAAGTTGACAACGCAGAGGATAGAAATAGGAATAACGTAGAGAACCAAAACCAAGATGATACCTTCGTAGTACTCCATGTATAGCCTTTGTCGCAGCATACTCTCGGGCTTTGGTATTCGCCAAATTTTTATAAGTTTACGATCCACATCAGTTGCTGAATACTCAACTATGTGTAGTTTAGATGCATCTGCTTCAAACCATCGAGGTAAGTTGAGAAATATTGCTAAAAGTATGGCACCAATGGAATATCCCACTGATTTGGAAACACTCGTCCAATTCTTTACTTTCAATGGCCAACAAACAGCAATGTATCTCTCCAGAGTTAAAAGTACAGTGATAAAAACTGAACCAGCGTTTGCTAAAATCACAAATTTGTTTATATTGGCTGAATCAGTTATACACAGGGCTAGGATTTCACGGTTTTCAAACTTATGTTTTTTTTTTGTATGTACTAGTTAAAAAAAATATTTACAACGTTTTTCTATAATTTGAGGAAAGTATCGTGCATTTTCAAAACTTTTTAAAACTTTTCTTGGTATACGACATCATAATATCAATATTACCGAAACTCATTTACTCAACAATTTTACCAACTTGAAGGTCACACTTCTTTGTATATTGTTTAGAAATTTTTAATCCCAGCCCTGGTTATGATTTATTAACGTCTGATGGGATTAAATAATTAGTAAAAACAAACCAGTTTTGCTCAAAGGATAGAAGTAAACACGGTGCATATGGTCCATAGCTTCAGAGTCAGCATAGGTAATGTAAAACCAAAAGAATCGATATCGGTTGTAATAGATTGTAAATCCGAGTACCCAGAAGGCAAGTCTTATTGCAAAATTTAGAATAGACGGAATATAGGAAAGAACAACTAAGATGTCACAGAATGTGAGTGCGAGCAACATGCAGCTAGAAGAACTTCTCATTGATTTGCGAGAGAGTACTAGTGTACTTGCTAAATTTCCAAGTATCCCGAAGACAGATATTAGGAATACGATAGTAAAGTAGGAGTATATGACGGTATTCCGTATCCAAATATTGTACTTTAAACCTTTTCGTAGATTCAAACTTTCCCATGTATTGTTGGTTTTTTTTAGATCAATTTGTTCCAAGTATAGTGGTGCACCTGCTTCACTGACGAGAGACTCCAACTTAGGTGTAGCCAAGTAGTGGTAACCCATTAGTGTCAATCGATTTACCGATGTGTTTAGTATGGCATCAACTAGTGAATCTTCTGCTTTATACTCAAGAAGAACATGATGAACAGATTTGAACGTAGGAATAAATAGTTGAATAAAACTTTCATCAAATGTGCAGTTCGACAAGGTAAATTTGCTCAGTTTTTTAAACTCAAACGATTCCGTTTGCTTAAAATGAAGATTACGTAGGAGTAAATGGGTCAATGACCTTGATGAAGCCTGAAGCATTGAAATGTCAAATTCGATACCAGAGAGAGTGTTACTAATTTGAAGTACAGTTAGCGACGTCATGTCTGATAGCAACTTACTGTAAGAACCACGAACAAAATGGATGTGCCGGAGATCCACACTTTGTATAGTGGTTGGGGAAATTTTAAAATTATCTAGATTTATTGTTGTATACCGTAGCTCAAGAATGGTAAGATTTTTCAGCTCTAGAATATGTGGTGATGAAGAGGTTAGATGTCCGTGAGTTATCATGAGGCGTTGTAAATTCTTAAAGAAATGAAATATTAGTGAAATACCAACTATTAACTGCAAACAGCTAAGCTGGAGGGTTTATAAAATCGTTGTGTTCGTCCGCCTGTCTGTCCGTTTGCCTGCAGTGCCTATGATTAGCTGCATCGGTACTACTTAGGTTGTGTCATTATAACCAATTGAATTGGTAGTCAATATAGTAAAATGTTACAGCAAAAGAACGTATGATTGTCTCTGAATGTCATTGGAACTTAAGTATTCGAAAACCCATTTTTAGTTCGTCTGCGGCAGAATACTTCTATTTACCATGTTCTGCTACTGTATTCAGACAACAGGCTGCTCTATGTGGCTCATCTCCATATCCAATTACTACGTGTCTCTATTTGACTCATTCCCATTAGTTATTTAACATATACTAATTTTGTACCGAAAATGTAGTTCAATTTCATGGTGTTATGTCAAGGATATCCTAACAGTTCATAGTATAAAATAATTTTTGACCTACAATGCCGCGATATGCCATATTTATATCTATATTTGGATCTGTAAACCAAATATGGCTTTTCACTTCATTTTGTTATGTCAAGTATACGTTATTGGTTCATGGCTTATGAATATTTTACACCTGAAATAGTCTCGTTAAGCTTTTGCTAAATATGTCTCTGTTTGACTCTGTAAACCTAATTCTTTTTCCATTTCTTCCTATTATGCCAAGAATATCTCATTGGTTCACTGCATATAGTAATTTTGCATCAAAAATTGCCCCCAGTGCACAATTTTTGCTTCTCTGGTACATCCATTGGTTTACTATTATCTCAACATATGTTGCACCTTGCGCCTTTATGTACCTTTGTTTCTCTAACATGTAGCTCAGCGGCATTATGCTATTGCTAGGTGTCCCTATTTGGTTCTGCAACCCTATACCATATGTATGAGTCAATCAATGTATCAATCTCTTTTGTATTCGTGGTTGCTAAGGGTTGCTAACCATTTTTATTGAAGAAGGCCGTGGCAGAAATGTCACCTTTAGAGTTAGTTGATTTTGAAATTGGGAAACTTTTGTAATACTCAAGGAGATGTCGTCAAACTCGGCTTTAAGGTAGTTGATTAGCCAACTAAGATAGACTTCCTTTTCAATTAAAAATCATCTCTTATTTATGAAATTTTTTCTTTACAGATGAAACTTCAAAACTAAACGATTTATCACGAGATAAAGTCGTGAAACAATTCTAACTAAAATGGTTGTTATATACCTAGGGCTTTCTTTAGTAATAGTTATTGTGCCTAGCGTTTTAAATATAAGTCTATTGACTTATATTTGATAATATAAAATAGTTCCAAAATACCAACAAAAACTTTTATCGGAAAGTTATTTTATCTGTTCCACACATGACTTACATTTGGAACGTTATATATAATTTGAAACTTCATTACTGAAGGCTACATGGCTACAACAAGTAAGGCATTTTCACTAGGAAAATACTTAATTTTTCATAAATATGAATAAATTACCTCAACAGATGGAAGTAGGTAGATATCAATAGCGTCATCAAATCTAGTTCCTAGTTCTAAGTCAATGACATGGATACAATTTTTCAGTACGTCTGTTGATTTTCCATTTTCTAATTTAGTATTCTCTTCTGATAGCCTTATGACACCGGTTCCATTAAATTTGGCAACGTCGAAGTTACAATTTTTCAGTTGTAGAGTTTCGTATTTAAAATATTGAAAGAGACTATGTGGATCTTCTACCAAGATGAGTTTATATTGAGCTGGGAAATAAGTCAAACTATTTCCCATCTCTGCTTCAATTCGAATTTCCTTAGTTGCGGCAGAAATATTAAAAAAGATGGAGCTTAAAATGTCTTCTGGAGAACTGAAAACAAAGTCCCATTGTTGCCGCCGTATGCGAAATTTTTTAAGATTTGGTAGGTGAATTTTTCTTGTAAATGACCCAATCCAATCAACGTTTTGAAGAGTCAAAATTTCAAGTGCCGGATAATTTTCCAAATTTTTTAGCAAGTTATTTGGCTCAAAAATATAATTCTCAATATGAATTCTTTTAATACTGGAATTAATTCGATTGTTGCTGATTTCATTGAATACTTCCAAAGGGTAGTACTTACTTCTTCCAATCATCTCAATTTTAGCTTCATTCACTTCCTGTTTATTATTAAATATATTTATTTATATTAATCTAAAAATAATTGATAAATGGTGTTATTAATTACTTCGTCAACTTCTTCTCCCATAACATTGACACTAAATTTTAATAACTCTGCTATTCCAATTTTGAGACTGAAAATAAACACCAGATGAAAGAAATTCATATTTTTCTCTATTACCACATGAAATTTTACTTGTTTGCAGAAGAAAAGTTAAAACTAAATAAATATAAATTGAATATGAAACATAGCTTTAAATGAAATCACAGTATTTAACAAAATATTGCCAGGAATTAATGTGCAATTTACAATAATGGTTTATCTTATGTTTCTCCTCATAATAGGAAACCGCGGCAATAATTAGTGCTTTCATTTAATTATGTCTTAATGAGTTTTATTTATTAAAGGCTAACGAGCCCATGTGAGCATGGTGTACCGGAGTAGGCTGTCTACTCTGGTTGCCGGTCACTCATCATCTTTAACTAAACTTCGATATCCTGAAAATTAGCAAATTTTGTTTATTTGGCAATACCGTAGACCCAGTTTTCCNTTTGACCCCGCACCCAAAAATCACATTTCATGAGGAACTACACTGCTATAACGTTTTATATTACTTGTCGCCATTGTTCGGAGGGAAAATTGGCAAAATCGGCAAAATATAGGGTAAAATTGCCAATGAAGTGAACATGGCAAAATTTGCAAAATAAAAATTTAAGGTTAGACACTGATAGGTGCAAGTGCAATAAACTACGATAGTTGCTATTGTTAAGGTTCTGGTCTAAATCGACCAACTTACTTGAATTTAGTTGGACGAAATTCCCAGAATCCAATAACTTCACTCATTCACTATCAATTATCTTAATTGATTTAAAACAAAACAAGACTATCTAGTTGAATTTAAAATTATAATAATAATTAAAACTAAAACTTTAAACTTTTAAACTTTGGGAATTTATAATTTTCCCACAAATACTTTAAACTCAAAAAAACCTGAACAGTCAGGGCTTCGCTTGCCTCTCGACTGTCAGTATTCAACAATTGACTTTGTTTGGAATCAAAACCCCTACTCAATAAATCCAACAATGGGAACAACAATGATAATTAAAATAATCTTTTATTTAATAAAAATTATTAAAATAAGCAACCAATTACTTTAAGTTAAAAATCTAACTCAACAATGAGTTTCCCAATTCTCAATGTTGAGGATTCTGATTCCCTACTAAAGGTAAGACTAAGCTACTTATGCTTGGTCCAAATCAGAATGAGTCTCTGGACTCCAGGCTCTGGGTTTTTATACCCTTCGAGCCTTAGCGTGCCTCGTGCACAAAAACTATTATTATACTATTATAATAATAAAACAAAGGAAATTATGTAAAAAAAACTAAAGCTACTAAAGCTAAGCTTACTAATTTTCATAATTAGTAACAAAACAAAGAAAATAAACTAAAAACTAAGGTAAGTCAAGATTTACATAAATTATATAATAATAATTTATAAAAATAATAATCATACAGTTGACGTCGCATATAAATATGTTAGAACTGTAACACTATGAAGAATTTTGAAAAACGTCTCTGATAAGTTTAGTCCATAATTCGACTCATTTTCAAATTTCGTTTGTTTTGAAGCTGGCTATCGGACCGACATCTAACTCCGTTCCCAAGGCCATATTTAACATATTACGAAATCGACAAATTAGAAAATTCAAATTTTTTGAAACAGGGGAGGTATGGACTAACTTTATCAAAGACGTTTTTTGTAAATTTCTAATAGCAACCTTGAAACTATCCTTGTTACTAAAATAAATAGAAACACCATTGGAATTTCTGTAAATCAGACAGCCCTCGTTGTCCTATATTTGTAAAGAAACTGTGAAACAAAGCTTTTGAATTTTCTAAGGAATTACGCATTTTTTTTAAATGCAGCAAAATTTTTTGCCAATGGTATTTCCGAACACTGCTTGTCGCTTTACGTCGTCGAAAGTGACATTTTCCCTCCCACTGTGCTTTTATCCATTCTGTTTATAAATTGCGCGGCTAAGACGAACCCGCAATTAAAAGGAACTTTTTTTCTCGTTGTCATTAATCATCTGCTTTTTACAATTTTTACCACAATCAACAAAAAAAAATCAAAAATCCTTTGGAAATGTTTTATTTTGTTTCTGAAAGCTAAAGAAATTCGCTTTGGAATACACTCTCAAAAGTTTAAATGTGAAACTGATTAAAGGAATAGGTTAATATTTTTGTTGACTTTTAGACTCCGTACCAAGTTAAAAATATTTACAAAATAAAAATTAAATAAACGTAAATAAAAATTATACTAAACTTCGGATGAGACGAACATATTATTCCTGATGTTGTTAATTCGTCTTACGCCTAAACGGCGAATCTCGGTTACTACGAAACAAAGGGCCCATTTTACGAGTTCCAATTAAACATTGTTATACCAAGTGATATATACCAAGTTTCAAGTCAGTAGAACAAAAACACATGTACAATTTCTTCTGACCTTGTGATACCTCTGGAGGTAAAATTTCTTGTGCCCCATTGGTGAATTGTTTAGCAGGGTAATATTTCTCATGTCGTGAAAATTCATGTCAATCTAACCTAAACACGTTGGACGTTCCTTTTGTGCCTATTTCTTTCTCGGTCTCTCGGAGTTCGACTTATCCGAGGTTTATTATTTTGAGCCTGGCTTACCAGATTGTATTTACAAACATATCTTCGATACCCTCCTTTCATTCCTTTCTCTCTGTGAATTTTTTCTTAACCAATTAAACAGATTTCACAATGACAACCGCTGTTATATACATTAATTATTTTAATTAGGGTTCAAAAAAGTTGTTAAAATGTTCTTTCCATTTTTCCGATGCATCGTCGGTTTCCCTTTGTAAAATCAACTAAAGTGTATTTTAAGGAAGTCACGTTATATTTTTGCATTGAAATGTGATCCTGTCTTATTCGGTAATTTGAAATGAAGATGTAATGCTTATTCTTGGTACCTTCACGCTAGCTTAAATTGAAAACGAGTTCCTCATAAACGTTTCAAACATCGATTGTCCGAAAATTTTTGTTACTGGTAGAGTATGACCCTACGACTTTTGGTTAATTGGACTCTATCCACTACCAATTATACTTATAGAGACCATATTAGTAATAAATAACTCGATTAAAATGAACACTTGAGTGTAATGAACCATATCTTTCGGTCTAGCCCTTCATTTCACCATCGTGAGAGATGAAACAGACCCTATGTTGTGGAAAAAGTCAAGCCATTTAATAAAATGCGTTGTGAATGAATGAAGAATAATTGAAGTTTTGAATCAACGTTTTTGCTGTTATTTCGTGACGCAGTGAACAAAATAAGACAATAATTGTGAAGATTTTAATTTTCTATTGTTTTTCATCTCTTATTACAACTTCCCTAATATTAACTAATACCAGCAGCATATACTATATACTGTATATAGAATTGTATACAGTGGGAATAGCTGGGGAGTGGAAAATGACACCCAAGTTCACACACCCCATCCGAACTGAACAACATATATGGGAACAACATTTTTCACTAGTATCANAACTTCCCTAATATTAACTAATACCAGCAGCATATACTATATACTGTATATAGAATTGTATACAGTGGGAATAGGTGGGGAGTGGAAAATGACACCCAAGTTCACACACCCCATCCGAACTGAACAGCATATATGGGAACAACATTTTTCACTAGTATCATTAATTAATGAGATTCAAATTTTACACTAGTAGATTGATAACCTATAATCTTGTTTTAAAGCGTTAAAAGTAGGGGGGGGGGGGGGGGCAGAAGCCCAAATGCAAAAGGTGTCAAAATTTGGGTTTTGTTTTTGAAGGAATTAATTTTGCTAATTCATTGTTTTTGCTAACTAATAATAGTTTTACGCTTAATTGTTTTTTCTCATTACTGGAATGGGTCTACCACCACACCTGCGACTAATAGTTATAAAAATTAGTTACCGCTACCCTGAAGATACTTACCAACAAGTGATGGAAAGGTATAATGCCCATCCATCTACAATTAACCATCAAATTCGAAGTAAGATTCATAAAAAATATTATTGACAAGTTTGAATCGTCGTTCACACTGTTGGACTTGAAACAAAAATCTCCAGAAACCTGCAACTGAAGAAGAAATGGCAGCAGCTGTCATAGCTGCTGCTTTACTCGATCTACACACAACTAGGAAGCTCGGTCTGGATTCCGGAATTAGCCAAATGTCAGTAGTAAAAATTCTAAAGCAGAACAATTTTCACCTCTACAAAATGCAAATACTGCACATGTTGAATGACGACGATGCAGATCGGCGATCAGATTTTTGCGAATGGGCACATGCCATGTGCCATAAAAAACCGGAATGGACGCGCATTATTTTCGGTGACGAATGCACAGTTCATTTAAATGGAGAAGTCAACCGGCAGAATTTCAGGCTTGTAACAAATAGTCCAAAAATTACTTTTACAAAGTCGTAGTTAGTCAGATCCAAATATACGCATCTTGATTAATACTTGAGTAATAATCAGTCATATTGCGATCGCATATTTGGGTGTCCTTCATGATTTTAATATTTTATCCATTATTTTTCAAATTAAATCCTTCAGTTCCTAACCTTACGAGCAAAATAGTTGTGCCCGTCTATGGTCCCTGTGTGGGGTGTGTGAACTTGGGTGTCATTGTCCACCCCCTGGCTATTCCCACTGTACTAATAACAACTAATATTAGCAGTGTATAATTCTGAAGACATACTACACTGTTTTATGGATGTTTTTTCTACTGAAGTAAATTCTAGATTTATTTGGGTAGTGAGGTAGAAGACTCTAAAAAAAAAGGAAATAATTGAATCAAGAAAAGTAAAAACATCGAATGTTAATGTTATGAACATAACTTTATATTCAATATTCGTTTATTATNTTTTATGGATGTTTTTTCTACTGAAGTAAATTCTAGATTTATTTGGGTAGTGAGGTAGAAGACTCTAAAAAAAAAAGGAAATAATTGAATCAAGAAAAGTAAAAACATCGAATGTTAATGTTATGAACATAACTTTATATTCAATATTCGTTTATTAGTTGACTAGTGAATATCCGCTGTTCTGCCCACTGTAGTTACGTCTTTATTATGAATTTCAATAATTCAAGGTTGAGTTGAAACACTTATTTGAATGAATGAGATATAGACAATAAAGTTTAATTTTAATTGTTACGCGCAAACCCTTGTTGTTTTATCTTTGGAACTCTCCGGTCTCGAAGCTGTTTTCTATAATACATAGTTTACATTGAGAACAGATATTATAATATATTTTAAACATGCCTAGCTGTTTGTACTTCATGATAGTCCTGAACTGCGCATACGTCCTGAACTGTATTTTGAACTTCGCTGTGGGAAAACGTATCGAGGAACCGTCGTGCAATATTAATCCAGGGCCCGTTGATGTGAATGGCAAATGGGTAAGCCTATAGAGATTACCACTTTCAACTGTGATACTTATCCATTACACAAACGATAGTTTCGAACTCCGTAGGCCGATTCCTGTGGCGGAGGAGCAAGTATTAGGATTCTAAAACGTTAAAACGACTCCTTCTGCGATGCTTCACTAATTTGCACTAAAAATATCCTAATTCCCGGTGTATAATCCGGGGATTATCTAACGATTTTGACTCTTACTCTGGCAAAAAATGGCGGTGCGGGTTATAAACGAGGGCGGATTATCTAATACCGTATTTTACAATTTAATTCCCCTTTTCAATATAATTCCTCACCCATAATAATTCCCCACCTCCAAATAAATCCCCATGAGGAATTATTAAAAGTCTCATCGGGCGCGAAATTAGAAACAATTTTATGTAAAATTATCTGAAGAGGAAGATTAACAATTCAGAAGCCGACAAACATATTAAAACGACAAAAAAAAACAATAAAGTATCAGTTATCCCTGGTATGGATAAGAAAATTCCATTATTTGTACTTTTTTATATCTTATAGGAAGTAAACAACTATAAAATAAGCAAAATTTTCACTTCCAATTAATAATTCCCCACCTCGAAGTAATCCCCCTCCCCTCCTCGAAATAATTCCCCAGCTTTTGTCCGGTTTGAAATAATAATTCTCCAGGGGATTTGAACCGAGAAANTTTATGTAAAATTATCTGAAGAGGAAGATTAACAATTCAGAAGCCGACAAACATATTAAAACGACAAAAAAAAAAACAATAAAGTATCAGTTATCCCTGGTATGGATAAGAAAATTCCATTATTTGTACTTTTTATATCTTATAGGAAGTAAACAACTATAAAATAAGCAAAATTTTCACTTCCAATTAATAATTCCCCACCTCGAAGTAATCCCCCCACCCTCCTCGAAATAATTCCCCAGCTTTTGTCCGGTTTGAAATAATAATTCTCCAGGGGATTTGAACCGAGAAATACGGTATCTATATTTTATGGAAATTATTGGGAAAATATTTAAATGCTAAAAGTTCTATTAGTATTCTTCTCTGCAAAATTGCACACCTGTAGG
Organism: Holacanthella duospinosa; assembly: GCA_002738285.1. NCBI lineage: Eukaryota > Metazoa > Arthropoda > Collembola > Poduromorpha > Neanuridae > Holacanthella > Holacanthella duospinosa. The sequence continues at coordinate 291,075 of NIPM01000146.1, read as the reverse complement.
TTTAGAAGAATGGACAAATTTAGCAAATTGTTCTGAATTGTGATTTAAGTTATTTATTACCTGCAATTTTTTTCGTGCATCATACGAGTTTCTGGTTCTCTTGACTTTTGAACTCATTTTTGATATTTACTTACACTAATTTTTAACTAATATTTAACAAAAATCAAAATAAAACAATAAAAAATGCGGATTATTAGCGAGGGCGGATTGTACAATAAACTTTTTTGGCGTTAAAGTCTGAAGATAATAGACGAGGGCGGATTACAGACCAAGAATTAGGGTAATTCTTGTATAATTTACCAATCGTTGCAACCAACCAGCAAGTTGGTCGGCAATCACACCTAAGGATAGGGGCTCCACTATACATATAAGGAGGTAAGACTTGTGATGCAAGCTGATGCAGGTGGAACCTGCTCAACTTTGCTCACCATATGTCCGACTATAGTTCCACGTTGTTGTCTTGTAGTTCTGATATGTTCCTGTCCTTATACAGGGTGACTAATCTGTTTGCACCATCTTTCTCCAATTTCATCGTAGCTCGTCCCAACCTATGTTGTTACTTCCAATAGAGTGTGAAAAATGACCTCCCTTTCTAGGGTGCAAAAAAATTTAACCACTGTATATGACCTTGAATAAATTCAACAATCTATATACAAGGCATTCCACTTTATTCCGGGCCGTAGAAAGTCGCTTTTACCAAAAAAATTTGAGACAGCAAATAAATAGCACGAAATACAAAAGTTGAAGGAAATGAAGTTAGCGTGTGTTTGAGAAAACATCTTTGCAAAAATTAATTATTTAACAAGAGCAGCAGAGAGTTGAGATAGTGAGTGCAATAGGGTATGGTCCCTTTGCATCTACTCCACCTCACTCAACAGAGAACCTGTTGACCCCTCTCTCTGCCTCTCTGCTTTTATCCTTTGCACTGCTTTGAAATAACTTGGCTAATCGAAACTGGCTTATCTTTTTTTATTAAACAAACGCCATTCTGTAATGCTGAACGATGGGTAATTGAGAGAAATGACCAACTAGAGGAATGAAGTACGATCTCTTGGCACCTATTCCAACTGACTCAACAGAGAACCTGCCGACCCCTCTCTCTGTCTCTCTGCTTTGCTCCATTGCTTTGCAGTAGTGTATCTAACCGGAATAGATATTTTATAGTGTTATTAATAGAATTAACTTCACTTCCATTATTTACTAATTGTGTATCGCCTGCCCCAAGCCGTTTTTGGTAAAAGGCGGAGAAAGAAGGCCCGGGTTAATTTGGTAGGCCTTGTATATGTACAGGGTAAGTAATCTTTTTAGTACCCTGGAAAGCGTGCTTTCACATGATGTCACTTTTCCATGTCACTGTGAGGGGGTTTTATATGAAAATTGACAGTCGTCTACGGCAGAGTTTTGAAAGAAACAACCAAAAGCTACGAGTGGGCGGGATTTAGATTGAAATAAGAAATGAGAGTGTGCCATATGCTTCGTAAGTAGTCTTCACTTTTTGTCTCAATTGAGTTGAAAAAGTGAAGACTTAGTTAAGAAGCATAGTGCAGCAGAGTCATTCCTGGACTTGGTTTTTACTCGCAGTCAAGGACCAATTAGAATTACAGCATGGCGTATCCCCACAAAATAAAGCAGAGAAGCAGGTGAGGGGTCGGCAGGTTCTCTGTTGAGCGAGGTGGAGTAGATCCCAAGGTATCATACCCCATTCTCCACTTTGGCTTCATTCTCTCAACTAACCACCTCTCGCCATCGCCGTTACAGAATCCCCTTTACTAAAAAATAATTATTTTGATTCGATATCCTCAAATATTCCAAGCAACCACATAGATTGGGAGAATCTGTGGTGAAAGTGGAGAAAGAGGGTACTAAAAAAGATTACTCACTCTGTATGATCATGATCCAAAAATTTGTATTAAGCCATTGGGGTTTATCGAAGGAACTCATTGTCTCGGCCATGAAGATTTTTACCGCATGGAAGTTGTGTTTCTTCGACTGGTGTTTGACTTTTAGGCCAAATACCGTAACTCCATGCAGGTAAACTTATATTTTCCATCATTACTATAACTTATCCTGACAGAATGATATTGAAATATCAACGGTTAATTTCGTCAAAACTTTTTAAGCAAGTTCCATCTGTATCTACTTGCATCGTCAGTCGTAGCGAATTTTCATATTTGGCACTACAAAGATTAACTTATGAATGTATCTGAGCCAGGACACACCTAGGGAATTCTATAATTTTGCAGAGGGAAGCTGACAATAGTTATCTACATAAGTAAATCATTATTTGCCGGTTTTCCTTCAATTATAATCCGAAATCCAAATTTGCGGTTTTTCGAAATTTTTCTGAAAATTACATCTGAAATGCCACTCTTCTTACTATACTGTTACTATTTTGGTACCATTGGAGGAAACATGAAATAAATGTTTAGGTGAGCGAGGACACCATACCTAAACCCCATAGTGCCACAGACAGAATTTCCAAAGATTGTCCATCTGAGGATCTTTCGTTTCTCCTTTTTTGGTGAAACACTCGGAAAATATTCCACTGACAGAAATTCCGTCCGTGGAAAGTTCGAAAAAAGGAAATGAAACCAATTCTGTCACGGTGAGAAAGCTTTCAGGCTAAGGATGTTTAAATCATTTCAGCATAAGAGGGTTATCGCAATTTTTATGATCCTTTTCTTGATAATCCATTTGAACTTAAATTTTACCGTTCATTTTTGTTTTAAAGTTTTGGAAGGCTATGCCACCTGCCGGATGGTACACGCCTATTGGAAGCTCCTTTGGGTCCGAAGATGTAGAGGGTTTCGACGAAGCATATTCACAGAAGTCAAAATCCTACAGGAAGAAGAGTTGCTGGACCGCTGAGTTCAAAATTGACAATGTGCCACTCCCAATTCCCGCATCCTTCACTTGTGAAATGGACTCTATTGAGTACATGGAATGTGACATTAACAAAGCTTTCGACAAGCAAGGTCTCATTTCTGACTCACTATTCCCTTGTAAGCAAATATATTTTCGATTATTCCTAAAACTCAGATTACCTGTTTTACTTGTTGCCTTTGCGCAAGGCTTGGATTGGTCGGAGGCTTTTAAATAGAGGTGTAACGAATATTTGGCATGCAGAATAATTCGGCCAAAGTTGTGCCGAATCCGAATAGTTGGTATTCGGCTTGCGACTTGACCATTCGGCAAAATATTTGCCGAATATTCGGCTAGATAATTGATCAGCTTGAATTAAAAAATTTCTCAAAATTTTAAAATAATAGGACCTTGAGGTGATTAGGTGTGTGTCAGATCATATACACCGTATGTTTGACATTAAAAAAAAAACGGTTAATGCAATTCTTTAGGGTATATTCACAATATACATGCGTCTGAAATGCACGAAGTCGTCTCAACGCATGCATCAAAAGTAGCATCTCAAAAAATCAGCGTCAACCCACGCCTTAAGATGCACTTGAGTTCTTCATGCACTTCAGAGTTTTTAGGGAGGAACTTATTTTTATACTTTATTTTTGAGAACAGGCCAGGATTTTGAAAAGCCTTAATTCTCCCAAAGGTATAAAAAACTCTACAACAAAGTTCAAAATTTTAATTATTTAGAAAAATATTTCAATTAATTTTTTCAAACTAAAAATCATGAACAGAGGAAAAATTAAGATTAATAAATAGCTTTTCCTTATAATCACTATCGACAAGCATGCTTAACTAATTGATTAACAATATCTGATTAAGAAATAATTTTTGTCGGTCGGTAACTAATCTTTTTTAAAATCATTTTTATTTTAAAATCATTTTGAAATCCGCCATACACTTTTCACACGCTTATTATTTTCACTAGAGGTAAAAAGAGACTTCACACCAACGCATGCAGAAGAAGATCAATTTTTTTAACTTCTGCTGCACAGACGATTCGCACCTAAAATCGCACTGAGAGAGGTGCGTCGGAGTATTCAGTACCGGTCAGAGTTCGAAGTCGGATTTAAATCAGAATTTAAATCAGATTTAAATCAGATTTAAATCCGATTTAAATCCAAAAATAAAAATCAATGATTTTTTGGATTTTTATTTTAATCAAATAGTACGGACTTGGAATGAATTAGAGTATGTTGCATCGGTGGCGCCAGATACATATTGCGATTTTTAGAGTTTCTTTAATTTTAAGTGGAGCAAAAAGCTTTTTAACATTTGCAAAACTGGATTTTCACGAAAATTTTTTTATAAAAATGGATAGATTTAGAGATAGGATTTGGGATCCTTTTGATCGAATTGATAAACGGAACAATAAGGGCTCATGGGCAGATATTTCTTTAGTACTAACATTCCGTTCCTCCACTCCAACCACAAAGAATTCATCAAATTGTGCTCAACGCTTCGTCCTGGATATCAACCACCCAGTCCATATCAACTATCCAACAAATTATTGGATACAGTCTACGCGGACATTTTGCAAGAATCGTATGACAAATTTAAAGGACAACCTGTCACAATGGCGTTAGACGGATGGTCGAATGTACGCAATGAACCTATTGTTTGTATTTTCATAGGTGATTCTAACGGAAACACAATGCTGGTAAACAGCATTGATACTTCGGGAAAATCTCATACGCCTGAGTATTTGCAAGGGTTGGCCGAAAGCGCAATTTCAAAACACGAAGTAACTTTACAAGTGCACATCTATTCTTTCGTGACCGATAACACCGAAAATGTTGTGAAAATGAGGCGGTTATTGCAGAGCAACTCTACACTGAAACTCGCATTTACTGCATCTACTTTCCAAAGATTTGAAAGTCCCCAATGTAACCGTTCAGGTCACCAAAATTATTCCCTACTTCAGAAACACGCATCTTCCAGCTGCATGGTATAAAAGCTTGGGGAAAAAAAACTTGTTCTGCCAATGAAAGTAAGATGGAATACGGTCCACCAAGCGCTGAATTTATTTTTAATGAACCGTGGAATTCTCATTCAAGTGAGCCAAAATCACAAGTCTGGTATAGATAAGGAAATCTATCGTCTAGTGAACCATATGTCTCTCTCAGACAAGGCAGAAGAATTAGCGTTGAGACTTCGTCCAATTTCAGTGGCTTTAGACCAAATTCAATGTGATAACACGACAATCGGTATCGCAGTGGAGATCTGGCACAAGCTTGAATTGGACTATTTGTCTCAACCGAGAATCGTTAAGGCAAAATGCAGCGAAAGAAAGTCTCAAGCTTTGTCCCCGGTTCATTATCTGGCAAATATGGTAGATCATCGTTTTAGCGGTGTGCACTTGACTGAAGAAGAGAAGGAATCCGGCTATGGTTATTTGGTTGACCTGGACCAACGCTATCTTCCGTTACTGATGAGATGAGTCACTGTGCAGGAGCAGAGCCTTTTAAATCTTATATGTACAATGACTCACTGCGCTCAATTCAGCCGCTAACGTGGTGGAAGCAGACAAACAGGAAAAGAGTTGGAATGGGACGTTATCAAAGATGGATGGTTGAATCTTTGTGAGCAACTCATGTGCGCAAATGCAACAACAGCAGGATTAGAACGGACGCTTTCAACCTATGGCTTAGTCCAGTCCAAACTGCGCAATCAATTGGGGAATGATAAAGCGTTGAAGTTGACATCAGTCTACAAGCATTGTAATAAATCTGAGCATGAAGCAAAAAAGCAAAATCTGAATTGGGCATGGGAAACTGGAAATTCGCAGTTCTCAGATGAATCAGAGGAAGAAGGTGATTGGAACTTTTTAATATTGACAGTGAGGGCGATGCTAACTAAATGGAAAACTACGAAAAATTAATTACTCTAATTTGATAATCAATTTCTATATTAATTTGGTCACTCAAAATGCCACTGTCTAATAAAATACTTTCAAACTATTTTAACGGCATTAATGTGTGATTTTAGGCTTTTCAAATATAAAAATCCAAAAAATCCAAAAAATCGGATTTTTTGGATTTTTATATAAAAATCCAATTCTTTCTAACTCTGGTACCGGCTTCCATGGACCTCTAGTCGCATGCGAATTTTGCACCATCGCATCAATTGATGCGATGATGCGTCCATGCAAAGCTACATGCAAGACGATGGTGCTTCAAGTTAGGTTAATTTTAGTCGGCTCAGTCCAGATATGTACATTTGCAATTCCACTGGAGTATAATCATTTTAACAATGTCTGAAGATTGGAATTGGTATGGTATTGGAACCCATTCTCATCGTGGAAGCTATACCAATTAGTTTACCCTGATTCGGGTACGTTGGTAAAAAATATTTGTCCGCTCCAGTGAGCACTGTTTCTAATGAGAGGTTATTTCAGAAGCAGGAAACGTTTATGAAGTGAAGCGGAACAAACCTACTGCAGAACATGGTGAAGAACTTACTTTACTTCACCATAACCTCAGTCGTCTGAACTATACTTATTGAATTTATTTTAGGTTTTTTTTTCTGTCTGTCATTAAATTTCTTGAAAAATAAAATGTCTCAACTGAAACTTTAATAAGGAGATATTAATTCAGAATAAGTGGTTAAGTGAGCTCGTCATGATAAAAGTGTTCGATGGATAGTCCACACCAATTATTAGGCCGAATATTCGGCTAGTGCACTTGCGCCCAATCCGAATATTCGGTCAGTGGCCGAATACCACTATTCGTTACGCCTCTACTTTCAAACAAAGATTTTATAGTATTGTTAGATTTATTATCATACTTAAATCTACTCTACAGTAAGGCCTTAGTTCCATTACGAACATTGAAACTAACTGCGATAAACTATACTACGTTCCAATCAAAAATTGCGACATAAGATGGTTATTAAGTAGGTAAAAATAGTGATAACGGAATCGTAATAAAATGGTTAGTACCTATACTCGGTTGCCATTATTCACAAATTATTATCTTAACTTTACAGTGACTGTTACAATAAAGAGTGTAAAAACGGACAACAGCAGCTATTTGGTGCTCGTCGAATGTTTTATGAACAAAATTGAAACATGGGTTGTTCTCTCAAAAAAGCCAAGACTGTCAAAAAGAGTGAGCAGAGAAATCATTAATCACATGGCGTCTCTGGGATTCAAAAGGGAAAAGGTGGGAAACTCCGGAAGAGGCTATCGTACCGGACGTGTTGTAGGGAAGTTATGCCGGAATAGAAAATCTAAAGGCAGAGCGGTTCCCACAGATATTTTACAAGGCGGCATTCCTGATGATATGTAAAACGAGGAACAGACAATTTGAATTCGAAACAATTTTCGGTTGGAATTAACCAAATAGTACCCCAGTTTTTTTAAATCTGTGTATCCTAATTAGTGTTTTCCATGACTCCGACTCCGGAGTCGGAGTCGGAGTCGACTCCTTGACTCCGACTCCGGAGTCACCCGTAGTTTGTTATGGAGTCGGAGTCGGTGACTCCGGAGCAGGCATAGTCAAACAAGGAGTCGGAGTCAATGACTCCGGAGTCGACTCCACATAATTGGAGTCAGCTCCAAAAAAATGTCATGCGTAGAACTCATATAGCATTACATCACAAACAGAATACACATATGTCAGTAAGGTATGATACAATAAATATTACAGCTCTGCTGCTACATATAGGGGTCGCTTTAATTAACAGCTCTGCTGCTTAATATAGTGTAGCTGTAATATACAGTTGCTTTGCGCCTACTTTTAGGAGCATTTTTAAATTTAAATATTTTAAATAATGAAGGCATGCCGACGAAGAATCCAACAACTCAAAAAATAATTTTTAAGACTAATACGTAAACAAGAGCCGGGACAAATGTCGGCAAGTCTTTCACAAATTAGTTTCAATTCATTGACCTCTCTCATGATAACTTCCTTTAATTTACTTTATTTTAGAGACTTTTGTCCTTAATTTGCCGACTTTTAGATGAATTTTGATTTTTTTTTTAATGGAATTCCTTGACAACTGCCAAACCTCTACACAAAAAGACACATGTGTATAATATGTATTTGCGAAATCTAAGTAAATGTGAGTTTTGACTCCGGAGTCGACTCCGGAGTCAGTGCTCCGACTCCGGAGTCACTCCTTATGTTCAAGGAGTCGGAGTCGGTGACTCCGGAGCCACTCCAAAATTTTCTTGGAGTCGGAGTCAGTGACTCCGGAGTCACTGACTCCGGAGTCAGTGACTCCGACTCCGGCCGAACCCGGAGTCACGGAGAACACTAATCTTAATGGAACGACCTGTCCAAAAGTCCCTAACATTCTGCTTCGTCCATTCCTTTCCTATTCTCGGATTAAATAGCTGTGAATACTGATATATTTGAATAATTCAAATTTTCACCAAATTCTAGACTTCTGCACAATATTGGAGGGATTTTCTTTATGGCGCACTAATTCATTGAAGACATTATACATTTTACTAACGTCAAGTATAATGTCCAACATTTCATCACGTGATATTGTGATATCTAGGGATGCCCCGAGTAGCGATACTCGGCAAATTTTTGAAAACGAATACTCGGTATTTTTTCTGAGGTGAATACGAGTACTCGTTTGAGTACTCGGCCAAGTACTCGGGGACGCAGGCGTGTGGGGTGTCTTTCGAATCGTGATAACAAGATCTATGTTTTAACACGTTTCAAAACATCAGCTTCGTTGTTTTATTTTTACGAGTGCTAATATATCGTATTCAGTTGGGAAAATCTTTGTCATACTCCAAATGACAAAGAAAGTTCAGTTATTTGCAGTGGTGAATCATAGATAATAAGCAATTTATTGTCAGAACCTTTGGTAATTACTTTAGAAATGGAGAAGCCATGTTCTGTTGGTAAGCTCAGATATAATTTAAGCTTCTGCAACAACTGAAGCGGCTAAATTAACCCAACAATAAGTAATTTACACAGGTGAAATTGTGTCCTACACTGCAATGTATAATGTTTGCAGAAGGGATTCACTTTTCAAATGGTGAAATGAGAATCGCTCACTTTTTTCAAACTATTGCTATTGGCGCCTAAGTATTTATCAGCTGCTGCGAGTTCAGTATTCAGCGAAAGGCTTTTTTTAAAAGGAAGGTTTAATATACGAAGATCAGCGTTCCAGGCTTCTACCAGAACATGGGTAAATGTTAATCTTCCTAAATAAAAATCTGGAAGCCCTAACATTTGAGTACAAGTAATTATTTCAAACATTTTTTGGTGCAATGAAATTAATGAATGACCATTATTGTTATATGAAATGCTTTAAAATAATCAATTTACTTCAGTGAGTCGTTTGAAACTAATAAAATGTCTTCTCGTTCCTCAAAAATGTAATTTTATGTCAAAAAAAAATACTCGGTCAATTTTGCCGAGTAGCTTTCGAGTATCCTAATTAGAGAGGCCGAGTACGAGTAGTCCGAAAACCCTGCCGAGTGTTGCCGAATACTCGTTTCACCGAGTACTCGGGGCACCCCTAGTGATATTTATACGACAGTATTTAGTGGAGTTAAGTGATCGGTTGTTGGAGCACTCCGGTCATGATTTGAAAGGTTATTTGGTTAAGAAATTAGGTTTATTGGTAAAATTGGTTCAAAAATTAGGATTATTAGCTAATTTAACTAATGTTAAGGCAAAGACTTGCGGCCTAAGTAAGAGTACTGTTCAGATTTTTGAAGCACCAATCGGAAAACACAGTTGTTGCGAAGAACTCAAGGAGCATAGAGACTGACTCATTTACCATCTGAGTGATTAGACAGGTTTCTCACCAATAATATGTCTTTATTTGTTCTTTATATCCAAAGAACAAAAGCTTTTATATAAACTACTCTGCTTGTAATAAAAATCAAAAAAGTATAACTTTGGTTAGGTACTTAGTTTCTTTGATAGTCCCATTTTGGTTTCTTTATTCGTTAGTAACATTTTTAGAACAGAGTGACACCTTGATTTCTTTACGTTTCTGACAATTTGTAGCTAACAAAATTAAAACAAAAAGTGCTAATGCAAGTGAAGGCTGCTTATTTGTTAATTTAGATTATGAAAATGCAAATCTGCATGGTTTAAAAAGTTTTTTAATTTTGGGAAGTGAAATTACATTATAGACCATTTTCTCTCAAAAANTGCATGGTTTAAAAAGTTTTTTAATTTTGGGAAGTGAAATTACATTATAGACCATTTTCTCTCAAAAAGCCGCATTATCTACCCCTAGAATCATTATTTATTATTACCAAAAACGAAAAAGTTCATTATTACCAAACATACTCATTCATAGGCAGTAGTAACATATGATATTAATGATTAAGGATTATGAAAAAATATGATGTTGTCCTAGATAAAATCTTTGTGCAAATGCTGGAATTTAGTTAAAATTTCAATTTTTTTGCACGGTCAGTATTCATNAGCCGCATTATCTACCCCTAGAATCATTATTTATTATTACCAAAAACGAAAAAGTTCATTATTACCAAACATACCCATTCATAGGCAGTAGTAACATATGATATTAATGATTAAGGATTATGAAAAAATATGATGTTATCCTAGATAAAATCTTTGTGCAAATGCTGGAATTTAGTTAAAATTTCAATTTTTTTGCACGGTCAGTATTCATNGTCCTAGATAAAATCTTTGTGCAAATGCTGGAATTTAGTTAAAATTTCAATTTTTTTGCACGGTCAGTATTCATAGCTATTTAATCCGAGAATAGGGTTAAAAACGTGAGGTACTATTTGGTTAAATTCAACCAATTTTGATTATACAGTGTAAAATTTAGAAAAAAAAATATATGATGTACAGGGTGTTTCACATTTTTTTGCACCCTAGAAAGCATGACGTCATTTTTTCACACTCTTTTGCTGGCAGCAGAATGGGGTGGAAGGAGCTAGGATGAAATTGGAGAAAGAGGGTGCAAAAAAAAATTAAACACCCTGTACAAATGTACGGATTATCAAACAACTTGTTTAAAATACGGAAATTTTGAGTCAAATTCTATAAAAAATATTAAAACCGTGCTACTTTGTGACAAAAGACTGTGTAAGAATATTTGATTTTATTCTGTGGGAATAGAAAATCCTTGTCTAATCGACACCACTTGATTCCAGCAAACCCGGGAACCAAATATCCAAATTCGGATACTTTCAAATCCGGGATCTTTGGTACACATACATTTCAAACTGATTCCCGGGTTTGCTGGAGTCAATTGTTACCCCAGACGACATTACTTACGAAAAAGCACTGTTTTCGAAATTTACATAATTTTTCAAAAATTCAAAAATCTAATAAACATTCCCCTATACTAAATTTTCATTCATCATGCTTTACAGATCTATCAACCGACGAACAACTGAATAAATGTAAGATATATACAGGGTGCTAGAAAAGTCGATGGAGCATCCTCTCTCATAACGATCATTTTCTGCTCTCTTTTTTCTTGCGCACGTGTTCGTCCCTCAATCCACTCTCCTTCGTTCAAATTCTAGCCAGACATTTGCGCGCCCAAATATTTTAGCTCCTTCATTTTCACCAGACTGCGATTATGGACACACGCACACATTGATTCATTGTTTGATTGACCATCAACCTATCATCACTTCTAATTTTCAAATCTCTGGATTCTGGATTCGGTTAGGATCAAGAATACAGAGGTTTGAATTCATTTCATTCCCATTAGCGCGTGTTGCAACACTCTAAATATTCAGCGGGATCATCATTTAGGAGTTTGGTTGGGATGGGAAACCTTTCTCCATGCTCCATCGACTTTTCTAGCACCCTGTACATAAAATACCCGAATTTAGGTATTTTCAAATTCGAAATATATTGTAAATGCCTTATCATGGATTTCTGAAGTCGAGTGGAATCGATTGAAGGTGACATTACTTTTAAATTTGCAAAAAATCACTTATTCAAACTTTTATGAAATTCGAAAATTTCAAATTTCAAAATAATAAGAAATATTCCATCTGGAGAATACGTTTGGTTATCCCCACACTAAATTTCAGCTCAATCTGTCCATAAATATCAGAGGAAAAGCTTGGCAAATGAAGTGCTTTTTCCAAATTTTTATATTCCCACAATTGTAGTTGGAATAATAACGTAAACCGGAATCTGCATTTCCGGAATGTATCAAAATGATTTTTCATTCACATATTTGAGTAAGACTTATTCAAATTATAATTAAACTGTTTGTGGTCAAGTTTGTTGATTCAAACACAAATTTAAGTAAATATTTTTTTTGAAATTTTTCGAGTTATGACATAACCGTATTAAGAACCACTACTGTTCCTGTGTCAAGGAACCTTGGTACGTTTCTCCAGCATAGTAGTTTTGCTGTATCTTATAAATTTAGGAAACCAAGAATGAGATACAGTATCACGTGACTGCAAAGAGCAGAAAATGAGATTTTTCAGGTTCGTAAATTGGAGGAATTGTGAGGAGGGAAGATTGTGCGCTAATTTCATTTACTTAATTTATTAGCAAACTTTAATACCGAGATTAGCTTAATTTGTTTTATTAGTTAATTTTTTGGTTTTATTAGCTTGATTAGTTAATTAGTTTTTTTCTCCAGAAATGGAGCAAACTCCAACTCCTAAACATAAATCAAGGGGTCAGAAAGTCAAGCAATAATATTAACAAAGTAATCTGTAACGTGAGAGTTTTTGGTTAATTTAAACATCGAATTATCTAATTTTTGCAAATCAAAAAACATTAAACCGGTTAGTTAATGGAGTCGTGGTGAACACATGTAATTTCAAGTGGGAATCCTTTCGAATAAATATAACTAACAAATGTGAGTTATTACTGTTGTTGGGGAATCTTAATCTAGTGGTGTCCAATCAATATCAAATTAACGAATTGATTAAATAACTGACAAGTGCTACATTGGAGGATAAAGAATTGGCTATAGTGAGAAGAAAATCATGCTGAAGACTCAAAGCTGTCACCGATGAGAACCGATTCACATATCACCAAATAATGGTACTGGAGTTCAGCTGTTCCGTTAAAAGATAAGTTAATAAACTTATGTATATGTAGCCCTGGGTATTATCCATCCTTCTTGATGTTATACATGAGATACTGTCACAAGTTTTGTATCTATCTAGAACCTAAACTTTCATCAAGACCAGTCGGAATTCTTAATTATTAGCAGACATCTCTTTGGTTAAGTCTCATTGGATCAATAACCCAAACTACACAAACAGCCGAGTCATCGTTAACATACAGCACGTCGTTGCTGTAGAATTTAAAATTGACTAACTGAGAAGAATTAACTCAATGTCAGAAACCTCAATTTTTAGCATCTCAGCTATCACACCCAGATCGCCGCTAAAGATCCCAACTATCAAGTGTCACCTCAATATTCCCCAATTACTGGAAGAAGATCTATTAACCTTTCCGAAACCAATCTCAAAAGGAAACGCACCTCAAATTCTAGTGCCTCACCCATACCGAAAAAATATCAACAATGNTTTTTAGCATCTCAGCTATCACACCCAGATCGCCGCTAAAGATCCCAACTATCAAGTGTCACCTCAATATTCCCAAATTACTGGAAGAAGATCTATTAACCTTCCCGAAACCAATCTCAAAAGGAAACGCACCTCAAATTCTAGTGCCTCACCCATACCGAAAAAATATCAACAATGNCCCGAAACCAATCTCAAAAGGAAACGCACCTCAAATTCTAGTGCCTCACCCATACCGAAAAAATATCAACAATGGAGAATCAATCGATAATGGAAATGCTTCAGATGATGAACTCCAACATCAATGACAAGTTTGATAACATTATGTCTAAGCTGACAAACTTAGAAGATCAAATAAATCATTTATCTCAAAAAATTACAATACTCGAAAAAAGAATTTCCCACCTAGAAACAATTGGGCAAAAACATTCAGCTGAACTAGATCAACTTAAATTACAACTCCACACCAATCAAACCAAAGCTGCTCAGCTGACCTCCACTCTCATTCAACTACAAGACGAAATCAGAAAGCACAATGTAATATTCTTCGGAATCAAGGACGATAATGTGTCATCTGAAGCAGACAAGGATTTTCTCAGTAACTGGATCAAGGCACAACTTGGTATTAACCCCGATATCATTGATGTCTATCGACTTGGTAAGCCTTTACCAGGTAAAACAAGACCGATAAAAGCAACAGTTCAGGACAACGACATCAAGAAGATGCTGATCCAACTCGGGAAGACAATCAACCCAAACAATGACCGGAAGTTAATCTCAATTAAACCCGACCTTTGCCTTGAAACACGTGAGGCCAACTATCGGAAGTTCCTTTCCACACAAACCACCAATCATAACTCTTCATGACTAAGACGACCACAACCATCTCTACCGTTAATCCTACCAAAAGACAATGTTGTAACAAACTCGAATTTTTTATTTTATAACATAGCCGGCCTTACCGGAAAAGCTGAATTTTGGGATGATTTCTTAAATGTAAAACCTATCTTCTGTATAGCAGAGACTTGGTGCACTGACAACGTGGTGGTGGCTCGTCTCGGTGACTATGACACTCAGGTGGTCTGGGCTTCACGTGGTTCCAGGGGTAGACCAAGTGGGGGGCTATTTTTTGGTTGGATAAAAAATAGAGGAGTAAATTTAATTATGCACAGCCTAAACCACATCCTACTCCACGACGTTGTAACTAATATTTTTATATTTTTGCTTATGTTCCTCCTGATGATGCCTCCTCCAGCACTCTGACCAAGCTCCTACGGCATGCAACTGAACTTACCGACCAAGGGAACAAAGTAATGATAATGGGTGACCTAAATGCCAGAATTGGCTCTTTTTCACCTACACCTCCTATGCGCTGCACTAAAGACTCCACTATTAACAATAGGGGTAAGAAATTAATTGAGATACTGCACAATTCTTGCTTAACTGTTGCAAATGGATGTACTAATGGTGATTTTCTCGGCGAGTTTACGTTCGCAAATCATAAAGGGACAAGTGTGATAGACCTCCTTATCCATTCTTACAACCTCTCCTCGGTTATTTCCTCCTTTAATGTACTAGTAGAGGTAGATTATTCCGATCATTTTCCCATCCTCACTTCTATTGGAAATCAGTCGTATCACACACCAAAGGATACACTAACAACTAAAGTCATAATCCCAGTCAATCTATAGCATTTACATAATCTGAAAGTTAAAACTGAAAATGCCCTGGCAATAATTCACAGCAGTAACAACCCTGAAATTCTGAACAACTCACTCCTTGCCACTGTCACCGACACTCTCAAGTCAATGGACTTAGTCAAAACCACGAATACCCGCATTAAACACCCTTGGTTCGACGGCGACTGCCGTGCGACTCAACAAAACAAAAACTGGGCACTGCGAAGAATCCGTGGGTCATCTCCACCCACAGCACACCTGTTAAACCAATACCTTGAGTCCAAAAAGCTGTTCAAGGCTACAATACTCGACAAAAACACCAAGTACTATGAAAAACTTGAGGCTGATTTTCACAATTGTGAACATAGAAATCACTTCTGGAAAGCATTCAGGAAACTGAAAGGCCGCATCTCCTCAAACTCAACGAAATACCTAAGGCGAGTTGGTATAACCACTTCAAGAATGTCTATGACCCAACAGGCCACTATACTCCGTCAGTCTCCTTCACCTTCCAACCTCAATCTCAACCTCATGAGCTAGACAGAGAAATTAGTGCCTTTGAGGTAGTCATGGCAGTAAAGTCTCTGAAATCCAAGAAAGCGGCTGGCCCTGACCTCATTCCCAACGAAATTTGGAAACTCAGAACCCCAACCTTTCTATTAACTCTCTGCTCCCTCTTCAATTTTGTCTTCAACCTTGGACAATCTCCCAGTTCATGGTCTGAAGCTCTTGTTGCCCCAGTACTCAAGAAAGGAAACCCCATCTTACCTTCAAATTACCGTCCAATATGCTTGCTCAACACTATTCAGAAACTGTTCTCCACCATCCTTAACATCAGACTGAATTCGTGGACAACGAAGAGTAACATGATATTTCAGTTCCAAGCAGGTTTCCAAAAAAGGAAGAGCTGTCTTGACCACATCTTTGTTCTCATGACCCTAATACAAAAGCAGATCTCCAAAAACCTGAAGCTATATTGCTGCTTCATCGACCTTGCCCAGGCATTTGACAATCCTGAACACTCCAAATTATGGGATGTACTATTAAAAAAAGGTATTCCACCAAAGTTTGTTAATACAGTCGCCAGCATATACAACACTGCCTCAGCGAGAATCAAAACAAACTCTGGCCTCACTAACCATATTAAGATCACGAAAGGAGTTCTACAGGGAGAACCGATGAGCCGCAATCTTTTCAATTTATTTTTGGATGGCATTGCCGCTGCTGTTTCCAACACTCTTGCCCCTGGAGTTTCTCTCGGTGGACAAATGATTAGCATCCTGTTGTATGCAGACGATATGATTTTCATCGCCCCTTCAAAGGAGGCCTTGCAGATCAAAATAAACAATGCGAGGAAATTTCTCTGCTCCCGTAGCCTACAAGTCGACATTCAAAAGACGAAGGTGGTGATTTTTTCAAAATCCGGCAGAACAACAAAGGATAAGTTCAACTGGGGTAGCTGTAGTATCGAAGTAGTAAAATCATACACTTATCTTGGGGTACCCTTCTTTTCCACCGGCAGCTTCCAAAAAACCGCCACGAGCTTTGTAAACAAAGGTCTTGCTGCCACAGGAGCCATTCTCACATCTATTCAACGCAATAAAATCCTCCACTGGAAGAGTGCAGTCTTACTTTTTCAGTCCATCATTAAATCTAACTCTCTGTATGGTGCTGGGCTTTGGGGACTACAGTGGAACGCATCCAACAATATTACTTCAAAAAAATTCTTAAACTTCCGGTGTGCACTCCAAAATACTACATTCGTTGTGAAACTGGACAACCACACATCCTCTATCAAATCACTAAACTCTCCTTATCCTTCCTTCTTAGAATTCTTAAATCCAATCCTGACTCACTTCTTAATCTAGCCCTCAACGAGCAAAAGCGCATTATTTCCTATAACACAGGATGTTGGTACGCTCAGGTTGCAGGATTATTTGAGAGGGTGGGATTTGACAAACAAAAATTTTTTTAAATTGTGACTGCCTCAAATTTGTTATTTTTTAGGAAGCAAATACTTCTGAAGCTGTGTCAGAGTATGGAGGAGTTTGACAGGGGAAAGTTGGCAACCTCTACCCATGCCTCACATTACCTGGATTCAGAGCCTGGGCCATCGTCGTACCTCACTTCTAGTCTGCCTCACCATTTAGTTACATGCATAGCCCAATTTAGACTAAATTACTCAACCTTTTACAATCGTGGCCATTGGTATGATTTGGGTTCATTTAAGAGATTATCCTGTAACCTGTGCGGACAAGAGGACTCTTATTTTCACCTATTTTCTTGTAACGCACTTCTCAATTTTAGAAATAAGTTTTTAATTAATTTTAATCCTAATGACATACAACTAAGTTCTAATTTTAAGCATGAAAAGTGGAAGAATCTGTATTTCTACGTTTGTGATTCCTTAAAACTTAAATTCCCTCTTCAAAACAAGTAACCCACAAGATTTACTTCACGTCATAACAACATTCATTCTCAAATACTCAACCTCATTCAATACTTTACTTTACCTTTATCATTATCTGTCATTTCGTAATCTTATAATCTAATTAACCTCAACTAATACATCTACTTGGGTGGATAAGCCTGCGCGGCGCTCAGTCCGAATAAACCCGTATTGATTGATNCCTGCGCGGCGCTCAGTCCGAATAAACCCGTATTGATTGATTGAAAACATTAAACCTTTATAGCTGCCAGTGCAATTATGAGGTGAGGTAGAACTTACAGCTCAATTGTGTGACGTNTTATCATTATCTGTCATTTCGTAATCTTATAATCTAATTAACCTCAACTAATACATCTACTTGGGTGGATAAGCGTGCGCGGCGCTCAGTCCGAATAAACCCGTATTGATTGATTGAAAACATTAAACCTGTATAGCTGCCAGTGCAATTATGAGGTGAGGTAGAACTTACAGCTCAATTGTGTGACGTCTGTGTTTCCAAAATTGCAAAATTGGCAAAACTGCCAGGTGATGAAAATATTGTCAACAAAATCAAACACACTGGACTCATGGATTCATGAGTGGGACAGCTTTTTAACAGCTCAGGTAACTAGAAACAAAATACTCCTTAAACCAAAATGTCACAATAAATAAACAATACCGTAGTGGATTGATTAATTTTACCTAAACCAAAATAAACAAGGTTAGGACACTGGTGGTCAAGCNCAAACAATACCGTAGTGGATTGATTAATTTTACCTAAACCAAAATAAACAAGGTTAGGACACTGGTGGTCAAGCCACCTCCTACTGTATCTCATTCTTGGTTCTATAATAACATAGAATAATGATGTTGTTACATCCGTTTCTCATCTACTTCACCAAAAAAAGTGAACAAGCCAATCAGAAGGCTCGTTTAATACGTCACTAGAAATATCAAATAAAAACTTAGATTTCACAACTTTATCCAAATTCAGTAAAACCCGCAATATATTCAAGTTGAAACAAATAATGTGTGTTAATTAATTGAGTTCACATAAACATTAAACATTTTAATTTCTTATGGTCCACCGTTAGACAACTCGACGATTTGTGTAATATTTTAAATAACTGAAATAAATTCAACATCAGTTGTCANGTTAATTAATTGAGTTCACATAAACATTAAACATTTTAATTTCTTATGGTCCACCGTTAGACAACTCGACGATTTGTGTAATATTTTAAATAACTGAAATAAATTCAACATCAGTTGTCAATGAGAATAAAATAATATTACGAAGTGCTTAACCTCAATGGTTGTTGAATATGTAAAATTGAAATNTCTTATTAGTAAGTACCTATTACAAGAAATTGACATTTTTGTGACAACTGATATTGAATTTATTCCAGTTGTCAATGAGAATAAAATAATATTACGAAGTGCTTAACCTCAATGGTTGTTGAATATGTAAAATTGAAANCCAGTTGTCAATGAGAATAAAATAATATTACGAAGTGCTTAACCTCAATGGTTGTTGAATATGTAAAATTGAAATTGATTAAAAGATAAGCATATTAAGCCCACTTTTGGAATATCTGAAAATTTTCTACAATAATATGTCATATTATCTTCAAAAAAGCTGCCATTCTTATTTACATGTCAGTGGTTGGTACCTACACATGGAAACTGGATACCTGGGTTTAATACTTTAAGGTGTATTTCAGCACTTCCATTTCGTCCTAGTAGTGTTAAGTCGCCCCAGTATAGTGTATTTTGTCTTTGATGATGGGAACATATTTCATAACAGGAAGTCTAAGCATAATCCATTTCCCTGGGAAGTTCAGTGCCGACACGATGTAGATTCGAACTACTCGAAACTAAAAACACATTCAAATAGTTTTCATTAATATCATATTCATTGTAAAAATTTTTAGTAGAGTTGTAATTACAATTTACAAATTTTTTACCTCATTGTACAGGTCTTGTGACACGTTGCCAGCGTTACTTGACATGTAGTCATTAAACTGTACACTGAAGTAGCGTATCATCGTGTTCACATTTATAGCTTGAAGTCCCACGAAAAAAATCAAACCGACTTGGGCCCACACGAGATATATATAACCAACAGTTTTACGTATGAAAACTGGTCCATAGATTTCCAATAAATCTTGGTCAACTGTTGTACTGTTGACATCACTACTGTCTTGGTTGAGTGTGTGACTGTAACGCTCCCATGGGCTCACTATGTCAAGTTCAATCCCGAAATGCTTGAGATACTTTTCAAGTACTGTAATGGCAATAGTAACAGAAGACGGGATAGCATAAAATATAATAAACAAAATGTCTATGATGACAAAGCACAAGAGAATGAGGACAACGGCAGAAACCATTAAAGAAAATGTACTATTGACAAGTGAGATCTGTTCAGCACATTTCTTGAAGTAGAATTTAACATCTGCGAGAATCTTAAATGTAGGTTTTCTCCCATCTATGAGAAGAAAGTTGAGGTAGTGTGCAAATAGTTGGAGTTGACATTGGAGTCCCCAACAAATCATACAATAAGTCGCCAGGACACAGTTGTATGACATAAGGACCCAGAGCCCATGCCAGTAGTCATACTCCTTATAAAATGGTGTTGTAGTTGGAAACCTAACTCGTGTGTAGTCGAGCACCATCTTAAGAATGATAATCGTACCAATGAGAAAGTAAACGCCAAACATCCTTCCCAAAAGTGACTTGCTAGAGTAGTATCTCGGTGACATTTTCTCACTGCAGCAACTCTCTATTAGNAACATCCTTCCCAAAAGTGACTTGCTAGAGTAGTATCTCGGTGACATTTTCTCACTGCAGCAACTCTCTATTAGCTTTTCCAACTCAAATTGCGTCGTGTCAAAACCTATTAAAAGAAATGATTCTAGATGTCATTATAATCATTATAAAAAGTTAAAATAGTTAACTTTTTACACAAAGCTTTTNAAAAGAAATGATTCTAGATGTCATTATAATCATTATAAAAAGTTAAAATAGTTAACTTTTTACACAAAGCTTTTGGGAATAGTCGCCACAAGGATAGTGAGCCAAGCGAACTTTGAGTACGATTGTCACTGACCTAGTAGTGTGGCCTTGAGTGAATATCCATTAAGCCAAATACACATGGTTGGGATATAGAGCGGAAGTGTTTGTATGAGATTATAGATGGCATCAACTATGTCAAAATTTACTTCACCCAGTATGACAACTGAGTAGAAGATAACGAAAGTCCAGTAGAGGACGGAGGCTGTTCCGATGAGTGTAGTGATAAGCGTAAAGGTAGTCAAAATGATTGGTCCAGGATGGAGGGGATAGAAAATTGACTTTATCCATGGTATTGTAGAGGTGGCTCCTCTATGTCCACTTTTCATAAATAGAAGATGTGTTGGGATAGAAAGAAAAACGAAAGGTGCAAGGACGACTGAGAAGAGATATCGCCAGAGGTGTCCTGGTTTTGTCTTACCCCCTGTGAATCCAGTGGTCTCTCCGGAAGGTCCGTTGTCTTCAAACAAGACATCTATAACATGAGCTTCTGGATTTTTTGACATCATGTATGAAGAACTCTGTGTGACAAGATGAAAATGTATGACTAATACCAATTATAGGAACTATGCCGAAGGAATACATACTCAGGAGGATTTAATTTCATGCTCTATGTTGAAGAAAGCAACGCTCATGAAATTTTGTAACTCTACAGGGTCCACCAGATTATAAGGATACTATGGAGAAAGTAATTTTTAGATTTTTTTTTTTAGCATTACTAAGTACAGTTCATTCCAAAACTATAAGCGCAACATTTTTTTTTTCAGAATTCAAAGAATTATTCGATAATTCTTATCTAAATCATCAAATACTTATTCATTTTGATGATAATCAATAGAATTTTAAGTCTCAAAAATAAATTGTAGTTAAAACCAAAGTTAGAGATGAGACTATAACTTTAGGAAGGAGAAAACGTGGGAAAGGCGTTCCAAAACTATAAGCGCACTCTCTAGCTTTTCAGTTTCCCCAATTGTTTCGTTGGAATTTAATATCAAAAGTTAATTATATCAAACTAACACCTTTAGATTGTGGATTCCGTATCAAAATTTCAGTGATATAAATAATTTGAAGGGTCATACCAAGGGGAAAGCTNGGGAAAGGCGTTCCAAAACTATAAGCGCACTCTCTAGCTTTTCAGTTTCCCCAATTGTTTCGTTGGAATTTAATTTTGAAAGTTAATTATATCAAACTAACGACTTTAGATTGTGGATTCCGTATCAAAATTTCAGTGATATAAATAATTTGAAGGGTCATACCAAGGGGAAAGCTTNCTTTAGATTGTGGATTCCGTATCAAAATTTCAGTGATATAAATAATTTGAAGGGTCATACCAAGGGGAAAGCTTATAAGTTCATTTCGAAAGTGTCAGGTCAAACCACATGCTCTAAATAAGCTGTCAAATGATGAAATTGAAGCGCAAATTGGACGAACAGGGTTCTGCATCAGAAATGACTTAAAAAAAAATTTATAGGCAGAAATTCCAACCCTAACGGAAATGGTTACTTTCTCCGAGATAGAAAGGACAAATTCTTGTGACATGAGTCATTATTCTGCGTAAAGGTGCCTTGCTTTTGACCAAATTCACCAAGTGAAGCATCAAGTACATGTACAAATGACCCAGGGAGGTTGTAGAGTCATAATATGGCGTTGAAAATACAACTATGAGTCTTTTCGAAATATCTTAAATCGGCCGAGATCATCAATGAACTCATTTGATTTCTGAATAAATATTTTTCTGTTTTACGGAAATCGTACCAATACCATGTAAATTCATCAGGGGCATCTAGACTACTTTATATATTCAGTCCAGACAACATAGATACATTTCCTACGCCGTACGACCTTGTCATGAACTTAGATGAAACGCTTGAGTCTGTGCGCTCGAGTATTGACATGTTTCTTGTCCATTCTCGTAAACAAATGTTCTTACAATATGCCATTACGCTAGGAGTGGTCTGTTTTGATACGTTGAAGGTCAAGTTAACTTAATTTTTGCTAAAGAGATGGATTACTTGCTTGATACTATGAGAATTTGTCCTTTCTCCCTCGGAGAAAGTAACCATTTCCGATAGGGTTTGGATTTCTGCCTATAAATTTTCTTTTCTTTTTAAGTTATTTCTGATGCAGAACCCTGTTCGTCCAATTTGCGCTTCAATTTTAGCATTTGATANTATTTCTGATGCAGAACCCTGTTCGTCCAATTTGCGCTTCAATTTTAGCATTTGATAGCTTATTTAGAACATGTGGTTTGACCTGACCCTTTTTAAATGAACTTACAAGCTTTCCCCTTGGTAGGACCCTTTAAATTATTTATATGACTGAAATTTTGATACGCAATCCACAATCTAAAGGTGTTAGTTTGACATAATTAACTTTCGATATTAAATTCCAAAGAACAATTGAGGAAACTGAAAAACTAGAGAGAGCGCTTATAGTTTTGGAACGCCTTTCCCTCGTTTTCTCCTTCCTAAAATTATTATCTCATCTATAACTTTGGTTTTAACCACAATTTATTTTTGAGACTTAAAATTCTATTGATTATCATCAAAATGAATATGTATTTGATGACTTAGATAAGAATTATCGAATAATTCTTTGAATTCCGAAAACAAAAATGTTGCGCTTATAGTTTTGGAATGAACTGTAAGAAAGTACCACTCAACGTTTTCTTAAGTCTCTTTGGTCATTTTTGAGAGAAAGTCGAAGAAAGCACAGAAACTTAAATGTGGAACATACTGTGCAAGGTAGGCCACACCCAAAAGGATTCAATGTTTCATTTTCATTCAGTTTAAACATAATCCAGATTATTTGAAACTATTTTCAAATTTTTCAAATATGGTTTGGCGTTTTTTATATCTTTTCTCTCTAAACGTTATTCTAAAAGTTTTAACTTTTGTCGTTTTAATTTTGTTAGTTTTAGTTTATTTTGACTTAGTTTTTTGTCATTTTGATTCTATACTGATAGATTAATAATATTTAATGTGAGCATATATTGAATAATTATTGGAACTCTAGCGTGAAATATTTCCACTATTTACTTAAGTTTTATAAGCACGTCTATTTTTTTAATATGGCTACTTTTGCTTTTGGCAAATTTCAGTGTGGCTCCTTGATTCGAAGTTGACACTATTCAAATCTAGTAAACCGTGTCAATATGAAAAATGTACTCTGAAATTTAGGAAATAATTTTAGGTTTAAGAACTTAAACTTGGCTCTTTTTTTCCTACTTTGATTAGAAAATTTTGATTATGCATAGAAGTACTAGGTGGCTACATATGCTTACTTACGTCCGTTTTATACTTTTAATGTCATTCGTCCTTCATTCGAATGAAATGCAGTATGATTACTGAAGTTTTGCAAAAATCTTTATTGTTAAGGTAAATTTAATTATAAATTTTATTGCAAAAATTCAACAATCAAAGTGCATTTCATTCGAATGAAGGACGAATGACATGAAGTATAAAACGGGCGTTAGATATTTTTGCTTACTTATCATTATTCGTATTTTATATTTTCTCACTTTTTTTGATTCTATTCTTTTTTTTTGAAGTAAAAATTTTTTATTTAATAGATAAAATATTTCTATTCAATTTGCTTACATTTAAAATATTCTGTCAGTAGATTATAACATCCTGATAAAGTTATGACTTATTTACCTTCCATATGTATTTGACCAACTTTAAAGTGTACATAAGCACTTTTTCTAAATTTTTAAGCAATTATGATATTATTGCCAAGTGATTATTAGTTGCTCGGCTTAGGCAAACATTGTCTTAGGTAACAAAAGTAATTTCCACTTTACTGTTAAATATTTTGATTTGTGCTCCACCTAGTGATCATTGAAGTGTCAATTTCTAAATGGTCAAATTCCATGACCTTAAGAAATAAGCTTTATCATAAATTTTCTCAAACAGAAAGTTAACCAGAGCTTAAAGTTAGTAAGTGCGAATCACCTCAGCATTGATAGACTCAGAAAAAAATTTTCACTTTGAACATCAAACTTTAGTTTATTAGTCTTGTCTCACTTATGTAACTTAACGCTTTAACCCATCGTTTCCTCCCTTCTCGTCTTAGGTACTCAAATAATTTATAATTATCTTATAAAAACTTTAATTCTCTTACCTTCTTTTGTCCAAATAATGCACTATAGCTATCCCACTACCTCTTCCTTACTACACATAATAATCAGTCACATATTAATTTGTTCCTAAAAATTTTGTCTGGTGTAGTTTTGCTACCATGCAATCTATAAAAATCAATAATTATTTACCTTGTTTAGAAATTTTTTAACTTTACAATCACCCCGTGAGCACCATTTCCCTCCTTGTTTTCTTTCTTCTACTACTAAATGTAAGGTCTCTTATAATGAATTTGCAAATATAGGATTATATCTTGTTTTTTTTTTTCCTTGGCATAGAAGAGGATAAAACAAACAATAGTTCATGGCCATACGAAGTTTGAGGATTTGCTATGTTCGAAGAACTACCAAAAATTCTCTCCAGATTCTATCTTACTTGATATGAGTCTATTTTGCCGCTCTGCCACTCCTCTTCAAAATTGGCTAATGCGAGTTTAACATGTAAAATATGGGTTTCTATTACCAAGTTTCATTACGCCACAACTAGTCGAATTAATTTGAAATTAGGTACGTTTGAATAGAAACGTATTTTGAGAATGTATTTTCCATGGTTTTCGAAAATATTCATAAACAAACTTTTTATGACTGTCTAAAAAAAATTTTTTTTTCTATTCTAACTAGTCGAAGCAATAACACTGCGAGTCACAGTGATCAGTTGATTGGATTCATATCCCCAAATCAAATTAAAAATTTGTAAAACGTATATTACCAAATGTTTTAATCTTCTGCAATTTACCTGGGTAGAGTCGTTTCCGGAAACGACGTTGTGAGGTCCGATTAGGTTCAGACCTAATCGGAGTTCTGGTGTTCATCGAGAAGAAGAAACAACTGAACGCTACCTAGAGTATCTAGCTGCAATAGATAAAACTATAAATTAGCGTTCTACTTTCAAATGAAGTTAAATTATCAGAAGTTTTAAAATCATTGTGTAAAACAGTGATATTCTATAAGAAATTAGAAGTGTTTTTATTTAAAAATTTTTTATAAATTCAAAGGTTAAGTTTTAAAAATTAATCTTTCAAATATCTGCCTATAACTTTTGCCCGTATGAAACATGCGGGGTTAGTCGGGATCCCCCACCAACACTTCGGGACAAAATCCAAATGTCATAAACAAACAGGTAAGAGTATTAGCAAAAAACGAAAGCAAAAGAAGTACAAGCAGAAACAGAAATAAATCATAGCGATAGGTCAATTTTCAATGTTTTTGTATATTTGTTGGCGTAAAGCTTAATTAGAATCCTGAAGTTGCTACTGGACGAAGAGCTATAGTGTTTTCGACATTTGTACCCTAAAGTCGCGTGGATAAGACGCCCTCGTTCATAAAACGCGATTTTTCCCGTTTAAATTTATTTGCATCATAAGACGCAACCCGCTGATAAGACGCCCCAAATTTTGCTGCAACGTTCATTGTAAGATATAGTGTTGTTTTTAAATTCTACTGAAAATGGACCATGAGGAGACTGTAACTTCGAGCCACCTTCAAATATCTGATGATGAAGAGGAATCATGTGAACTCCTTGGCGATGTTTTTATGGTTGGGACAGCGATAATCAAGATTTAGAATAAATTTTAAAGCTGCTTTCTTTAGCGATAAAATAAACTTAACATTAGACGCCCTCGAGTATAAGACGCCTCTAAATTATTCCTCCAAAAATCCTTTGATAAGACGCGTCTTAGCAAAGAATTTCATCGTAGCTCTTCCCACCCCATGCTGCTGCCAGCAAAAGAGTGTAAAAAAATGACGTCACGCTTTCTAGGGTGCAAAAAATGTTAAACACCCTGTAGTTGTTGGGTTGTACAAAAATTAATCAGAAATTCGAATCATGAGATTTAACATAGAAAACTATGCATTAAACCAATATATCTTTAAGTGTTTCTTCTTTTCAAACATAATCTCATTGAAAGAAAGAAATACAGTGTATTCAGATAAAAAGGTTGTGTTCAGTGCGCGTTGCCAACGAAACAATACCTAGTGAAATTTATTTATTCTTTTATAAATATTATTTATGCAATTCATAAGCGCCCATTTTCCTTTAAATTAAATCAGTGTTCAATTAGAATTCAAGGAGGAAGGTCGCTCAATTTTTCGCTCTCTTAATTTCTAATTACGCTCATTACTAATTTAATAGTAATTATTTTTATTAACAGTTTTAGTTGTGTTTTTTAAGTTTATTATCACTTTAGTGCATCTAGTGACTGGATAATACTTGAACCAATTGCTGTTAACTCTTGTTCCTGTCAATCTTGTTCCTGACTTGTTCCTGTTCCTGATCTGTTCCTGGTCTATTCCTATCATCATTATTAATTACTGTTCCTGATCTGTTCCTGTTCCTGACCTATTTCTATCATCCTACCAAGCACTGTTCTTGATTTATTCCTGTTCCTGACCTGTTCCTGACTTGAATCCTTTCCTAGTAAGAAAATTGTTCCTGTGGTATCCGTTACTGAATCTACCTCAAATCTTATTCTGTTCCTGTGTATAAATAACATCCCTATACAAGTTACTTTGTGTTCAATTTGGATACGAGCAAAACATTTTGCTCGTATCCAAATTGAACAGGAACAGATCAGGAACAGGAATAAATCAAGAACAGTGCTTAGTAGGATGATAGAAATAGGTCAGGAACAGGAACAGATCAGGAACAGTGATTAATAATGATGATAGGAATAGACCAGGAACAGATCAGGAACAGGAACAAGTCAGGAACAAGATTGACAGGAACAAGAGTTAACAGCAATTGGTTCAAGTATTATCCAGTCACTAGATGCACTAAAGTGATAATAAACTTAAAAAACACAATTAAAACTGTTAATAAAAATAATTACTATTAAATTAGTAATGAGCGTAATTAGAAATTAAGAGAGCGAAAAATTGAGCGACCTTCCTCCTTGAATTCTAATTGAACACTGATTTAATTTAATGGAAAATGGGCGCTTATGAATTGCATAAATAATATTTATAAAGGAATAAATAAATTTCACTAGGTATTGTTTCGTTGGCAACGCGCACTGAACAGGTGGGTTTTCGAAATTTTTCGGCACTTTGACACATTATAGAGTACTAAAGTTACTGAAAATCAGTGCTATGAAAGTTTTGTTCACTGTTGTTGGTCAAATGTGCCCCATAAGTTTAATTTGTGAGAGGTTTTCGAAATCTAGAGCAGGAATTTCTCCCTTCTTATCTGAATAAACTGTGTTTAAAACTGTTCAGTGGTATCATATCTATACGCCGTATCGTATCTCCCGTTGCGATATGGATGAGATACCACTATACGATATAACTACTCTTTTAAACTGTCTTATATCTAACTCATAGAGTAGCAAGAAAAAATACTTGTTGGTATTTGAACAATTAAACTTTAAAAATGTCATCTCTCATTCGTGCGATTTCTCCCGCTCTTATAAAACTCGGCAAAGTTTGGTAGAATCTCTCAAATACAAACATACACCAACTTGCTTCGTTTCCATAAAACAAAAAAAAAACAATATTGATAGATAAAGAGGCCAGTCAGACAAGATTGTAATCATCAGCACCTTCATTCCGAACAGACAGACAGAACATGCGCGTAAGTTATTTTGGCTCCACTATTCGTGGTAAATAATTTGAATTTCCCAAAGCTTGATTAGGTTGCCGCAAAAGATTATCATTTTATATTGGTTGGTTATGTGATTCATTTTTCAAATTCATTCCGCCATGTTGCAGTCCAAAGTTCAGTTTAAGGACCAAGAATTGATCTATAAACTCATTATAAACAGACTAATTAAACGTTTGAAAATTCTTTTTAAAATAACGATGTTTTGATATTGACATCTTATAAGGTAATTTTATTGTAGTCGAGAGTGTTATTAAGTTTAATATACAACGTTATTTTCAATGAGCAAAACATCCCAAGTTCTAATCATAAGAAAATTAATTCTAACAATCTCACATCATTATACTCCACAATGTCAAAAAATATAAAATTAATCATGAAAGAAGTAAACTGCTGAAACAAAAAACTTAATATTTTTATTATGTAATTTTGATCTTCGGTTATATAGTTGGTAGATAACCTACTTTCAGTACATAATAATCATTTGTATTCTACCACAAAAAAAAAAGAAGTTATTACATGATCTTTAAATATCAAAATATGCTCCACTCCCTATTCAAAATGCATAGTGTATTTTATTTCCAAATTTTTTATTGTATTCTCTTGTTTCGATTCTCATTGATTGGCAAAATTACCGACAACTCTTACATATCCACTTCCAGATGGTATAATTTCCACTTCAAGTGCCATTCCACTTGATGAAACAATGTCAAGAAGGTTAATTTCAACATAGCCGATGTTGTCATCTTCATCAAGGTCCTCGTCCATGATGTCCAATTTTATCCTCTGAAAGTAGAATAATTAAGATTGAGATTAATAATTATTAATCATTGCTGATATGAGAGAGTGATGTAGCTACCTGTACTGATCCAGGTCCTGTATATTCAAATGGAAATACTTCTGGCCATTCACACCTATTGACGTCATCCTGCTCTGTAGTTTGTCCAACCACAACGTACTGATCTGATGGCGAAGCAGAGTAGTGGACTATTGCATATGGATCAGGTGCTCCTCCAAAAGGATCACTATCTGGCAAATCCCTGAAAAAAAATTTATTATTATTTTTTGATAGTGACATATAATTATTAAAATTTTAAAATTTTAAAAATAACTGATTCCTACCTTGCAGAAAGTCTTAACTCAAGTGTCTTCACTTGAGCATGCGTGGTCGAAAATAGGCATATGGTGATGATGGCGAGCAACCCAGTTCCTTTCATTTTGTCAACCGTTAGTATTAAAATGATGCTTAAGTTAATATTTGTTTGTGTAACTTCAATTTATATGAGTGAAAATATTGATAAACGAAAGCAAATTTTTCCAAGAGTGGAATGACGTTTCTGAACTTCAACGAGTCTAACAAATTAACAATTGGAATTAGTTTCAAGTTTTGACAGTTTTCCAATAAAATTTTTTGTTGGATAATTTTAATAGGTCATGTGCTGAGTGATAAAAATATTGCTAAATTTGAATCATATTGTTTTAATATAATCCAGTGATCGAATAATCACTTGAAGTTTCTAGGACTAGGTGATAAANAATTTGAATCATATTGTTTTAATATAATCCAGTGATCGAATAATCACTTGAAGTTTCTAGGACTAGGTGATAAAGGGATAGGTTTAGCAATCTCCTTTTCATGAATATTTGATGTTAATATGTCAATCAAGAATTATTTAAAAAATAACAAAAAATTGACTAATAAATTAATCAGAAATGATTCTTCAATTAATTGATTTCAGGTTGAGTAATTATTAATTGTAGACTGAAGAAAGCTGAATAAAGTGAATTAAAAATTATTGATGAAATAATTGTGAAAAAAATGTCAACAGCAAAATCGTTTTTATTATTTCATTAATTTCTCTAGTAGTGATATGTNAATTTGAATCATATTGTTTTAATATAATCCAGTGATCGAATAATCACTTGAAGTTTCTAGGACTAGGTGATAAAAGGATAGGTTTAGCAATCTCCTTTTCATGAATATTTGATGTGAATATGTCAATCAAAAATTATTTAAAAAATAACAAAAAATTGACTAATAAATTAATCAGAAATGATTCTTCAATTAATTGAATTCAGGTTGAGTAATTATTAATTGTAGACTGAAGAAAGCTGAATAAAGTGAATTAAAAATTATTGATAAAATAATTGTGAAAAAAATGTCAACAGCAAAATCGTTTTTATTATTTCATTAATTTCTCTAGTAGTGATATGTNAAAATAATTGTGAAAAAAATGTCAACAGCAAAATCGTTTTTATTATTTCATTAATTTCTCTAGTAGTGATATGTAATGCAAGTAACAACATTGCACGGGGATTTAGTTGTACCAAATTTAGTCCATGGTTGTGAGGGCATAAATTTGTTTGGACCAATTTTAGTCCAAAGTTGGGGTTGTGTGAAAATTAGAGCGGAAGTGGATACAAAGTATCGCTGCGTCGTATTTGATTTATTCTAAGTTCGTACACTCACACCCTTCAGCGCTGACACTTTTCCGATGCCAGATTTATTTATAACTTGAGGAATCGACTTGGTGGCTGCAGATTGTGGAAAATTGTACTAATTTTCCAAGGCAAATTAAAAACCCTGGACTAAATTTGGTCAAACCTTGGGTTTACAGAGTTAATCATGAATTATCCATGTCGACCTGGACATTATTTTAAGTGGTTTGTTGATAATTACGCTTAGTAATTACATTATGTCTGCTTATATTTCTCAACCTACTTGAGCGCTATCTAGTCATATTTCAGTCAGATGACTTTTTTGACACTTTTATCATATCGTCGATCTAAAGTTAAGGTATAAATCTAATCCAGTGAAATTTTTTTAGTTCTACTGTTGTTAGTCAAAGGAAGATTACAATACATTATTTCAAACTTTTTAAAATGCAGCCTATAATCTTTTTAACTTTTGTAGCTCTTGCCTCATCAATTGAATACGTCAAAGCTGTCGATATTCAGTTTGTCATATCTGGAAGGTAATTGTAAAAAATTTTAGGAAATAATAACGGTTGTACTATAATTATTACTGCCACAGGATAATTAAAATATTTGAGCCAATTAAATTTTAATATTGAAATTTTGAACAAATTTTATTGTGATGAAACTGTTGGAATTTAATAATTTTAAGTTTCTTGAGGTAGGGATCATATTAATGCTTTCGAGTCAATAACATATAGTAACCTACTTCAAACGGTTATAGTTTTAGTGACAATTATAATTATTAGAGTAATATCTTAGGTCACCTAAATTATAAATATTCTTGACATCCGAACACACTGTAAGAACCAATCATATTCAACTCTCATTCAGTTACATTGAATTTTTCAAAAACGAAGAAAAAAATTGAACAAGTTAGCTAGTTAGGTTTATTTACAATTTGTTGATAGTGTAATTCTGCGTGGTGTCAAATTCTCTGAATTGAACAGTTGTTCAACAGATTAAGTACTGCAAGTTTTATGGCTACGATAAAAAAATATTATGTCAGATTTGGCCGGTAGGGGGCCTTGCATTTATCATGGGCTGTATTCAAAAGTTGATCGGATTGAGCTGGAACTTTGCGTGGTATTTATTGGACAATTATAAATTATAATTGTCCAATGAATAACTACGCATTGGTACCCCAATTACAGATTGGTTATAATTTATAACCAATGTTTAACTGGGGATTCAAAATGATTGAGCCAACTAACGACACCTCAGGAGAGATTTCTAAAGCTTGGACTAGAGTTGCTTTTACCTTTCCTTTCTGTTACTATGAGGTGCTCAAGTCTTCCCTCGATGGCATCCAAANTTGGACTAGAGTTGCTTTTACCTTTCCTTTCTGTTACTATGAGGTGCTCAAGTCTTCCCTCGATGGCATCCAAAATTTCTCTGTAACTGACCATGACTTTCCCTTTCCTTTCCCACCTCCTTATTTTTCTAATTTGAAGTGAGAAACTATGGATCGTGATTTCTTTTGACTAAAAATCTTGAAATATTAAAACAAAAAATTAAAATATATATATACTCTTACGTCATTTGAAGATAAAGGTAGAAGGTTCAGGACATGCGCACTATTTTCAATGAACTAGTCGCTGTGAATCAAGTCTAGTTAGTGAGGTCAAACTGTTTTCCCTCGGCTTTCCTCTTACAGAAGTAGAACTCGGTTCTACTTTAAGTTGAGCAAGGCAAGATCAAGGAAAAGATGTGAGAAAGGAAACTATGGATGTTTTGTTTTCACAGCTTGTGCCTATAAGATTCCCCTGGTAACGTGGTGGGTACGAAAGGAGAAAGTTTGGATCGAGATATTTGTCGAAGGTATGGGCAAGGAAAGGGAAAGTCACGGACTCTGGATCCAGTTTAAGTCTCACACCAAACTTTCATTCCCGGGGAGTAGTGTGACAAAACAATTCACGACTTGCGAATCTCCGCTATAGTGTTCTCCATGACTCTGACTCTCATGACTCTGACTCCCGGCGTTTTTGGGAGTCGGGAGTCATTTGATGACTCTGACTCCAAGGGTTTTGGGAGTCAGAGTCATGACTATGGGAGTCGACTCCCAGACTTGGGAGTCATGACTCTTTTGAAACATGCGCACATGGGCATATGGGACTATTTTTTAACAAAATTTACATGCAAATATTATTTCGATAGTTATTTTTACAAAGAAATATTAAAAAAAANCATGCAAATATGATTTTGATAGTTATTTTTCCAAAGAAATATTTAAAAAAAGTTACGAATTGTTTATTTAACCTGATGAAAGTGGCTTTTTTAGTTTTTTGTTGTCCAGGAAACTTAGAAAATTACCAAACTTAGAAACAAGGAAACTAAATGTATAAAAAAAAATTGAATTTCAGACCCGATTTTTCATTTTTGTATTATGTAACTCCGGAGTCGAGAGTCATGACTCTGACTCTGACTCAGAGTCGACTCCCAAAATTCAAGGAGTCAGAGTCATGACTCCGAGAGTCGACTCCCAACATTTAGAGAGTCAGAGTCATGACTCTCAGAGTCAATGACTCTGACTCCGGCCAAACTGGGAGTCATGGAGAACACTACTCCGCTATGTTCCTTATTCGTGGAATTTATCTCCTCGGTAAAACACGTATTTTACATGGAGTATTTCATATCTATTATTAGAATCTCTCATTTATAATGTAAAGTTTGGCGTCTATTTTATATAAAGTTAGCTGCCAATGTTAAATTCAAGTACCCCTAACAGCCANATTCTCAGAGTCAATGACTCTGACTCCGGCCAACCTGGGAGTCATGGAGAACACTACTCCTCTATGTTCCTTATTCGTGGAATTTATCTCCTCGGTAAAACACGTATTTTACATGGAGTATTTCATATCTATTATTAGAATCTCTCATCTATAATGTAAAGTTTGGCGTCTATTTTATATAAAGTTAGCTGCCAATGTTAAATTCAAGTACCCCTAACAGCCAAGCGTCACATTGAATCATATTGTTCAAATATTGCTCAGGATGACCTAAGGAATGGTTATGCAAAGTTCCAACTCAATCGGAAAACGCTTGAATACAACCCATGTTAACTCCAAGTCACCTTAGCGGCTAAACGTGACATAGAAAAACAATTTTCTGCACCAATAAAAGTTGCACTAGTTGATCTGCTGAGCAACATATGCTCAATCCAGAGAATTTGACACCACTCATCTTTCACAGTTTCTAGGGCGCCCCCACCTTTTGGACCAACCAATAGTAAAAGAGTGCTAGATTCAATTCTCAATTTCAAAAATCAAATTATACACTTCATATTAAATTTAATCGACGCCTGGTAACTAAAATATAAAGGAAATATACTTCATCATATAATCACAAAGTAATTTCTTGTAATTTGTATATATGATGTCATATTATTGTCAATATTTTTGCGGGTTTTTATAGTTTTAGTAGTTTATACTTTTGTCAAACATCATTTTTTTAAACATAGTGTACAAACCAGCTTTGTTTTTACTGTCTACAGGGAATTACCAAACATGGATGTTTTCGACGGTGCTCCAGACCCATTCATCAAAATATTTTATGCAGAAGAGCAAGATGAGAACTACGCAATCATTGGAGAGACAGAGCGTCTTGACAACACAAACAATCCGGACTGGGCTGATATCATCACTATGGAGTACAGAGAAGGAGCCAATCAGAGAGTGCGCTTAGAAGTTTGGGATGAAGACATTGACCCAGTGAATGAATACATGGGATTAGTGGAACTAACACTAGAAGAGCTCATGAAGACTGGATCTATAATAGAACGAGAGATAGAGAACTGTGACAAAGATGCGTGCGGAAGACTACGGATTTCACCTAGGGTGAACAAAAATAATACTCCTGACATGGATCCTAGATTTATTCATCCCAAAACTATCATCAACTATCGTCCATCTCACTAAATTTTCATAAAATATATTTCCTCTATCATTAGTCTCGTCTGGGGCCATCTAAGACTAATCAATTTTACCATAACCACGCTTTTACATCTTGGCGAATATCATTTTCAGTACGATTGTAATCATGTTCTGTTGAAAATAAACCATTAATAATAAAATAAATGTAACGAAATTCAAGGGATTCTGTTACAATTTATAATCTTTCAATGAAAATTTCACAAACAAATTCAACCAATCAGACTTTAAGATTTAATTGGAACTCTCCGACTACGAAGCTGATTACTATTTAATAATTTACATTGAGTATAGAAATTTTAATTCAATTTAAACATGTCCAGCGTTCTTACTTCATAATAGTCCTGAAGTCCGCATGTGTCCTACATTTCTATGCTGAGAAAAGTACCGAGCAACCATGGTTCAACGTTAATCCAGAGCCTGTTGATGTGGATGGGAAATGGGTAAGCCTGTAGGAATCACCAGTGGCGATTCACTTTCAAATGTGTCACATAAAATCCATTTTTTTTTGTTTCGAACTCTGCAAGCCGAATCGCATAGGGGAGGAGCAAGTATCAGGTGAATTTAAAAACAACGACTCCTGGAATCCTTCACTAATTTGCATTGAAACAATTTTTATATAACCAATCGTTGCAAC
The DNA here is from genome assembly GCA_002738285.1 of Holacanthella duospinosa. Lineage (NCBI taxonomy): Eukaryota > Metazoa > Arthropoda > Collembola > Poduromorpha > Neanuridae > Holacanthella > Holacanthella duospinosa. The sequence continues at coordinate 255,735 of NIPM01000146.1, read as the reverse complement.
AAACCAACCAGTTGGTAGGCAATAATACCTTAGATTCAAGGGCTCCCACTACATAAGGAGGTCAGACACTGGAAAGTGTAGAGTAATGCGAGTTGACTAAAGCCTGGTTTTCATGGACACAGTATCGCATGAGTCCGTGAGAATTTCGCATCCATCATCGCACTGATAATGCATTTTGCATGAAAACCACCATGAAGCTGCGTTTTAGACGCGTGTCCAAGGCGCATGCGAAAATCGCTGCGTCTCGACGCAGAGCGGATTCAACTTCTTCAACAAAAACTATGTGTTCGGTGAAGTGAAACATGTTTTTGAAATCTGGACTTCAAATTTTGACATCCCTCATTACCTAAAGCGGATGTGTAGAGTAAAAATAAATAATTTAAAAAATTCTAGAATGATGGGGGAGGGGCAGGGAGGCTAGGGTCTGAAGTTGAGAAAATGAGTTTCAAAATCCCTCAACTTTTTCATTTATTGACCGACTTCGATAAAATTTTGTATGAGCATTCTCCAGGTGCCATTTTTTTGTTTTTCAAAATTTTAATCTTTTTGAATTTTTATAAAATTTTGAAATAGGATTTTTCAAAAAAAAACATTCTGATCGTGTTGGGTATTGTTTGACTCGTACTACTCTAGCGAGCATCACTGAACGCATCAAACTATGTTTAGAGCAAAAACATTAAAATTTTTTTTCAAAAAATAGAATCTTTTAATGCTTTATCATCACGCTGGTCTAAGATTCTTCGCATCACTCTGCGCCATTTGCTTCGTAATGGACCATATGAGGCAAAATTGGTATTTAAATAGTTAAAACTAATACCAAGGTGCCAAGTATAAAAAAAATTATTACTTGAAAAAAAAATTCAAATATTTTTATTTTTGCTCTAAACATGGTTTGATGCGTCCAGTGATTCTCCTAAGAGTAGTAGGAGTCGAGCAATATTCATTCAGATGTTTATGTTAATGATCGATTAGAATGTTTTTTTAAATTCTCTTTTTCAAAATTTAATAAAAATTAAAAAAATTAAAATTTTAAAATTAAAAAATATAACACCTGGGGAATGAGATTAGGTATGCTCATACAAAATTTAAAAAATTCGGTCAATAAATGAAAAAATTTGACGAGGGTTTTTGAAACGAATTTTCTCAACTTCAGACCCTAGCCTCCCTGCCCCTCCCCCATCATTCTAGAATTTTTTAAATTATTTATTTTTANATCCAGAAAATGTCGAACCAGAATTTTTTTTAGTCCCAGGTTTCAGTGATAATTGCTCAAACTTAAGTTTAAAAACTTTATTCTTATTTTTAGCACTCGCATTTAGGTAAAATGTATTGATGTATTATTTATAATGAAAACTGGCATTGGCCAACGCATAAGTTACCGGACACGCATCGTTTAGTTGCTTAAGGTCAGGTTAGGCATCAAAGTGCAGTGGACCTCACCTATAAAATTTCCCGACCAGGAAATTTGGTTCATAACAACCGCTGTTCCTTACAGCCGAATAATGAATATAAATAAATTTAAGCAGTATGGTTTTCCTTACTTTAGTAAGGAAATTAAGCAATTGATTACTAATGCAATGTATAAGTATTACTGTGTATAAATTAATTTGCATAAACCCTGTAAAATGTAAAATAATGTAAGATTTCAATTGAAGCAGAATGTAGAGATACAACATTAATGACCGATCATTACTAGGGGTCTACCTTTTTAGTTTCACACTTTCACAGATGACTTTATTGCACACTTTTATGTTGAAGCGCGCATGAGTGTGAAGCCACAGCGGGTGAGACCTTATACCCTTCACACTTGAAAATATTTCAACTCTTTCTGTACTAAGTGTGCAAAAGTGTGAAGAGGAATCGGGTGAGCCCTAGGTTTGAAGTAGTAATTAAATAATCCAAATGGGAAAACAATCAAATAAGGCTAAATTTTCAAAATTTCAGTAATTTATTTAGGGTTATTTAATTGAGTGCAGGCAATACATAAACGCTATCAATGCGTTATTAATGTCATAAATAAACGCTAATAAATAATAAATGCTATCAAAAATTATCAATGTCGTTGATCAAAATCTTGAAAACAATTTAAAATCGAAAATCTGAAGTTTTTAATTGACGGAGAAATAGAAGTTGTAAGCAAGTGTGAAAAAAATTATCTGATCACTTTCACACTTTCACACTTTGTCCCGCTGTGGAGTCTCATTGGCAAATTTTGAATTTTGGGGCGTGTTTTCACACTTTTGTAAAGACTTCTGTGAAAGTGTGAAAGTGCTCAAGTATGAAATTTTTTCGGGTGAGACCTGTTTTTCTGCGCTTCTGTAATTGGTTCTTTACACTTTCTGGGGAGGAGTTTCGCACTTCTCCTTCACACTTCTGTGAAAGTGTGAAAGTGTGAAAGTGTGCAATATGAAAAGGTAGACCCCTACTGTTGGAAACACAATTGGTATCTATCCACTATATGTTTATGAGAGGTTTCAAATACACGCACTGTATATCCTTCACAGTTGGAGAATTNAAGTGCTCAAGTATGAAATTTTTTCGGGTGAGACCTGTTTTTCTGCGCTTCTGTAATTGGTTCTTTACACTTTCTGGGGAGGAGTTTCGCACTTCTCCTTCACACTTCTGTGAAAGTGTGAAAGTGTGAAAGTGTGAAAGTGTGCAATATGAAAAGGTAGACCCCTACTGTTGGAAACACAATTGGTATCTATCCACTATATGTTTATGAGAGGTTTCAAATACACGCACTGTATATCCTTCACAGTTGGAGAATTCGATGGAAAAAAACACTTTTAGTGGAATGAATTTTTTCCGTTGACAGAAATCCCTTCTGTTCACTTTTTCGGTAGCTGTTTCACTAAAAGATATTGAGAAGGAAAATTTATGTGCACATAAAAGTGAACAGAATATTTTCCCGACTACTTGAACTTTTTCGTACGCCTCACCACACTAGAATTNTTGGTATCTATCCACTATATGTTTATGAGAGGTTTCAAATACACGCACTGTATATCCTTCACAGTTGGAGAATTTGATGGAAAAAAACACTTTTAGTGGAATGAATTTTTTCCGTTGACAGAAATCCCTTCCGTTCACTTTTTCGGTAGCTGTTTCACTAAAAGATATTGAGAAGGAAAAAATTCTGTGCACATAAAAGTGAACAGAATATTTTCCCGACTACTTGAACTTTTTCGTACGCCTCACCACACTAGAATTTCGAGAAGAATTCTGCCCATTAAATTTTGAAGAATAACTCGGTTCTACTTTTCGACGGAATTTTTTCTTCCGTTCATATTTCTCATTTTCGGTTTTGCTTACCGACTAAGACAGAATTGGGGATGATGGGGATAGGGTATGGGAAATGGTTCGGTGAATTGTCTAGGGCAGGGTATGGTCAGAGTCAAAGAATAATGTGACGTAAATGGGGAAAATGGGATTCCGAATTGATTGTCTTGTTAGAGATGTGGACGGGATGAGGGCTGGGGAGAAATCTGCGATTTCCAGAGTATGAGGAAGCGAGATTTTATAAAGCATGGGAACCAGACTATACAAATTGGTTCAGTGTTTCTATAATCTGACTAAAGTTCATTGGAATCGGACATTTTGGTTGCTGTTTTTTTTTGGCCCTGTGGAGCACATAATGTAGTTTTATGCCTTCAAGTTGGTAAGTAAGTGAGTTTTTGTATTTTTGGTAGGATGAGGTCGTTTACTATGCATGGAGGTTGATGTTAAAACACACCAAACCCTTACGCCCATTAAAGTCACGCCTCTCACATCAACCCCTTGAAACACAAATAAAACTGTTGGAACGCATACCAAGTTCAATACACACTAAAATTTTGTTGAGTGTGTGGGGTTAGGCAGGTGTATGGAATTTAGTGAGTCTCCCTCTGTGTATGGTATTAGGTTAAATATTTCATATGACTAATCACATATTAAGTTAAATATTTTATGACTAATCATAAACTACGTTTAGGAATAAATGGAATACGGCATTGACATTTTAGGCCTAGGCCGTATCCCAGTCACTTTTCACATGCTTTTGATTGGTTTACCAAAATATATAAATAGGCTCCATCAGAGCTAGAAGGGATCTCACTTCGAGATCAAGTAACAACTAACACCTATCAACTGAATAAAATCTGTCCTACCTCAACTGGGACTCTAACAGCAAAACTTCACGATTAAATTCTTACATCTTATTTACTAATAAGAAAAAAGAATTTAACAATGGAATTTGGTGATTGTCATGGGTTTTGGGGGGTGTATGGAATTTGGTAGGTGTCATGGCTTTTGGGGTGTGTACGTAACAACCTTAACTTGAAAAATGTCATCTGTCATTCGTCGGATTTCTCTAAAACTCGGCAAAGTTTGGTAAAATCTCTCAAATACAAACATACACCAACTTGGAACCGTTTCGTTTGAATAAAACAAAATAAAAACAATGTCGCTAGATAAAGAGGCCAGTCAGACACGACTGTAATCATCAGCACTTTCATTCCAAACTAAAGCGTACGGAACAAACGATCAGACAGAGTACGCGCATAGTTCCTCCGGCTCCACTATTCGAGGTAAATAATTTGAATTTCCCAACGCTTGATTAGGTTGCCGCAAAAGATTATCATTTTATACTGGTTGGTCTTGTGATTCACTTTTCAAATTCATTCTCCCCTGTTGCAGTCCATCAACTCATTATAAACAAACTAATTAAACGTTTGAAAATTCTTTTTAAAATAACGATGTTTTGATATTGACATCTCATAAGGTAATTTTATTGTAGTCAAGAGTGTTATTAAGTTTAATATACAACGTTATTTTCAATGAGCAAAACATCCCAAGTTCTAATCCTAAGAAAAATAATTCTAACAATTGTTTATAATCTCACATCATTATACTCCACAATGTCAAAAAACATAAAATTAATCATGAAGAAAGTAAACTGTAGAAACAAAAAAGGGATGTTTTATTATGAAATTTTGATTTTTGGTTATATAGTTGGTAGATAACCTACTTTCATTACATAATAAATAATCTTTTGTATTTTACCACAAAAAAAAAGTCTTTACATGATCTTTAAATATCAAAATATGCTCCACTCGCTGTACAAAATGCAGTTCATTTTATTTCCGAATTTTTTATTGTTTCGATTCTCCTTCATTGACAAAATTGCCGACAACTTTTACATATCCATTTCCAGTTGGTTGAATTTCCACTTCAACTGACATTCCAAATGATGAAACAATGTCAAGAAGGTTAATTTCAACATAGCCGATGTAGTCATCTTCATCAAAGTCACTGTCCATGATGTCCAATTTTATTCTCTGAAAGTAGAATTAATTAAGATTGAGATTAATAATTACTAATCGTTGCTGATATGAGAGAGTAATGTAAGCTACCTGTACTGATCCAGGTCCTGTATATTCAAATGGAAATACTTCTGGCCATTCACACTTATTGACGTCATCCTGCTCTGTAGTTTGTCCAATCACAACGTACTGATCTGATGGCCTAGCAGAGTAGTGGACTATTGCATATGGATCAGGTGCTCCTCCAAAAGGATCACTATTTGGCAAATTCCTGAAAACAATTTTTTTTTGATGGTGGCATATTATTACAAAAATTTAAAAATTTTTTAAATAACTGATACCTACCTTGCAGAAAGTCTTAACTCAAGCGTCCGCACTTGAGCATGCGTGGTGGATAATACGCATATGGTGATGAAGGCGAGCAAGCCAGTTCCTCTCATTTTGTCAACTGTTAGTATTAAAATGATGCTCAAATTAATATTTGTTTGTGTAACTTGAATATATATGAGTGAAAATATTGATAAATGAAAGCAAAATTTTTGCAACAGTGGAATGATGCTCTTTTAAACTTCTACGAATTTAACAAATTGACAATTTAAATTAGATTCAAGTTTTGAGTAGTTTTCCAATAAAAGAAATATTTTGTGTGTCTGATTTCAATAGATAATGTATTGAGTGATAAAAATATTGCTAAATTTTAATCATTGTTTTAAAATAATAAAATGATCGGGTAAACACTTGGAGTTTCAAGGACTAGGTGATAAATGGAAAGGTACAGCTATCTGTTTTCATAAATGTTTGAAGTTTATATCAATCAAGAATTATTTTAAAAAAATAACAAAAAATTGACCCATAAATGACTAATAAATTAAACGAAAATGATTCATCAATTAATCATGAATTATCCAAGTCTTCTTGGACATCATTTTAAGTGGTTTATTGATAATTATGCTTAATAATTACATATGACTGTTCATATTTCCCAATATACTTGAGGGCTATCTACTCATATTTCACACAGATGGCTTTTCGACACTATTATCATATCGTCCATCTAAAGTTAACGTATAAATATAATTCAATGAAAATTTTATAGTTGTACTGTTCTTAGTCAAAGGAAGATATTATCTATCATTATTTCAAATTTGTTAAAATGCAGTCTATAATCTTATTAATTCTGGTAGCTCTTGCCTCATCAATTGAATACGCCAAAGCTGTCGAAATTGAGTTTGTCATATCTGGAAGGTAATTGTAAAAATTTCAAAAAATAATAACGGTTATACTATAATGATTAGTGCTACACAGGATAATTAAAATATTTGAGCCAATTAAATTTTAATATTTAAATTTTAATTAAATTTGATTTCGAAGACACTGTTGGAATTTAAGAAGTTTAAAAGTTTCTTGAGGTGTCAAGGGGTCATATTAATCCTTTCTAATAAATAACCTATAGTAACCTACATAGTTTTAGTGACAATCCTTATTAGATTTATATCTTTGGTCATCTAACTTACAAATATTCTTGACAACCGAACACACTGTAGAAACCAATCATATTCAATTGTCAGTAAAATTGAATTTTTCAAAAACGAAAAAAAAAATTCAACAAGTTAGCTAGTTAGGTTATCTTAGTTTACATTCTGGTAATATTTAATTTTTGACGACGAGAAAGTATCTACTAAAAATTAGTTAAAGGTATCTACTAAAAATACAATCTAATAAAAATCTAATAAAGAGTACAATTTGCTTGATAATGTAATTCTGCGTGTTGTCAAATTCTCTGAATTGAACAGTTGTTCAACAGGTTAAGAGCTCCTAGTTTTATCGCTACAATAAAAAATTTTCTGTCAGATTTGGCCGGTAGAGGGCCTTGAATTTAACATTCGTTGTATTCAAACGTTGATCCGATTGAGCTTGAACTTGGCGTAGATATTCACTAGACTATTATAATAACCAATGTTTAAATGGGGTACGAAATGATTAAGCCAAATGATGACAACTCAGATGTGATTTGTAAGGCTCACACTACCAACTTATATTTCCGGGGAGTCGTGTGACAAAACAATTCACGACGAGTCTCCGTTAGCTTCCTAATACGTGAAATTTATCTCTTCGGAAACCACGTACTTAGCATGGAGTATTTCATATCTATTATTTGTATCACGCTTCTATGATGTAACGTTTGGCGTCTATTTTACATAAAAAGTTAGCCGCACATGTTAAATGCAAATAGCGGCCAAATATCACATTGACTCATCTTGTGTCCTGTCGAAACGTTGCTCAGAATGATGCAGGGGATGGTTATGCAAAGTTGCAACTCAATCGGGTAACGCTGAAATATAACCCATGTTAGCAAGCCTCCTTAGCGACTAAACGTGACTTAGAAATAAAAATCCTGTTGTTAGGTAAAAAAAAAGTTCAGTAAAAGTGATTGATCTGCTGAAGAACATAAATGCTCAATTTAGATAATTTGACATCTTTCACGGTTGCCAGGTAACCCTCACCTTTTTAACCAACCAATGGTAAAAGGGTTTCAATTCATTTCAATTCAATTCCCAATTTCAAAAATCTAATTATACATTTTACTACATAATCTAATTACTACATTTTAAATTTAATTGACGCCTGGCAGGAAAGTATAAAGGAATTATACTTCATCATATAATTATAACGTAATTTCTTGTAATTTGTATATATGATGTCAAATTGTTGTCAATATTTTTACGGGTTTTCGAATTTTAGTAGTTTATATTTTTTGTCAACCATCATTTTTTTAAAATATAGTGTACAAAGGCTTTGTTTTCTTCTATCTACAGGGAATTACCAAACATGGATATTTTCAAAGGTGCTCCAGACCCATTTATCAAAATATTTTATGCAGAGGAGAAAGATGAGAGGTTTGCAATCATTGGAGAGACAGAGCGTCTTGTAAATACAAACAATCCGGACTGGGGTGATGTCATCAATATGGTCTACAGAGAAGGAGCCAATCAGAGAGTGCGCTTAGAAGTTTGGGATGAAGACGTTGACCAAGTGAATGATTACATGGGATTAGTGGAACTAACACTAGAAGAGCTCGTAGTGACTAGATCTATAATAGAACGTGAGATAGAGAAATGTGACTTTGCTGTATGTGGGAAACTACGGATTACACCTAAAGAGAACAAAAATAATACTTCTGACATGGATCCTAGATTTATTCATCCCAAAAATATCATCAACTATCGTACATCTCTGACTAAATTTTCATAAAATATGTTTTCTGGANCGTGAGATAGAGAAATGTGACTTTGCTGTATGTGGGAAACTACGGATTACACCTAAAGAGAACAAAAATAATACTCCTGACATGGATCCTAGATTTATTCATCCCAAAAATATCATCAACTATCGTACATCTCTGACTAAATTTTCATAAAATATATTTTCTGGGGGCATCGAAGACTAATCAATTTTACCATGACAACGCTTTTACATCTTGGCCAATATCATTTTCACTACGATTGTATCATCTTCTGTTGAAAATAAATTGTTAACAATATAAATGTAACATAATTCAAGGAATTCTGTTACAATTTTCAATCTTTCAATGAAAATTTCCCAAAAAAATGCAGACTTCCAGATTTAAAATTTATCCGAAACCCATTGGCTGAATTTGACTTTTTTTTTTGTTGGAGGGAGGAATATGTGTATTGAACGGTCTGTTTTCTCATTATTAATTGTTTTGTTGTAAAGATAACTGTAGAATCAAATAGCTGAGAATCATGCGCGTGTCCGCAGCATGATTTTTGCACCTAGTGACTAGACTAGAGGACTAGACTACGTTACACTTTTTTCTTTGGTTTATAAACTTTATGGCAACAAAAGGATCTGATTCTGCTATTTCTTTAATCATTAGATCATAATTCAAATATCACAGTAACGACGACAATTGGACATGATTGTCTTCAATGTCACAATTTTTTTGAAGCTCGGTATCGTATTTTGAAAGTGACCGTTTGATTTTACTTACTTTTCTTTATGCCGTGCATGAATGTAATTTTTTACACAATTTAATTAGATTTTAGAATGAAAAGTTCGGTTGAGGTTCATAAGGCGTTCAGCAGTAAGCAGAAGGGGACGCTGAGTTTATTAACGCTGAGTAGAAGATCAAACTCAGTGTCATCCTCGAAATGAGGATCTCGATTACCTATCATCTCTCTAATAATGGTTTGTAAGCATCATCTACGATTCCGATTGAGATTTAAAATGAATCTCATCTGTTCTTAATTGTTTTTTGATAATCTACTATACATCAGCACCAGTTTGAGTAGTTACAGCGATTTTTATCTTTTCCTACGAATATTATGAGTAAGGACAACCAAAATATGCTTTAATTTCTGAAAAATATGCTTTTAATTATAAAAAATATGCTTTTATGCTTTATTTTTTAAAACATTGTTCAGCAAGTTACCAGCATTAGCTTCAACGATTCCCAAGTTTTATTTTGCAAAAATAAGATTAAGTGCAAACTCTTGCCACTCAATCAATAGTACAATGGATTTCAGTATTGCATCAACCGTCGTCTTCATCGTTTTGTGGCTCGATTTCGACTACAGGATGAGACTCCGAATTGTAGGATGTACGAAGATGAATGTCTGAATTATAGTCTGTCAAATTTATGCGCATCGGAGTGTAGATGCGATTTGGTACTGAGAATGAGCGCTCAACGTCCGAGCTGCTGGATGGAACCGAGAGAATTTGTAAAGCTAATCTAGAAAGTCTGGGCATTTCTTTCTTGTAGTTACTCCAAAATTGGATGGGAATTTTGGCTTCAGAATTTTTAATTTCTCCCGGCTCTCTGGCGAACTTCAAAAAGATCAAAAGAAGTATTTCCTCTTGATTATCAAAATACTGCTTGTCGGTAATCCAAAATTTTAACATTTTTCCAAAACGCAACTGCTGGATGCTTGAACGTCAGATATTCCTTTAGTTTAGCTGATTCTGCATCCACTTCCTCCAATAGTCCATCAACAGTTTTTAAATTGATCCAAACTTCGGCCGCAAGCTGTTTCTGTGATTCTAGTGAAATGGCAGACGAAATTTCAGCATAAATGTTTTCGATTATCTTCAACTCATTTTCAAGGAAAGAGTTTTCAATCAGTATTTTTAATTTGAGCACAGAGATGATATTCTCTTCAGTATTGCCAATCCAAGTTTTGATAGGACGAAAATTCCTTGAGCGAAAGTACCCTGCATGTAGCCAAGTAGTGCAGGGAGTAATTATACAGGTGTCGGCGGGAGCGCTTTATCTGTTCCAATCTCGTGAAGTATTTCGAGTAACTCTTGTTTTCTTGAAGGGCATTTGATCAGAGCAGCATCCATTGTAGGAATGAACTCATCTGCTGCAGTGAATTTGCATCTGACTCCCTCAGCTACTAAATACAGAATGTGGGCCCAGCAAGTATATAGAATGAGTCAACCTAGTTGTGTCATATTTCAAGCTTAAAGTTTGGCAAATTCATATTGGCTCATGTGAAAAACGTTAATATATGGGCATGTATGAACACTTGTAGAATTTTACATTCCCCTTTGCAAATTCGGGTAAGTCATATATAAATCGATCGAAATGTAGCATGGATTAATGTTCCACATGGCTATGGTTCAATGGCTCAGTATACTTTCATCAAATAATTTACTTGGGATCTTTAAAAATCCGTAGAATTATTTATTTTTATGCTTTTATGCTTTTTATTTTCAAAATTATACTTTTAAGGTCTTTATGCTTTTAAATTTTTAGTATAATGAGCTCTGATGTCATGAGTTGTACTCACCAAGAGGTGTTATATAATAGACAATCAGGGTTAATTACAGAGTTATGCTTTTTATGCTTTTGGTTGTCCCTAATTATGAGTATTCGAGTAGCGGTAATATTATGTGCTTAGCACTTGCTTATCTATTATTTTGTAATATATGATTACATTCAACGCAATTTCAATTGATTACAGAAAGTTTTTAATTTTCTACTGTTATCGATATCCAAGTAGCGGGAATATTATGTGCCATCACNTGTCCCTAATTATGAGTATTCGAGTAGCGGTAATATTATGTGCTTAGCACTTGCTTATCTATTATTTTGTAATATGATTACATTCAACGCAATTTCAATTGATTACAGAAAGTTTTTAATTTTCTACTGTTATCGATATCCAAGTAGCGGGAATATTATGTGCCATCATATGATTAATTGTTGTTTTGTAATATATTTCACATCCAAACCAGTTTTAAGACTACTGAGGATTTTGTATTTTTCTAAATATTATCTTTATCCGAGTAGCGATTATTATGTGAGTAGCACTTGTTTAACTCCACACACACCATTCGAATTTGGTCCAATACCCTCCCAATAGCTGGGATATTTGAATCGACGGCCGATTCATCGGCTTGCCGATGCATCGAGGCAACACTAATATTACCTCAGATTTTGAAATTTATCTAAAGATTTTTGTCTCGACAGAAGTTAATACCAAATGTCAAACTGTCATGACAATTATGACAGATGTCGATTTCTGTGCAACACTGTTTTTGCATTCCTCGACAATTGTTTGTAAAATGCCAAAATTTATCTGTCTAATTATCAAAATCCGCCTGACACTGTCGATTGTAACTAATCAGCTTTGTGAAACACAAGTTTAGATGAATTGCCAACAATTCATAGTAAATGTCATGATATGTCAATCTGTCATGTCTTTGTGAAACGAGCCCCAGGAGGTTTAATTTCCACTTCAACTGACAGTCCATATGATGAAACAATGTCAAGAAGGTTAATTTCAACATAGCCGATGCTCATCTTCATCAACGTCACTGTACATGATGTCCAATTTTATCCTCTGAAAGTACAATAATTATGATTGAGATTAATAATTATTATTAATCATTGCTGATATGAGAGAGTGACCTGTACTGATCCAGGTCATGTATATTCAAATGGAAATACTCTGGCCATTCACTCTGATTGACGTTATCAGAGTTTGTCCAATCACAACGAACTATTCTGATGACTTTTAGCACAAAAGTGGACTATTACATATGGATCAGGTGCTCCATTGAAAGGATCAGTATCTGGCAAATACCTGAAAAAAATTTTCGTTTTTGATGGTGAGATGGTTATAAAAATTTCATAATTTTAAAAATAATTGATACCTACTTTGCAGTAATTTTTAACTCGAACATCTGCACTTGAGCATGCGTGGTTGAAAATACGCATACAGTGATGAAGGCGAGCATTCCTCTCCCTCATTTTATCTCATTTCCTCTCATTTTTATCAAAACTGTTAGTATTAAAATGTTGCTTAATCATGAATTATCCACGTCTTCCTGGACATCATTTTAAGTGGTTTGTTGATAATTATGCTTAATCATATACATAAAACTTTACCTCTGTATGGCTATTTGTCCGCTCCACTTATATATACGTATTATATGTCTATTGTAGTGTTCAGTTGATTAAAGTATGTGGTTAGTAGCGAGACTTTCGGAGTGGAGGTACAAGGTTCGATTCCTACGGTTGTATGTGTTTTTTTTTCTCTGAGGTAAAGTATTTTTGATTTCTCTTCATTTTAAACCCTCAGACAGACAACCCCCACCCACAATTGTCTACGACCCTCTAAAGTTAATTTGTTTTCGCAGAAGAGATAGAGGAATTTTCAAGTTCCGAGGGACCGCTCTAGGTACTCCTCAAGTAATTATTGAACTAGAAAAACAAGGGAAAGAAGCCTCTCCATCAGGATTAGATGGATTTTAAGCCTATTTTAATGGGAATTCGACAGAAATCTTTTTGCCAAAATATCCTTTATCATATAACGTCANCGCAGAAGAGATAGAGGAATTTTCAAGTTCCGAGGGACCGCTCTAGGTACTCCTCAAGTAATTATTGAACTAGAGAAACAAGGGAAAGAAGCCTCTCCATCAGGATTAGACGGATTTTAAGCCTATTTTAATGGGAATTCGACAGAAATCTTTTTGCCAAAATATCCTTTATCATATAACGTCATGGCTCAGCGAAATAGTAAGGGAGTCTTCATTTTGCTTAGGAGCCGTTCTCANATGGCTCAGCGAAATAGTAAGGGAGTCTTCATTTTGCTTAGGAGCCGTTCTCATTCATAAAAGTCGACAAAAGTTGAGCAAGTTCACAATGTTGCTAAACCAGGTTTAGAACAGCCGGATGAAATTGACCGGGTAATCTGGACGATCTGGTTGTCGTCCGGACTATCTGGACGATTAAAAATTGCGTCCAGTGGACGATCTGGACGACAAAATTTTCATTAAATAATTGAGTATAGCTTCAATAAATTAGAGTAACTTAAGTTTGTTTTCATAGCACAATACCCATTTCACTGCGGTCGAATTACAAAGACGGCAATGTGATTGCGCTTAAAATGTTTGAAATTGGTGTTCGGGTCTATCGGCCTAACGGATTCCAAAAACTATAACAAAAATTAAATTTTTTTAAAATTATATTTAAAATACAAACAAAAAATTATTTATTATTCCGTTTAGTAAATTATTATGTACGGTGATTATGGTCCATGTCAAACTGTTTCCGAAATACTTTTAAATTGTTATTTTTAGATTAGCTAACTATAGTGGAAATTACTTCGTCCATATTTACTGAAATAACCTTGTTAAATTTGAATTTAAAATCTATAATAACTTTGGAAAATTGAGACAATCGACCTCTGCGCATGTATTTGTGGCGTTTTAGATAAGAATCGTCCAGACCGGCCAGTTAAGCTAGTCAGCCGAACAAATGTTTTCGTACGGCTAAATGCCTAACCGTGTGCTAAACGTTGCTTAGAAGTAAGAAGTAACAGTATAAGATCACGATATTATCCTGCATTACTTTGAATCTGATTCCGAGGTTTTTTGGGAGTCGAGAGTCTTTTGATGACTCTGGCTCCTTTCCGGTTGGGAATCAGACTCATGACTCTGGGAGTCAACTCCCAAACTTGGGAGTCATGACTCTTTTCCAGTATGCTCAAATGCACATATCGGAATTGTTTTTCTTATTTTTTTTTTATCTACTTTCACTAATAAAAAAATTAAAATTTTAACTGCAGATTGTTTTTCCTTATTTTCCATATTAGGTAGTATGTGACTCCGGAGTCAGACTCATAACTGTGATTCTGACTCAGAGTTTACTCCCAAAAATCAAAGAGTCAGAATCACGACTCCGAGAGATGAGTCCCAAAGTGTAGTGTCAGAGTCATGACTCCCAAAGTCAATGATTCTGACTCAGGCCAAATCGAGAATCATGGAGAACACTAAGACAACGTTTGCCAAAAAAATTATTAGTACTTTGAACCTAAAACTTGAATTCAAACTTTGGAAAAGCAAAATTAATCAAGTACAAAAAAAAATTATAAATTTTGAGCCAAAAAATAATTTATTACAAAAAACAAATTTGTTACACAACATGAGTACTTTGAANTAATTAATCAAGTACAAAACAAAATTATAAATTTTGAGCCAAAAAATAATTTATTACAAAAAACAAATTTGTTACACAACATGAGTACTTTGAACCTAAAACTTGAACTCACACTTTGGAATTTAACAGAAATCGATTATTTAGAACTTAATTTCTCATTATTTAGAACTTAATTTCTTCAGAACTACATAAGCCCGCTCCACACTATCGCCTTCCAGATGAATTGTTGAATGAATTGAGGTAGAAAGAAAGGGCGTTCAAACATTATTTCAGACATAACAAATAACTTAATCATCTGACGCTATGTTTTCACGTTGCTTGAATACCGACTAATATTTTCTTCATTTGTGTGATAAAAGTTTGTCGCCTGCGGCAGAGCTAGCCGGCTCGCGAGCGAAGCGAGTGCCGGCTAGTGATTACAAATGTCAACTCAAATTTCCCAATCTACTTGAGGAATATCTAGTCACATTTCACTCAGGTGACATTTTTATCATACCGTCGATCTTCAATTAAGGTATAAATCTAATCCAGTGAATTTTTTTTAGTTCTACTGTTAGTCAAAGGAAGATATACAATACATTATTTCAAACTTTTTAAAATGCAGCCCATAATCTTCCTAATTTTTGTAGCTCTTGCCTCATCAATTGAATACGTCAAAGCTGTCGAAATTCGGTTTGTGATATCTGGAAGGTAATTGTAAAAAAATTTCGGAAATAATAACGGTTTTACTATAATTATTAGTTCCACAGGATAATTAAAATATTTGAGCCAATTAAATTTTAATATTAAAATTTTGACCAAATTTTATTTTGAAGAAACCGTTGGAATTTAAGAATTTTAAAAGTTTCTTGAGGTGTCAAGGGATCATATTAATCTTTTCGAGTCAATAACCTGTAGTAACCTACATCAAACGGTTATATATAGTTTCAGTGACANGGATCATATTAATCTTTTCGAGTCAATAACCTGTAGTAACCTACATCAAACGGTTATATATAGTTTCAGTGACAATTATAATTATTAGACTTACAATAATTAGTATAGATACAATAATGATCAATAATCGATTTTACAACAAATAATTCCAAAACATTTTACATTTTACCAGAATTTATATAAAAAACTTATAATTATTAGACTTATATCTTAGGTCACCTAAATTATAAATATTCTTGACATCCGAACATAGTGTAGGAACCAATCATATTCAACTGTCAGTTATATTAAATTTTTTTAAAACGAAGTTAGCTAGTTAGGTTATCTAAGCTATATTCTAGTAATATTTAATTTTTGAAGGGTTAGTTAAAGATATCTAAAATTAGCTGATAATGTAATTCTGCGTGATATGTCAAGTTCTCTGAATTGAACAGTTATTCAACAAGTTAAGTAGTGCTACTTTATCTCTACATTAAAAGATTTTCTGTCAGATTTGACCGGTAGAGAGCCTTGAATTTAACATGGGGTGTAAATATTCAAACGATGATCCGATTGAGCTGGAACATTGCGTAGGTATTCACTAGACAATTGTTATAACCAACGTTTAAATGGGGTACAAAATGATTGAGCCAAATAATGACACCTCAGGTGTGATTTGTAAGTTTCACAAAACCAACTTTCATTTCCGGGGAGTCGAGTGACAAAATAATTCACGACTTATGAGTCTCCGCTATCTTCCTCATTCGTGGAATTTGTCTCCTCGGTAAACCACGTAAGTTAGCATGGAGTATTTCATATCTATTATTAGATCAGTATCTCTCATCTATGATATAACGTTTGGCGTCTATTTTACATAAAAAGTTAACCGTCTATGTTAAATTCAAGTACCTCTAATGGCCAAACGTCACATTGAATCATCTTGTCCTATTCAAATATTGGTCAGGACAATCTTAGGGAATGGTATGCAAAGTTGCAAATCATACGGAAAACGCTTGAATACAACCCATATTAAATTCAAGTACACTTTTATGCGTGACATAGAAAAAAAAAGTTCTATGCAGCGATAAAAGTTGAGTAGAAGTAAATACTTGATCTGCTGAACAACATATGCTCAATTCAGAAAATTTTACCACTCATCTTACAATCTACTGTAAAGTCTAATTATACACTACATTTTTAATTTAATTGACGCCTGGCAGGTAAATATTAAAGAAAATATAGTTCAGCATATAATTACAACGTTATTTCTTGTTATTTGTATATATGATGTCATATTGTTGTCAATATTTTTACGGGGTTTCGAGTTTTAATAGATTATATTTTTCGTCAAGCAACTTTTTTTTTAACATAGTGTACAAACGAGCTTTGTTTTTCTGTCTACAGGGGATTACCGAACAAGGATATTTTCGACGGTGCTCCAGACCCATTCATCAAAATATTTTATGCAGAAGGGAGAGATGAGAAATACTCAATCATTGGAGAGACACAGCGTCTTTCAAACACAAACAATCCGGACTGGGCTGATGTCATCAGTATGGACTACATTGAAGGAACCAATCAGAGATTGCTCTTAGAAGTTTGGGATGAAGACGTTGACCGATTGAATGATTACATGGGATTAGTGGAACTAACACTGCTAGAGCTTATTGTGACTAGTTCTATAATAGAACGAGATATAAAGAAATGTGAGGATGCTGGGTGTGGAAGACTACGAATTACACCTAGGGTGAACAAAATTAATACTCCTGACACGGATCCTAGATTTATTCATCCTAAAAATATCATCAACTATCGTCCATCTCACTAGATTTTTATAAAATATATTTTCTCTATCATTAGTCTCGTCTGTCTGGTGCTATCTAAGACTAATCAAATTTACCATGACAACGCGTTTACAACTTGGCCAATATCATTTTCAGTATGATTGTATCNGGTGCCATCTAAGACTAATCAAATTTACCATGACAACGCGTTTACAACTTGGCCAATATCATCTTCAGTATGATTGTATCATCTTCTGTTGTAAATAAATCATAAATAATAAGATAAATGTTACGTAATTTCAGGGGATCCTGTTACAATTTACAATCTTTCAATGTAAATTTCACAAAAAAATCAACCAATCAGACTTCCAGATTTAAATATTATCCGAATCTTGGCTGAATTTGATTTTTTTTTGTTAGAGGGAGGAATATTTATATTGAACGATCTGTTTTCTGAGGTAAGGTTTCTGAGTTGGCTCCCATATTCTGGGACCCAGAGCTTAGTTAGCTCCAGAGCCACATG
This sequence comes from Holacanthella duospinosa, assembly GCA_002738285.1. Lineage (NCBI taxonomy): Eukaryota > Metazoa > Arthropoda > Collembola > Poduromorpha > Neanuridae > Holacanthella > Holacanthella duospinosa. The sequence goes on along the minus strand of NIPM01000146.1, from coordinate 237,741 downwards.
GCTCTGGCTCCTAGCAAATTGGGAGCCATAGAGAACACTATTTTTACATCAGAACACCAGATAATTGTGATTTCCCTGGTTGGCGGATACACACGACACAACCCTCCCGCTTGCCCATATTTTGGTGTGGTGGGTTCTGGTGTCTTTTTTGTAAGTCCGGAAAGTTTAAAAAGGTTTATGTAAACTAAACTAGCAGTAAGGCCTGATACACTAGAAGTAGCGTCTCTGCTGCTAGATGTAGTGGACGCTATATCTAGCAGCTCTGCTGCTAGAAGGAGTGTATCTGCTATTTCTAGGTGCCTTGCTCCTACTTCTAGGGGCTTGCGGTGTTGCCTACCTTTCGTAGTATATTTTTGAATTTTGCTACAAAAATTCTATATAAAAAAAAATTAAAATAATCAATTAATTGGAAAATAAATGAAAAAATAGTTCTACAGTATAACAAAAAGTTGTAAACTATTTTTTTATTTCTCAAAAGAAAATGATATATAATTTATAAGTAATAAAAGTTGAGTTACCGAAGTAGTAATTTCCTTTTACAACTTGGGATAACAGAAATACAAAAACAATTAAAATTTTTTGTTAAAGACTACGACTACCATACGTAATAAGCTATAATCAGAGCAGTGAGAGAAGTTTTGAAAATTTCTTATTGCTAGATTTATTAAAATTATACTGGAAGTAGTTCCCGTAGAAAGCTATCTTTGTTTGTTGCTCAGAAAAAGTGTAGTATTCTCCTGTAATTTACTAAATTAATTCAGATCGACCATGCTTATCTTCCACCAATTTTTTTCCTTCACCTTCTGATACAACTCCCAGGATACTTTCAACCTATTACTAAGCTTAAAAAGTTTATCTCCTCCAGGATAATCTTTGATTGAAAGCTGATGAAAATTTCAGTGACATTTTTTCTCAAACTTTGACATTTCCAATTTATAAAATTTAATAGTAAGTATCAAAACTCAGTGGTTACCCTTTCTCACTCCAGTTGAATAGCTCAAATTAAATATTGGCGAGAAAAACACTTTGCCTGTTTGTGAATTATGCAACTAAGCTAGACGCCTCAATGCAACGTTTTTAATAACTATCTTTCCTAGATAATGCATTATCAACACAAGAATCTAAAAAATTCAAAATTTTAATTTTGGTAACAGTACACATAAAATTCGATTTAAGTTTATTGTTATGTCATCATTGCTCAATAATATTGTGACGGTTTAGCTTACCTTAGTCGCTAAACCGCTCACCTGCCTATCAGTCCGTTTTCTAAATTAGTCAAAAACTCTCCTATTTTTAAAACAATGTTAAAAATAATCAAACAAAAAAACTTTAACTTAAAAACTTTAAGTTAAAAGAAAACAAAAACTGAAAACTAACTTTTGAATTGGAGCTTCGCCCGATCCAATCCCAACTCTAATCAGTTGGCGGACTACTGACCAACAACCAACCAAAACTTCTACAACAAAATAAAACCTCGAACTCAACTCAAATTACTTTGTGCAATATTTTAAATTTATTTTTAATAAACAATTAACGTTATTGTTAATTAAAAACTTTCTTCCAACTCCGGACTGATCGGCGTTCCATCCCAGTGAAGCTGGGAAGAAATACTGGACAACTGGTAACTAATCACACAGAAACACCCATATTTATACTAGGGAATCATNTGAAGCTGGGAAGAAATACTGGACAACTGGTAACTAATCACACAGAAACACCCATATTTATACTAGGGAATCATGCATAAGCGAACCACAAAGTAACCATCACTAAGAAAAAAAAAACATAATAATAGAAAATTTCTGTTTCATAATAACTGATTATGAATAAAATCTACACAACAGGATAAAAATAATATTAAACTAGAAATGTGTGCAAAAATTATACATAATAATTTATAACTGCAACAATATTTCTTTTTCATAACAAAACCTCTCGAATTATTTACTTAACAAATTCTCATGCATAGGGTCTGTATGTCGCATTCGACAAAAATTAAATAACACTTTTATACTTTTTATTGACATGATATTCTTATAGCCCTTTTATCTTGTGAATCAACTTTGATCATGACAATTTCTTCACGAGTGTATAATAATAATAACGTAATTTGTTTATTATGTTGTTCGAAAAAAAATTTTTTTTTTGTCACAATTGATATGCATAGAAAATAATTACTTTAAGGTTAATACGGCTAGTTTCAATAAATGCTATGTTGCCAGCGCCAATGTCACTAGATCTAGCGGCAGCCCCTATATATAGGAGCTGCTCCTATATCTAGCAGCTCAAGCTCCTAGATTTAGCATCAGCGCCCCTACACTTAGAAGCAGAGCCCCTAGATTTAGCAGCTTCACTTTTCAATTATTTTTCTAAAATCGGGTATCAATTATTCTCGACCGAGTTTTATGTCAGTCGAAAGACCATAGGAAAAGATATTTAATTCAAAAAAAATTAACCAGAAATGTTCAACCATGTAATTTATAAACACATTTTATTGAATAACTCAGCCCTGCCAAGATGAATTTTTTTTTCCCACGGTAAAAAGTTTCTAAATTTGATTTACTATCGATTAAAAATAGTAGTTAAACTCGTCAAGAAGATATACAGGGTGGCTTATCTTTAGTGTCCCTATAGCCGAGTAAGAGATTATGGCTATACTCATTCTTCTATTTTCATATGTTGTAGTCTCTGAGACACTTACCCTCTTCTCTATGAAATCCCATTTTCAACAAAAAACCTGTCTCATGGCGTGTGTCAGCTTATGACTATTGTTTCAACCATGCACTTCATATGTTATCCAAACTAGAAGGGGTTAACTCTTCCTCGGCTATAGGGACACTAAAGATAACCCACCCTGTATGTTCGACCTTTTGAAAATAAGTTTAGAGCTGCTAGATCTAGCAGCACCAAGACGCTAGATCTATCAGTAGCTGCTAGATTTAACAGCTTCGCTGCTAGATGTAGCAGCTCAGCCCCAACATCTAGAGGCTGAACTGCTAAATCTAGCAGCGGGCTGCTACTTCTAGTGTAATGGGTCCTACTGACTAGTTTAATCTAATAATAACTTATTATCTAATCTCTAAATAATTATTTTGGTTATTGTTGGATTTGATTTGACGGTCCTTAGAATGGAACCTTATTCAACCGACGGAGGGTTTAAGTCACAGTTAAAGGCGACAACCGCTAAATCACGTCTTCACACAGATCAAAGGGACAGGGCAATTATTAGCAATGAACTAGGAGTCAATAGGGTTAGGACTCTGAAGGCAGTGACAACAGGTGAACATGAAATAATTTCTGAAATAATTAATATTGGGTGGGATCACGATAAATTACTATCCCCAATCTTAACTGTAAACAAGGTGGATATATATCGAACGTAATTATACAATAGAAGCTTAAAATTAGTGTTGCCCCGATGCATCGGCCCGGCCGATGAATCGGCCGCCGATGCGATCAACTAATCGCATCGTCATCGACATAAATGTTGAATCGGCCAGTTGGCCGATGCAGTTGCCGATTCAAAAAAAAAGAAGTTTTAATTTATTGCAAAGTTTGCTTCAAGTTTGCTTAAAATTTGCTTAATATGAACCAAAATCAATTAACCCTGGTCGTCTGTTTCATATTTCTAGTGTCACTGTATCAAGAAAAATTTTGACGATACACACCAACTTGTTTCGCATAAAACGCATAATTTTAAAGTCAGCTCATAGTTTATCATATTATGGCACACTTTTGCACAATATTACATAATTTTGGGGAGAAATTTGTAATTTTCCTGTTTTTAACCAAATAACGCCCAACTATTTAATGAATACAGTATAATAACGCGTCAATCTTCTGCACAATATCAGTACCACTGTATATATCTTAAATTTTAATCTCGATGGTAAACTGGAAAGAAAATTTATTTCATGTAATAAGCGGCTAAATGTGTNAGACACCAACTTGTTTCGCATAAAACGCATAAATTGCATAATTTTAAAGTCAGCTCATAGTTTATCATAATATGGCACACTTTTGCACAATATTACATAATTTTGGGGAGAAATTTGTAATTTTCCTGTTTTTAACCAAATAACGCCCAACTATTTAATGAATACAGCATAATAACGCGTCAATCTTCTGCACAATATCAGTACCACTGTATATATCTTAAATTTTAATCTCGATGGTAAACTGGAAAGAAAAGTTATTTCATGTAATAAGCGGCTAAATGTGTTTACAAGTTAAGAGGTTCAAACTTAGAAATTACAGTTTTATGGTTATTGTCACTGTGATTACTAAAGCATTGGGATCATCATGTTGTAGGACAGGATTTTCAACAATCAATTTGACAGTTAGACAATATAAAAAAACATTGGTGGAGTGGAACAACGCTGAATGCTCTAGCCAAATTATAAACACGAATTTTTTTTGAAAATGTTGCGCTTTGTTAAACCAAAGAGTATTCCATTTTTTTAGTTGACTCATCAGTGGCATTAATCATTGATTCTTGAACCACTTCTGAACGTTGGGTTAGTCAGGTGACTCAGTCATGCCAGTCAATTCGAAACATGACTAACTTTACAAAAGTGTGTCACTTGAGTTATGACTCATGACACTGTGAGTCACCTGACTCCTATTCAGACAAAACTCATTGCTCGTAAACCACAATTTGGGCTTTCCCCATGATGGGTACTTGTGATATACAGTCCAACCAGCATTTTTGGGACCACTGGAAGTTACTTTTGACCCATGCTCTTTGCTGGAGAAAGCGTGATAACAAAAATTATTGTCAATTGAATTCCATAAACCAATTTTTTTTTGGTGATAGTGTTTACGGTTTCAGAAAGCTCATTCGAAAGTAGAGAGGAGAATTTTTTTAATCAAGTCTCTGCACAGAGGCTTGATTAAAATAAACTCTACCACCATAAAAAATTTGGTTTACGGAGTTCTATTGACAATTTATGTCACCATGCTTTCTCCAGCAAAGAGCATTGNATAATCTTTCTGAAACCATAAACTCTATCACCATAAAAAATTTGGTTTACGGAGTTCTATTGACAATTTATGTCACCATGCTTTCTCCAGCAAAGAGCATTGGTCAAAAGTAACTTCCAGTGGTCCCAAAAATACTGGATGAACTGTAGTGGGATGTAGTGGGAATAGTTAGCTGGTGAGAATGAGATGGAAAAATAAAGTCTGAAAAAGAATAATGTCGTATTTCCCCAATGTGTACAAGTACGGCGAACATTTCCCTTACCCAATGTTCGACGAACTCTGAACGCCCACCTGTGGTAATGTTTCATATTTTTTGAGGATTTACAAACCTTTAGGTATTTCTGGAACTCTTGAACCAAATATGCACCTCCGGAAGGAAACTGTAACATCGAGTTGTCCTGTGGGCCGAGCTGAGGAAATACATCACCCTAAGCACCCGTTGTCTCCGGCGTATTTCAAAGGGTTGCCCTATACAAAACTCTACGCTGAAGACCAGAAGAAGCAGAAGAAGAATATGAAAGATCAGTTCGTCAGCGGTTGCACGACAGATCTCAAAATAGTATGTCACGATGGGCACTTCTTCGTACACAGAGCAGTTCTTGTCCCTGCTTCTGATTTTGTACATTCGCTTTTAGAAGGGGTAAGTTTTCCGAAAAAGAATTGAAACTTTAAAGTAAACACTAGAGATGCTCCGAGTACTCGTGCTCGGCAATTTAGGAAAATGATACTTGTCCACTGCTCGGCCAACTACACCCAATATTTCTAAAACTCCGTAAACAAAAGCTATATTCACTGATATTTTTTATAAGAACATATGCCCAAAATAAGCTTCATACATTTTGGAATTCAATTTTTCAATATACTTGTGGTCGAAACCGAGTTGCTTTAGACTAAAATTTCAAATTCAGCATATGTGCATCGGGATAAATTCAAGATAGGAAAGTGACGTTTTAAACGTAACAGATCTACTGCACTTGTTGAGCCGCATTGAATGACACTCCATATGAGTAAGTAGCCGAATACTCGGCCGAGCGCTTATTGCAACTTTTTGGAATCCGCCGAATTACTCGTACTCGCCAATTGGCCGAGTATTGCTACTCGAGGCATCTCTAGTAAACATTGTTGATTTCATTAAAATTTAGCACGAAGGCGAGAAAGTAGTACAGGTTCTGTTCCCAGACTACAAATTAGAATCTGTAAAACGAGTNAAAATTTAGCACGAAGGCGAGAAAGTAGTACAGGTTCTGTTCCCAGACTACAAATTAGAATCTGTAAAACGAGTGGTTTGTGCTTTTTACCACGGCTACATCCCGCTATACGACAACGTATGCGAAACAGAGATTGATGAAGTCATTACGCTATTTGGACTTAAGAATTTGGTACTAATTCAACTAAGAGAGCAGGGGAAAGACGAACCGCTGGTTGGTTATGCTTATAGTACGTCTGATAAATACCCNCTAATTCAACTAAGAGAGCAGGGGAAAGACGAACCGCTGGTTGGTTATGCTTATAGTACGTCTGATAAATACCCACTACTTATTCCACCTTGCAAGAATAAAGGAGAAGTTCATCAACGTTCAGAAGCTCCAAGTACTTCTGTTACAATTCTAGAAAATAACCAAGCAAATCAACCGCTGCCTTCATCTTCTAAAGGAATAGAAATTGACGAGCCACAGGTAGGAAACANCTAATTCAACTAAGAGAGCAGGGGAAAGACGAACCGCTGGTTGGTTATGCTTATAGTACGTCTGATAAATACCCCCTACTTATTCCACCTTGCAAGAATAAAGGAGAAGTTCATCAACGTTCAGAAGCTCCAAGTACTTCTGTTACAATTCTAGAGAATAACCAAGCAAATCAACCGCTGCCTTCATCTTCTAAAGGAATAGAAATTGACGAGCCACAGGTAGGAAACANAAATAACCAAGCAAATCAACCGCTGCCTTCATCTTCTAAAGGAATAGAAATTGACGAGCCACAGGTAGGAAACATAACCCAGAGCATAGTTGAGAGATAGTAATAGATACAGCCCTTATTACTTGTGAAGAGTTTGATTTTAAAAGTGTAAAATTAAAAATCGATCTCTTCGCAAGTAATTTCCTGTAGGAAAAGCTCTTCAGAGAGATTGAGCTGAATAGGGAGGGACATGAGTAGGGATTTGTAAGTCTCACTACTCCCAACTTTCATTTCTTGGTTTGTAAATTGAAACCGCAAACAGCAGTCCGAATTATAATTTGAAAAAATATAAATTGGATACTCAAGACACATGAAAATTGGAAACAAAAATTCCCGGGCAGGCGTGTCACGGATCTAGCATCTCTTCCTAATTCCTCTATATCCTCTCTTACTGATTGGTCCTTGGAAAACCACAACTTTTTTTTTNATCTAGCATCTCTTCCTAATTCCTCTATATCCTCTCTTACTGATTGGTCCTTGGAAAACCACAACTTTTTTTTTTATTTGTCTGATATTGTATAGGGACATGAAGCTTTTTCTAATCTAATTACTATCTCTCATCTATGNCTTTTTTTTTATTTGTCTGATATTGTATAGGGACATGAAGCTTTTTCTAATCTAATTACTATCTCTCATCTATGGACCTAGAGTTGTAATTTTGGATACGCCATGAAAGGTTGCTTATTAACCCATTGTAAGGAAGAATTATTCTATATGGTGGTTAGATGTGAGGAGACTCGTGCTCTCACAGTAACCAAGCAAGGCTTTGATCCCTAGAGACAATGACAAGTATGAGTTAAACTTCCCTGCGAAATAAGGTGATCCATGGTTCAAGGTAGAAATACACCGGCTACTCTACATTTTGTCTCACATAAGATGCAGATGGCGAGCAGAATCCCGGTTCGAGTCTCCCCAACCCCGAGACTTTTTCAAAGTCTTCTAGGGTTCTCACTCCGTTAGTTAGGGTTATCTCCTTAGTTGTCAATTATCTGGGCGTTTGAATTTTCGGCATTTGCCGAATCCGTCGAAAATTAAGTTTAGGTGTATTGGGTTAGAGGATACAGTAGGCTCTTGAGAATGAACACTGAGGCACAGTGTTATTGGGAAGGGGAGTTCTGAGGGAAGGATTCTGTATGGCCCGGTGGGTGGTTAGATGTTAGGAGACTAGTACTCTGACAGTAGGCAAGCGAAGCTTTGATCCCCAGAGACAATGACAAGTATGAGTTAAAATTCTCCTGTGAAATAAGGTGATCCATGGTCCATTGTAGAAAGTCACCGGCTACTTTACTTTTTGTCTCACAGGGTGCAGTAGAAATTCCTATGAAACATACCAGGAAGAAGAAACAAAAGTTGGGAAGCAAGAAGTCTAGCAAAATTGACGAAGAAGCGTGTGAAACCGAGCGGAGTGAAGCATTGGCTCTGGACCCAGTCGCAAAACAACAGCCTGGCACTAGTCACAGCAACAAACTTCCCAAGGTCTCGATCACATTATTTATTACCCCTTTGTACTAATATTGAAATAACTGTTTTTATTTCAGGAACATGTATCTGATATGCCAGAACTACTCATTGTGGAGAAGTGGAAGAAACCTGGGCCACGCTTACTCACGAAGATTGTTAGAAAGGTAATGGTAGGAGGTAGGAAAACTGGACTTAAACCTTTGTCGACTTCGACCTCCACAATCCCTCTGACTATTGGGGCGTCTCAACTATCGACTTCTCACCCTGTAAATGGCAATTCTGAGCGGAAAAATAAAATAAAGAAAACCGGAAAATTAGGTGATTTGAAGGACTACCGATCTGTCTGCGAGTTTAAGAAAGTCCATCGTCAGCCTATTCCCACTAAACAGATTCGAGTCACTGAAAGAAATACCAATTTCAATGAAATAAATGTTGTAGCCACTTCTGAAGCAGGGGATGATCTAAATTCAGATCAAATGACAAGCTCAAACATTTTTTCTTCTGAAAATGAGAATCAAGTTCAAGAAAGTGGAAAGAGGAAGACTATTACTAGTGAAGCTGATGCTAAGCCTCCTCAGAAGAAATCAAAGTGTAAGGTTAATCTGTTCTTGTACCTTTCATTCACAAAGTTGCTACCCATTAGGGATGTTGCGAATATTCGCCCGCGAATTGGTAATTTTTTGGTTATTCGCTTCGCTTCGTATTTGTCAATTTTCAGGTTATNTGCGAATATTCGCCCGCGAATTGGTAATTTTTTGGTTATTCGCTTCGCTTCGTATTTGTCAATTTTCAGGTTATAAAATTATAAAATTATTCGTGTTTAACGAAAAAATTTGCATAATGTTACATACAGTGCGTTCAAATAAGAAGGCGGAAATTTAGAAGTAGGACTTAAAACTCACAAATTATACTCTTGCGACACTTTTTACCTAGTGTTAACCAAACTTTTGTAGCAACGATTCTCAGTAATTTGAGCAGTTCATAGTGTGTGAAAAAGTGTAAGATACAATAAATTTTTAATTTTCCGCAAAATTATTTTTCAAAAATTTCGCTTTCTTATTTGAACACACTGAATAATTTTGTTTAGAAAAAAAAATTAAGAATGAAATTTAGTGAAATGAGTTAATCAATATTAACTAAACAAAAAGTAGAAAACTTCGCTCAGATTATACTTTTTGATAAAATTGAGTTTGGACAAGTGGTTTTATTTTTTACTTCTCTAAGATTTGTTCGTTTGAACTAACTAGTGAATGGAATAGGGATGCACCGTATATACTATCCGTTACCTTCCACCGGAAATTCGGCTCAGCGCAAGCGCAGAAGCTGGACTTTTCGGTAGTACATCCAGCCAAAATATGCATGATCGAAAGATTTTTCATTTTTAGTTTAGCTAGTGGATTGGTATAGAACGCTTTTTTGTCTATTGGCTCGGATGGTGGATCGCTACCAAAAAGTTTTTCTATTCTTGGCTCGGATTGCGGATTATAATCGAGTGGTTTTCTGTCTATTGGCTCGAATCGGTATCGAAAGATCTGTTACTTTTGGTTAGAGTCACGGATGGGTATCCAATTGATTTTGCTCTTGGCTCGTTGATCAAAATTCTTTTTCTAATTTGATTTGATAGGGATGTAGATGAAATTGGATTCAAAAATCAATCCATGGATTTGATCGGGTCGGTATCGATAGAAATTTTGATGTATCGGAAAGCGGATCGGTATCGAACGATATTTTAATTGTTTACTCGGTTCGTGAGTCGGTGCCGAGCGCTTATGTTCCTGTTGGCTCGGATAGTGCATCGAAAGAGTTTTTTTTACTTTTGGCTCGGATTGCGGATTAGGATCGAACGATTTTAAGTTTGTTGGATCGGGTTCGATTGACTTTTTGACTATTGGATCGGGTGAATTTTTGCCTGTTGATTCGGATTCGGGATCGGGATCGAAATTTTTTCCAAGATTCACTTGTGCGTCAACGTACTTCCACAATTTGCTAGTCCTTTTCGAAAAATTTATAATTCTTAAAGTTGATTGGCCTGAGGTGTCAAAAAAACTTAATATTAGAATATGACTCCATGTTTAAAATAAAATTCTAATGTAATCAAAAATTTATAATTATGATTACTCCAAAATGTAATCTAATCATAACCACAATTAGTAATCGATTACTCATTTTTGACTAATCATGTGTGGAAAGGATTCTGTATCGCCCAGTGGTTAGATGTGAGGAGACTCGTACTCTACCAGTAGCCAAGCGAGGTTTTAATCCCCAGAGATAATGAATGACAAGTATGAGTTAAAATTCTCCTGTGAGATAAGGAGACCCATGGTCCAGTGTAGAAATACACTGGCTACTCTAATTTTTGTCTCACACATGTAATCAGTAANACTCTAGTTTTTGTCTCACACATGTAATCAGTAATTTGATTACATTTTTTCTGTAACCAAACCTTTCCAAAGAATTGAATAATTGGACAAGAATTGAAGGCTAATTCAAGCAAATTCGCCTGACAATGAAATTATTGCCAGCATTTTACTAATAAAATAGAAAATATTGAGATTGTTTTCTGCATTTGAAAAAAAAATTATAAAAAAATTCCGAAATCTTTTTTCTCTCAATCGGCCAAGTGGCCGATTCTTTAGTATTGGAAATAGGTTGCCGATGCGATTAGATGCCCACATCGGCCGCCGAAGCATCGCCCGGGCCGATGCATCGGGCCAACATTTATTAAATGACATACTTTTTTTTTGTTCACTCGGACGTGGACTTATAGAAGATGTTGTCTTCATTGAAATCACTATTTCTAAAAGTCATTAGTGTCAGTGTCTGACATTTTGGTTAGAATAGTGAAAGACGATTGAATTAAAGAAATAGTCGTACTGTTATTTGCGAACATTTCACTTATGTTTCTATGTTGTATTAATTACTTTAAAGTCTAACGCCCGATTTATACTTAATGTCATTCGTCTTTTATTCGAATGAAATGCAGTATGATTGATAGATTTTGCAACAAATTTTGCAAAAATCTTAATTGTCAAGGTAAATTAAATTGCAAAATTTGTTACAAAATTNAATGCAGTATGATTGATAGATTTTGCAACAAATTTTGCAAAAATCTTAATTGTCAAGGTAAATTAAATTGCAAAATTTGTTACAAAATTCATCAATCATACTGCATTTCATTCGGATGAAGGACGAATGACATTAAGTATAAATCGGGCGTAAGCTAAAGCATCGTGAAAAATGTCCGGCAGGAAATAATGCCAGGACTTCGGTCAGATATTTCGAAATTGATCGGAATTACCGTTGATACGGTGCATCTAAAGAATGGAATGCGAATAATTTTCGCTGCAAATATTAGCATATATCCGAATGGAAATATTCGCGAATAATATCGGATTAGCAAAGCGAATATCTAAAACTTTATTCGCTTCATGCCTACTACCCATGGATTTATAAGTAACAAGCAATTGAAACTTCCAATCTTTCTGTATAGATTCTGAGGAAGGAGCAATGGATGTGGAAAATGAGGTTAGCAATACATCGGAATCCAATTTAAACGGAGATAAGAACAGTGAGGCTATATCTAGAGAATGTTACTTTTGTAGTGTAATAANGCGAATATCTAAAACTTTATTCGCTTCATGCCTACTACCCATGGATTTATAAGTAACAAGCAATTGAAACTTCCAATCTTTCTGTATAGATTCTGAGGAAGGAGCAATGGATGTGGAAAATGAGGTTAGCAATACATCGGAATCCAATTTAAACGGAGATAAGAACAGTGAGGCTATATCTAGAGAATGTTACTTTTGTAGTGTAATAACTACCAGTGCAAAAGGTATATTGTTTNAGAACAGTGAGGCTATATCTAGAGAATGTTACTTTTGTAGTGTAATAACTACCAGTGCAAAAGGTATATTGTTTCTGTTTTAGTTAATTTTAGTCTCTTCTTAACGCCTGATTGATGCAAAACTATTGAGTAAAATGTTCAATTGACAAATTATATATTTTATTTTAGCTTTTGAGGATCATTTGAAAGCANAGAACAGTGAGGCTATATCTAGAGAATGTTACTTTTGTAGTGTAATAACTACCAGTGCAAAAGGTATATTGTTTGTGTTTTAGTTAATTTTAGTCTCTTCTTAACGCCTGATTGATGGAAAACTATTGAGTAAAATGTTCAATTGACAAATTATATATTTTATTTTAGCTTTTGAGGATCATTTGAAAGCANGAAAACTATTGAGTAAAATGTTCAATTGACAAATTATATATTTTATTTTAGCTTTTGAGGATCATTTGAAAGCATCTGGATGTGGGTCTCATTTGAAAGGATGGTACAGTCTCAGACAAGGAAAATGCCACATTTGCGACCAAGTTCTACCACCTTATTCTTGGAAGCTCTTGAGACATGTGAATAAATGTCATGCTGAAAAGAATCATTTGGAAGAAGATGCAGTTGATGGTAAAAAAATCGACGAATTAAGCATTAAATTTTAGCCTAGACCTAAGTAGGGGGTTACGGAACTATCTCCCCAGCAGTGTCTTCCAAGATTCTTTGCTTATAATTAATTGTTGTTGGGATTGGTTGGTAGATTCTAAGGAGGAGGGTTTTCTCTAATATGAATTTATACAAAATGTGCCGATATACGCATGATTTTTCCACTTGTGTAAAATTTCCATTATAACAACTATCAAATAAATTTTGCACGAAATAGCTTATTATTCTCCCGACCACCGGTAAATAAAAATTTAAAACCGTGGTAATTTAAAATTATTTGAGTAGTAAATTTTAGTTTGATATTTTGTTTCCCAAGGTCCTCCTGGTAACGTATCGTCATCTCTATCAAATGAAGAAATCGAGAAAAACAGCGGAAATGAAGATATTGAAATTGATTCAGATGACATTGGGATTTCGGAAAGTGAGATTGAAGTGGACAATTCCCAAGACGAAATTTTTAAAATCACAGAGTCCCAAATCGTGCTGCATGTGATGAGCCAAGCATTTTTGGAAAAGTCTACATCCCCCCGAAAAATTGCGCCTATAGGTGAGAATGCGACTCCACCTCACCCAAGTCGGATACTGAAGGCCTGTCCAAAATCTAAAAAAGTTCTCAATGAGCCAATTGAAACAAATGGAGAGACTGTTTTGACTCTTGGAATACCGGAAGCNAATTGAAACAAATGGAGAGACTGTTTTGACTCTTGGAATACCGGAAGCGGTTACAACTGCTCAAATATCTGATCTTGGTCAAAGGGATGCATCTCCACATCTAGCAACTCGCAGGATGAAGGCATGTCCAAAATCTAAAAGAGTTTTCTACCAGGCAAATGAAATAACTGAAAATGCTGTGTTAAGTCCTGGGATACTGGAAGCGCAAACAACTGCACAAATGTGTAATCCAAGTCGTACTGTTTCAGCGCTACATTTAGCAACTTGGAGCATGAAGGCCTGTCCAAATTCGAAAAAATGTCTTTACGAGNCGGTTACAACTGCTCAAATATCTGATCTTGGTCAAAGGGATGCATCTCCACATCTAGCAACTCGCAGGATGAAGCCATGTCCAAAATCTAAAAGAGTTCTCTACCAGGCAAATGAAATAACTGAAAATGCTGTGTTAAGTCCTGGGATACTGGAAGCGCAAACAACTGCACAAATGTGTAATCCAAGTCATACTGTTTCAGCGCTACATTTAGCAACTTGGAGCATGAAGGCCTGTCCAAATTCGAAAAAATGTCTTTACGAGCCAATGGAGACGGAACGAGACACGTCACCGATAGAAACCGAACCCACTCCCGCTTTGAAAGAAATTCCACATGTGATAACCAATGAGGAAGCAAGATCACAGCCATTGCTTACGTCGAATTTACACCTAGGAATTCAATCGGAAAACGATGGAGCTCGTGTTCCTGTAACAAAGAGAAGACAGACTCCTGCAAAAGTGGCTCCAAATATATCTCTGTCTGTTTTTGATGAGTTAACAAGGACGGATAGTGAGCCAAATACACTTTCAAAAATTCAGTATCCAAATGACGAACCTCCTCTTTCTGGAACAAAAAAAAGACAGACAACTACAAATGTGACTCCAAACACTTCTCCTGTCCCTGCCGAATTGGCAAGGACGGATACAGAGCCGAATGTACAACAAATAATTCAACAACTAAATGACGAACCTCCTCTCACTGTAACACAAAAAAGTCAAGCTCCTGTAAAAGTGACTCAGCTTATATCTCCTCCAGTCCCTGCCGAANTTCTCACTGTAACACAAAAAAGTCAAGCTCCTGTAAAAGTGACTCAGCTTATATCTCCTCCAGTCCCTGCCGAATTAACAAGAACGGATGCAGAGCCGAAAGTACAACAAAAAATTCATCAGCCAAATGACCAACCTCATATCTTTGAAACACAGAAAATACAGACACCTGCACAAATGGCTCCAAACGCATCTCCTGTCTCTGATGAATTAACAAGGACGAGTGCAGAGACGAATATACAACAAATAATTCAACAACCAAATGACGGACCTCCTTTCCCTGGAACACACAAAAGACAGGCTCCTGCAAAAGTGGCTTCAAGTTCAATCACATATCTTCCTGTCCCTGATGAATTATTAACAACGATTACTGCCGAACGGAATTTACAACCTATTAGTCAAAAACCAAATGACGAACCTCCTCTTACAGGAAAACAGAAAAAACAGGCTCCTGCAAAAGTGACTCAGCCTACATCTACTCCTGTCTCTAACGAATTAATAAGAACGGATTCTGAGCCGAATATACATCCAGAAATTCAACAGTCAAATTACGGATCTCATGTTCGCGGAATACTGGAAGGGCAGGCTCTTACAGAAGTGGTTCCGCCAATTACTTCACATGTCTCTCACGAGTTAAGAAGGACATATACTGAACTGTATGTAAAACCAGAAATTCAACAGTCAAATGCCGAACCTCCTGTTTCTGAAACAAACCAAAAGCAGAATCCTGAAGTAATGGTTCCGCCTATGTCTCCGCGCATCACTGAAGAATTTACAAGGACGTTTATTCAGCCGAATGTACAAGTAGAAATTCAACAGTCAAAAAGCCATCCTCCTGTTCCTGTAGAAGTGGCTCAACATACACCTCTGCTTATCCCTGGGGAATTGATAAAAACAGATGATGGAATTGTTACATCTACCTCACCAATAGAAACTGTTTCTAATGACAGGATTACCACAACCTCTATGATAGTAGTTCCAGAAGTCACAGCAAACAACGACCCGTCAGATTATACTGTTGTAAGAAGTACAACCAATGAAAAACCAATGGATGAAAATTTGATTTCGACAGATGGAGAAAGAGAACCCAGGAGCCTGAATGCAGAAATTCAACCGACGTATGACGAATCTCCAGCTTCAGAAAAGGAAGCGAAGCCATCGTTGGATCCACCTTCCCCTATTCCTGGTGGATTCATAAGAATGGGTGAAGGTTTTCAATGTACCTCTTGTACCATATTATTTGATAACATGACCGAATTTGATGATCACCTCTGTTTCATTTTTTAGTTCTGCCATATATTTATTTAGTTAAATAATTCAATTTTTTTTTATGAATTTAATACTTATTATCGTTCACAACTGATTCACAATTATCGGATTTGAGCCAGTGTGAATAATTAAGCTATACTAACTCAACTCACCTTTTGAGATTATTAGGATATTAAATTAAAATAGTATGCTATTTTGTATTAACGTGATTTAGTAACATACTTATAATGCGTCTATATTTTTATTTTGATTAGTTGATAATTATTTCGTCATGCTTCATTCGAACGAATGTGGTAGAATTCCAATATCCATTTAACTGTTATATGGAGATGTCAGTTTAGGAATTAATTCTCTTTGGCCTGTTCACGTACGTTTTGTAGTAGTCTAAATTTAGGATATCATGGTTTGTAAAGATATCCTTGTATGTTTATAAAATAAGATATATGATCTGATTATATTTGAGCGTTTAATAATATCTAGACATCTTAGTCCCTCAATTACNTTATAAAATAAGATATATGATCTGATTATATTTGAGCGTTTAATAATATCTAGACATCTTAGTCCCTCAATTACCTTCAACGGACTTATATTTGACTGAGAGTGACAGAAGTTGTGATCTAATAACAACTAAGCAAAGTTGTCTCTAGTTGATTACAAGGTACTGACTGGAANTTATAAAATAAGATATATGATCTGATTATATTTGAGCGTTTAATAATATCTAGACATCTTAGTCCCTCAATTACTTTCAACGGACTTATATTTGACTGAGTGACAGAAGTTGTGATCTAATAACAACTAAGCAAAGTTGTCTCTAGTTGATTACAAGGTACTGACTGGAATACATTAACAGGTCAAATTGAATTTTAGTTTGACAGTTGTAAGGTGGCAATGACTTATTTCTAACCACTTCAATTCATCTCTTGATTTTTTCCCTTCTTCTCAAACAATGCACAAAGCTTTTCAATGTCAATCAATTAAAACAAAGCTTTTCGGTTTTTTTTTAACTCAGGAAAGCTATTTCTAGGTTTTCTCGATAATTGTTGGTTCTCACTTTCTTTTTAGATGTACGGCAGTATACTTAAGTCTAGAACATAATGAAGGGTTCAGTAATTATTATAGGTGTCTTAATAGTATTTTCATCAGGGACTGTCGTCACCGATCAAACTGACCCAGCACCTACTGATTTTGTCTTTGAAAATTTTGTTTCGGAGAACAGTAACATACGAATGGGATCTGATTTTAATGTTTCTGTTTGCAGTATTCCTGAATCTCAAAGAGCAGAAATACGGAAGTATGAAGACATCGTGAGGGATATTTTTGAAGCAACCCGGGGAAATGGTTCCTTTGTAGGGAAGACGTACAAGGATTTGGGTACTTTTGTAGATAAATTTGGATCTCGGTTGTCAGGGTCAGAAGCTTTGGAAAAGTCCATTGACTACATGCTAACTCAGATGGAGGCAGCGGGACTTGAAAATTTACATACGGAAAACGCAACTGTTCCCAATTGGCAAAGGTTAGTGACGAGGAATATAATTCTTATAATTTATTATACTTGAATAATCCAAAATTTTAGATTTTTGATTACTTTTTTTCAGGGGAGAAGAGAAAGCGGAACTGCTCAAGCCTAGGAAGAAATCTCTGGCAGTAATTGCGTTTGGATTTTCTGTTCCTACGCCAAGTGAAGGTCTCACATCAGATGTCGCAGTAATTGACAGTTTAGAAACCTTACAAAAGCAGAAAGATCAAGTAGTAGTTCATTTCATCAAAAAAAATTTTTTTTTAATTTACTTAAGTTATATTTATGTTTATGTTTTATTCTGTAGATCAAAGGGAAAATTTTGGTATTTACCAGCAACCGTTCAATTTTCACACTCTTCGGCGCCACAATTGCATCACAAAATGGAGCAGTAGCTTGTTTGCTTAGGAGTAATACTCCACTGTCCCTGAATACCCCACACACTATGGTGCAATTTTACGACCCCTCAACCCCAAAAATTCCAGTAGGAGCACTCTCGGCTGAAGATGCTGATTTGATTGGTCGACTAGCTGAAAGTGGTGAACCAATCAGGATCTTTCTCAAACTTGAAGTATTGTCCAATGGGAAAACTGAATCAAGGAATGTAATTGGTGATTTCCTCGGTCGTGAAGCTCCGGGTGAGATTAATTTTGGCATAAAATACGCGCAATGAAACCACTTGACTCGTAAAACTTTTATATTATAAAAAATTAACGTTTTCATATGGTTTAGGTGATAAGGTTCTCCTTTCTGGTCATATTGACTCATGGGACGTAGGTCAAGGTGCGGTGGATGACGGCATTGGTGTCCTGCTCACATTGGAAGTGATTAATCTTTTGAAACATCTTAAACTACAACCACGGCGGACAGTGAGGACTGTTTTATGGACAGCAGAAGAAATGGGTTTGTATGGAGCACGCGCATGGATGAGCCAACATAAAACTGAACTCTCTCGATATGTTGCTGCACTTGAATCTGACTACGGTTGCTTCAAAGCTATGGGCTACATCTTTAGTGGAAAATCCGAAGTTGGTTGTATACTCAATGAAATCAAGAACATAATGCCACAAGCAAATCTGACGATGTTGACTAGATCTCAGTTTATTCCAACGGACATAGCTTACATGGCTGCCGCCGGCGTTCCTTCTATTGTACTTAATGGAAATGATGGAAGATACTTTTGGTACCATCATACAGAGGCAGATGTCCTTACTGCCATGGAATCAAAAGAACTAGACAATTGTCTAGCAGTTTGGGCAGCTACAACGTTCATTGTAGCTGATATGAAGCAGTCACTCACACCTGAAGCTTTTATTTCTTAATATAATAATATTACCAATTCAAAGTTCGTAAAATAACTTGGACAACTTTGAAGTGTAACCACAAGAAGCTATATAGTATTAATTAAAAAATTAATAGAAATTTTAGTTGTAATTAAATGTTTATAACTCGGTGTTGTTTACAACTGAATAAATCAGTTAGTAGTAGTTATAAACTTGATAAGTGGACACGGCACAGACCTTATACATAATGTTGAAATCATATAACAGTCTACTATTTCTTGTATTTTTAACACTTTACAGTAAAATTTTGCTGAAGTGTCGTGGGATTGAGGAAGATTTTAAGTGGGGTACCCCTTACAGAATAACTAAAGGCAATTGTAACATATCCCAAAATGTTAAGGAAGAAATTAGTAGTTATAAGCCCATCGCAATAAAAATTACATAATTGGTAAAAAACGGAATCATGAAAAACAAATTTTATAAAGATTTAGAAATTTTTGTGGATACATATGAATATCGACTATCTGGATCCGCCATGTATGAAAAATCAGTAGATGATATGAAGACAGAAATGATACGAATGGGTCTTACCAATCCTCATGAAGAGTTTGTCTCCATTCCAAATTGGTACAGGTGAAATAAATAAAAGAACTTTAGCATTTGAATATTAAAATAAAAAAATTAAGATTAATGTGATGCACAATTATTATCTAATGTTTAGGGACGAGGAAGAAGCAATTATGCTAAGACCAAGAAATCGNATCAGTAGATGATATGAAGACAGAAATGATACGAATGGGTCTTACCAATCCTCATGAAGAGTTTGTCTCCATTCCCAATTGGTACAGGTGAAATAAATAAAAGAACTTTAGCATTTGAATATTAAAATAAAAAAATTAAGATTAATGTGATGCACTATTATTATCTAATGTTTAGGGACGAGGAAGAAGCAATTATGCTAAGACCAAGAAATCGCACAATTCCTATTATTGGCCTGTCGCAATCCATACCGACACCACCGGAAGGTATTCGCGCCGAAGTTATCCTAATTCCAACCTACCAATTCATCGAGTCTCATCCTCAAGATGTAAGTCTCAATTCCTGGTTTCTAATTTACTAATTATAACTAATATTATTTATCATAAATAAATAAATATTTTTTTTTAATTTAGGTTGCTGGTAAAATAGTCCTGTTTGATTTGAAAGGACTTAGCAAGCGAGATTTTCGTTTGAAGGCAAGTCGATTGGCGTATGAAGCAAAAGCAGTTGCAGTATTAGGACGCTCACTTGTTTCAAAAACTTTATATTCAGTTTCTGCAAGGACCTATATACAAACTCAATATCCAATCCCAATTCCATGCATTACCAACGAGGATGCTGATCTTATGTCAAGATTAGCCGAACGAGGTAAACTGATTACCCATATCCTTAGATTAAAACAAAATATTACGTAAAAAAAAAGTTTTGAATTTAGAAGCATGTACTGTGTATGAATAGCTTAGGAGTTTTAATTGGATGACCTGGCGACAAAAATGAGATGAAATGTAAAGGTCATGTAGAAAATAAGATCTAGAAAATAGGTCTAGGGTGACACCTTATTAAATTATAATTGATTTCTAGAAACAGGACATTATAATTCTCAAATGGCTATATATGCTTTTTTTAGAGCTAATTAGGCGATGATTAATTGGTGTTAAATAAATCTAGTCCAGTTCTAGTGAGATATAAACCTTTTGTGTTTTCTATTCAAGGTATACAAATAACAATGCATTTGAAACTACTGAGTAACATCAGCAAATCCGTATCAAGAAATCTAGTGGGTGACTACAATGGTCGAGCGGATGGTAAACCATCTGAAATTATTCTGTTAAATGGACACATGGACTCATTTGATGTGAGCCAAGGTGCCCAGGATAATGGTTGTGGGGTCATTTTGGCAACAACTGACACAAAAGTTTTACAACATTTGGGTCTTCGTCCAAGAAGAACTCTCCGACTCTTATTAACTGTTGGAAACGAATACAATTATTTGGGATCTAGAANAATCCGTATCAAGAAATCTAGTGGGTGACTACAATGGTCGAGCGGATGGTAAACCATCTGAAATTATTCTGTTAAATGGACACATGGACTCATTTGATGTGAGCCAAGGTGCCCAGGATAATGGTTGTGGGGTCATTTTGGCAACAACTGTCACAAAAGTTTTACAACATTTGGGTCTTCGTCCAAGAAGAACTCTCCGACTCTTATTAACTGTTGGAAACGAATACAATTATTTGGGATCTAGAACCTACATCACCTCTCACTTGGGAGAAATGAGAAACCAGGCCGGCGTATTAATTGCAGACGCAGGATGTGGTCGTCCAATGGGATACATTTTTCATGACAATTATCCAAAATTAGGTTGTCTATTAATGGAAGTTAGCCTTCTCTTCGAGAATACGCTGACTTTATTACAGACAAATGAAAGTTTTACAAGTGGAGATGCGTACGCAGAAGCAAACTTACCCGTTATTCTCATGAACGGAGACGATGGAAGATACTATTGGGTTCGACACACATATGCCGATACTATGAGTCATGTTGAGGCAAGGCATCTAGACGAAATTCTTGCTTTTTGGGCCACAACCACATTCGTACTTTCAGATATCATAGAAAGACTTGGTGACTTTTGAGACGTAAATTATTCCAAATGGAATAGGCTCTGAGCACACTACTCTTCAAAAAATAAAATAATTCAAGTTGGATTATAGTTTACCACAACTGAACTTAAGTTCTGCTGATAATAATTTCAGAATTTATCAAGAAATTTTGTTTAGAAATTTATGAAACCCTGAAAGTTTTGTAATTCGAAGTAAGGACATTTGCGTAAATTTTATTATTTTGTTTCATTTGAAATTGTAGAAGCAATTATTAATAAATTATTAAATTCTTAACAGTTACGTGAATGGTTCCATCATGCTCATGCTCAGATCCCTCACTTCCCGCTACCTCCAAAAGACCAATTGGGTAAGGGAACGTATGACTTCCAACTCAGGCTGGATGATTGTTCCTGTCCCTCTCTCATCGAATGATCACCTCCAACACCTCCTGTAAAATACCTCACATAATTTCAAACTCATTGCTAATTTAGATGAAAGAGATAAGTATAGTGTTAAGATGGAAAAACCTCAGGAGTCAAGTAGGCTGTGGCAGAATTTGTAAAGTATTTTTATGCAGTGCTGCCATTTCTGCTAAGAGTTTAGCTTCGGTGCAGAACTCAACAACTATTAAAAAAAATACCTTACTTACTTATGCACAGCCTAAGTTAAGACTGACAATGAGTAAAGAATTTTGTCCTATACGAGGAATTTGTAAATCCTTACTTTGTCCTCCACCCCTTTCAAAAAAATTAGTTTTTGCCGGGAAAAGGGTAAATATGTACATCACCGAACATCATCGTGATTGGTTTAGAAGGTCTTCGTTATGATTGGCTCTCCGAAACAGACATTATTTTTTTAGCATTCTACAGGAATGGAGCTTTTAACCCAATTAATACTAACTCTCATCTAATGATTCATTGCATGATCTGATTTTCCCTATGCTAAGTTACCTCTAACTGCGGNTACGAGGAATTTGTAAATCCTTACTTTGTCCTCCACCCCTTTCAAAAAAATTAGTTTTTGCCGGGAAAAGGGTAGATATGTACATCACCGAACACCATCGTGATTGGTTTAGAAGGTCTTCATTATGATTGGCTCTCCGAAACAGACATTATTTTTTTAGCATTCTACAGGAATGGAGCTTTTAACCCATTTAATACTAACTCTCATCTAATGATTCATTGCATGATCTGATTTTCCCTATGCTAAGTTACCTCTAACTGCGGNATTAATACTAACTCTCATCTAATGATTCATTGCATGATCTGATTTTCCCTATGCTAAGTTACCTCTAACTGCGGCTTCTAAATTCTCTGTTTCGGACGGAGACAATCGAAGCATCGTTTTGAAAACAGGAATCAACCGGAGCTTCTCATCTTCGCCAGTGAGTGACACAAACTAGACAACAGTAAATGAAGTTAAGCTTTCTATTGCTATTGAGACGATAGTAGTAACTAATTAGTAGACAAGTGAGCCTGAGTCAAGTGTTTCTCTCCTAAGTTTTTTTATGATACTTTCCAAATTTTACTACTTCAATCTTCAATGTGTGCCTTACCTTAATAATGATGTTCTTTAAGTATTCCGTATTCTCTTTGAGGTGCACCTTCCGCTCACTGTCTCGTTCAACCCTTCTGATTTCATGCTTGAGTGCTTCGCTCAGCTGAGTTAGCCGTTCACAATTTGACTCTGACTCCCTGAGGATGTTTTGAAGGTGTTTGATTTGGTTACGACACCGTGTTAATTCTTCCTTCAAGAAATTCTGACTAGAGCTCAATTGCGACTCATTTTCAATATACTTTTCTACCAAACGATGAATCATTGAAATACCACTTCAGTTTCAGATATAAAGGAATTATTTTTCTGTGTTAACCTCTGGATATATTATCCATATTGGTGCTAAGGAGCTGCTCAAAGGAAATATCACAATGGGCGGATGGTTGAAGGAAGTTTTGGGGACTCGTATTGTTTTCAGAACCCTGAAAAGTAATCAATTAAAAGTTACAGTAAAACCGTCTGTTTGAATTTCAATACAATGTGATGGATCACATCCAAATGTTTGTATTCTTACTTCACATTCCCCTCGAGGAATCATCCGCAACTGTTCAAGAGCAATTCCTGCAGAAGTGTCTATGAGAAGAGGATGTGTCGGAGGGACGGATTGTAGAATAGACTCATTTCTAGTCTGAACTGCATCAAAGTCTCTACTTTGGGAAGTCGTCTGTATTGTTTCCAATAAACCATTCAGAGTTAGAATTTGTTCCTCTAGTGTCTTAATTTTGGATTCATAGCCTCGCTTCAATGAATCTAGTTGAACCTATAGTCAGAGCAAAACATATCAAACATCCTTAGGAGTATGATCCCAAGTGTTTGAAAATGTCATCGGGTACAACTTATACCGTGTATGACGCCACTAAAGCCGAGGTCTCAATTTTTGCCGCTTCCAAAGTACCATGAAATTCATATTCTTTATGCTTGATCTGGTCTTTAAATCTTTGGATTTCAAGGTCAAGAAAAACTTCTCTCTCCATTGCAACAGTTTTTTGTTGTGTGAGTTTAAGGCCAAGTTCAGCTCTTTCTAGAGATAGAGTTTCATTTTCCAGTTTCAATGTACGCATGTCACTCCTACAAAGGCGAAACAACCAGTGCATTGTAATAAGTATAAAGTATAGTTGAACAGAAGTAATTACTTTAAAACGGATATCTCCGAATGAAATTCCTGCACAATTTTCTGGAGGTTCTCTAGTTCATCAGAAGTTTCACCGGACTGAATACCACCAGGCTTTTGAGTATTGAGCATTGTTTGAGCCTTGAGTTTGTAGTTATTGAATTCCGCCTCGAGTTGTATCATTTCTAGCTTCAAATTCGAAATATGGGATTCCCTGCTGCGTTTGTGCTCTTCTAGAGCAGAGATCTAAAAAATACATGTTTGTCAGAAATTGATAACCTAAAACACGACTAATTTCTTCACCTTGTGCTCTTGTTGAAATACCAAGTGGGACAATTTGTCTGATCGTTCAATTAGTGCGTTGGAATCTGTAGAAAAGTTTAATTTTGCGGTTTCAAATTCCCGGGATAGTTTTAGCAACTCGGATTTCTTTTCATTTAACTTTTCATTCCCTTTGGATAGTTCACCTTGAAGAAAAGTCACTTTCTCAGACTTCTGTTCCACTTCATTCTGGAAAGCAGAATAAAAATGAATAACTAGTGGCGAACCGCGTTTCTTGCAGCAAAGTAGTAGCTTACTTGCAATTTTTTTTGACTCTGCCCCAATTCCTCAATCATAATTTCTGCATTTGCTAAATAGGCGGTGAGCGAATTAATCTCTTTGTCCTTATTTTCGAGCAACTGTCGTTGCACTTCGCGTTCCTTTTCTTGTTCCTGTAACTTCTCATTTGCATCATCTAGTTTCTTCTCGTAATTTGTAATTTCTAATGACAAGATCGCCTGGTGTCTCTTTTCCTGAAAATTAAATAATAGGTGAAATGGACAAAAATAGATGAACAAACAAACCAATATTGCTGAGAATTGTTTAGTCTTCTTTTACCTGCTTCACATCAACTTGCGTATCTTTGAGCTCCTTTAATTCTGTTTCAAGTTCAATTAGTCGTATCCTCAATCGTTTAAGCTCGTCTTCGTTTCCTTGAGAAGTTTCCAATTTCCCTTTCAGTATATCCGAAAGTTCAGTTAATACCTAATAGATTAAAGTAAAAGTTTGGATTGAGTGAGTCAAGAACTTTGAGATAAAGATAGATAAAAAAAACCTTAAGTTGAGAGTGATATTCGATATTGGTTTCTTTGAGTCGAATTTTC
Source organism: Holacanthella duospinosa (assembly GCA_002738285.1). Lineage (NCBI taxonomy): Eukaryota > Metazoa > Arthropoda > Collembola > Poduromorpha > Neanuridae > Holacanthella > Holacanthella duospinosa. The sequence goes on along the minus strand of NIPM01000146.1, from coordinate 212,567 downwards.
TCTTCGATTGATGCTTGTAAGTCTTTCTGAAGAGAAGAGTCGAGTAATTTATACTTCTCGACTTCATCCAGAGCTTTGTCATATTCTTGTTGAAGACTCGACAGATTATGGCTCTTTCCACTGTTCTTTGAATTTTCAGTTTTCAGACGCTCAATCTCTTGTGATTTATCTTGTACCGATTTNTGGCTCTTTCCACTGTTCTTTGAATTTTCAGTTTTCAGACGCTCAATCTCTTGTGATTTATCTTGTACCGATTTTCTCAGTTGAAAAATATATTCCCTTAGCTGAAGATCAACAAATTACGTCAGACATATCTCAGGATCGATTGAACACGTTAACGAAATCAAAAAGGTGTTTCAAAGTCAAATCATAAATGATTTGCATTTTTGTTTAACTTCGAAATCGTTTTCACAATTTGATATCNTGGCTCTTTCCACTGTTCTTTGAATTTTCAGTTTTCAGACGCTCAATCTCTTGTGATTTATCTTGTACCGATTTCCTCAGTTGAAAAATATATTCCCTTAGCTGAAAATCAACAAATTACGTCAGACATATCTCAGGATCGATTGAACACGTTAACGAAATCAAAAAGGTGTTTCAAAGTCAAATCATAAATGATTTGCATTTTTGTTTAACTTCGAAATCGTTTTCACAATTTGATATCGCCAATAACATGACTATTTACTCGTGGCGAATTTTGACTATTATTTCGGCATAGAGAACCCAATTTCCGCCAAAATTTTCCTATAAGTATCTATATGAGCCCCCTCACGACAAAAAATTTAAAAAAAAAGCACCGGAAGTTGATACCTAGAAAAAATATTATAAATTTTTAGAAAAATTTTGAAATATTGTATTCAAATTAAAAAAAATTCATAACCTTTTCCCTATCAAATTTCAGTGCTTTTTGTCCACTTTTATCATGTGGGAGGTAATAGGTTTATAAAAAATTTAGTTCAAGTCGGAGAGTCGCAAGTTGCCTATTCCGAAATTTTTTCAACTATTTTTTTGGTTGAAAAATTGTGAGCACCGTTGGAAGTTTTGAGTTCGCCAAACATTGAGTAAGGGAAATGTCTGCCGTACTCCGTACCAGTACTTGTACGGCCATGCGTATCGAAGTTAATTGTTTTGAGAAGGTACGAGTGTGGGTAAATACGGCGGGGAAAAGTTACGGGTAGGGTATGAGCGGCTATAATTTTTTTTTACTAAAAGGTACAGGTATGTTACGGGAACGCAGCCCAGATGTACGCGTAAGAGTTAATGAGCGGAGCCTAATTTATTCGAGGATATGAGCAGCCTCTTTATTTTTCTAAAAAACTTAACTAGCAGACGANAGTTAATTGTTTCGAGAAGGTACGAGTGTGGGTAAATACGGCGGGGAAAAGTTACGGGTAGGGTATGAGCGGCTGTAATTTTTTTTACTAAAAGGTACAGGTATGTTACGGGAACGCAGCCCAGATGTACGCGTAAGAGTTATGAGCGGAGCCTAATTTATTCGAGGATATGAGCAGCCTCTTTATTTTTCTAAAAAACTTAACTAGCAGACGATNATGAGCGGAGCCTAATTTATTCGAGGATATGAGCAGCCTCTTTATTTTTCTAAAAAACTTAACTAGCAGACGATACAAGTACGGGTATGAGTGTGGCAGGTTTCTTTTAAGGTATGAATTAGGGTTCCTTCCAAATGACTCCCGTTTTCTACTGATAGTGAGTCAGAGTCATGACTCATCGACTCCAGTTTTCGCACTGATTGTAAGAGTCCTGAGTTTTAAGTGACTGTTCTCAAATCACTCCTGAAGCACTGAGTCAGAGTCAGGTGACTCTGCGACTCTGAGTCATGACTCTGACTCAGATTCAATGAAGTTTTAAGAAATACTTTTTTTTTCTTTATACACCAATATTAGCAGTTAAACTTTCCTTTAAAATGTTTGTTACAATTTTATCTTGTGTTTTCCCGTAAAACTGTCAGTAAACTTTCAAAATTAATGGAGTTTTCAAAATTTTCAAATAGATTTAGGATATAATTCAAAAAACGGTTAAATATTGAAAAGGACCGAGACAATATTTCGTCATCCGAGATACCTTTTTTTAACTTATGCACAGGGTGATTTTAAGTTGTTTGTTGTCACTTCGCTGTATAGGGTGGTGGAGACATTCCCATCTCTATAACATTACGCGAAAAGTTCAAAGATACGGGATCTTTTCTGTACCTGAAATTTGTTGACAAACAAATGCCAAACAACGGTAGGAGGTAATAACCAGGGTGATTTTAGGTTGTTTGTTGTCGCTTTGCTGTATACAGCGAAGCGACAACAAACAACCTAAAATCACCCTGGTAATAACCATCAATAATTAATTTTTTTTTTTTTTTTTTTTTTTAAATACAAACTTGATTTTATTTTCCTAATGCAAATATAAAAAAAAATTAATATTAAAAGAACAGAAGTGGATCTATTGAAAACCAAGTTAAAGATAGAAAATTTCTTCCAAATGCTTTCCTTTTGGAAGAGTGCCCAAAATGGAAGTGGCGTTTCCTCGTTGAATAGCTAGACTTATTCGCTGAATCAGAAACGATGTAGAACGAGGTTCTCCGGAAGCGATTTGAATGTAATTGCCAATTTTCTTAATCAAGTTCAGACCTTTGGGTCCCCATACTCCGTTTGACTCGACAGCGATAGGAACGAAAGTGAATTTATTCTCTGGCAGAAAGTTGTATTTTTTAATCTTCCTCTCTTCAGCAATGATAGCGGCAGCACCAGGGTCTTGTTTGGTGTATGAGATGTATGAATGGGCGAATGTATCCACACAAGTGAAGTCCCAGACCAATGGTTTTCCTCTAGACCAGGGGACGAGTGTCATTCCATCTGGATGTTTTCCGTCTTGTCTTGAAAGACCTGGAGGTTCTCTAATGCTTGGAAATCCGGCTGAACGAAGGGATCTGAGGATGATGTCGTTTATCCCGTCGTGTCTTGCCAATCTTCCAGAGGCTTTCTTGCATGAAAGACCATGACGACCTGTTTCTTCAACTTCTAAACCACAAGAACAAAAGTGAGCAGAACAAATTAAAGAGCCAAGGCGTATCGCGCAAGAAATTCTAAAAACTTCATCAGAAAGAAGGGTTCCAAGTTGGGGGGAGGGTAATGACTCTAACCAAGCGCCGGCTTCTTGATTGGTAGAGGAAAGAATTCGCGCTAGGTCTTCATCTGAGAAGCATGTAGAAAGGATAAAGTGGAAGTGATTTTTAGATTGAGGTTCTTCCCACGTTTTCTGGAATTTTCTTAAAGGACATTCAGGGAGATTCTCAGAGTATTTTAAGGTCCAAAGGTTTTCTGCAGTCTTCACAGAAGGGTCGATTTGAAAATTGTTAGGGAGCAAGGCAGACACTAAAGGTTCAACACTGTTGAATGACGCGAGAAAGCACGGAATCGCCATGTCAACTGCGTGTTTGATCCCAAAACCGCCTTGTCTGATAGGGAGTGATGATTGAATCCAAGCTTGATCTGAGAGATTTGAGTTAATTATGTTTTCAAGAATAATCTTCAGCATATCATCGTATAAAGTAAGGCTCTCAACTTCTTTCCAAGTTGGGGAGCTTCGGAGAAAAAAGATTAAACGCGGAATGGCAATGGATTTTTGAAGAAGGAAAAAAGCAGAATGTTTGGAGATGCTCAAAAGACGTTTTCAAAAGTTTTGAGTGCATCAGTTTTTTGTTGTAGGCAATCTCGAATCGCTTCGTTTGAAATTGGTGTTCCAAGAAGAGAAGCTTTAGATAATTCCATCATTTGAATTCCCGGAACTATTAGTTCAAGATTAGAGATGATATTTTTGAGTTCCCTCCCTTCACAATTTCCAAGAATGGTGGCTTCACATTTAGAAAAATTTGGGGATAATCCAACTTCTTTTGCTAAGTGAAAAATTTTCTCTAAATCTTCAAAAACTTTGGTTGGAGAATCAGCGATGGTGCAATCATCTAAATACCAGACATTAAATTCGGAGGCAATTTGTTCAATTATGGGTTGGACGACGAGACAAAAAAGAGCAGGTCCGAGCGGATCTCCTTGCTGAACTCCAGAGAATGGATGTTTCTCCATAAAAGATTTCACTTGGAAGACGATAGCATTGGTGAACAAAGTTATATATTGCGGGAAGTCTGATCTTTACTCTCTCCAAGAGCGTATCTCTTCTGATTTCGTTGAAAGCATTCTTAAAATCTATTTTGACAAAGATTTTGACAGAATCATGGAGATTGGTGAAATAAGTTCTAGCTGCATGAGCTCCGGCTTCTGCACCACCTTGGACACCTACTCCAAGTTGATTGGGAAGGAAGTCTTGAGAGAGGGAACCAGAAAAACGCTTGGTTATAATTTTAGCTGCTAGTCTTCTCCAAGTATTTCCTATCACGATTGGACGAATGCCTCGTCTTTTTCATGAGTGCAGTTAAGGATCCTCCGTAAAGAATTGGACGAACGCATTCAGGAACTTTACCAGAATGCATCAATGTTAACAGTTTCTTTATTGATTCTAATAAATCTTTTGAGTTGGCTGCTGTTTGACTAATTAAGTCCTTGAGAATTTGTGGACGAAGACCATCTAAACCTGCAGCTGAACCGGGTTTGAAGGAGGAAATAGCTTTCNAGGAACTTTACCAGAAAGCATCAATGTTAACAGTTTCTTTATTGATTCTAATAAATCTTTTGAGTTGGCTGCTGTTTGACTAATTAAGTCCTTGAGAATTTGTGGACGAAGACCATCTAAACCTGCAGCTGAACCGGGTTTGAAGGAGGAAATAGCTTTCAAAATATCAGGTTCTTCGAGAATCAAAAGAGGGTTAAGAAAGTCAGAATCTTATTAACTTATTATNGGGTTTGAAGGAGGAAATAGCTTTCAAAATATCAGGTTCTTCGAGAATCAAAAGAGGGTTTAGAAAGTCAGAATCTTATTAACTTATTATAATTAACTTATTATAGAACAAAAGTTTTAAGATAAATTTACATTTCAAAATTTGCCATGGAAACCTGTGAATCAGAGGTTTGAGAGTTTTTGCAGAAAAGGTCCCGTATCTTTGAACTTTTCGCGTAATGTTATAGAGATGGGAATGTCTATACCCTATAAAGCGAAGCGACAATAAACAAACTAGAATCACCCTGCTTATGCAGAATTATTCTTAAGTATTCCATTAATTCGTAAATAATTCAAATAATTAAAAAAATACAGGTTTGAACCCTGAGNTGGAAACCTGTGAATCAGAGGTTTGAGAGTTTTTGCAGAAAAGGTCCCGTATCTTTGAACTTTTCGCGTAATGTTATAGAGATGGGAATGTCTATACCCTATAAAGCGAAGCGACAATAAACAAACTAGAATCACCCTGCTTATGCAGAATTATTCTTAAGTATTCCATTAATTCGTAAATAATTCAAATAATTCCGAATTTTTCGAAAAAAAATACAGGTTTGAAACCTGAGTACGGATGCTCACGGTACCTCAAAACTCCCATCTATGATTTTGGGCCATCTTTTACCTATGGCTTATGGGAGTTTAGTGGCTAGCTTTTCCTAAATATATTTTGTGGAATAACATTTCCATGCCATTCATATTAATTCAAACCTTTGCATTTTTTGCCTCTAATGATCCGTCGCCTGCTGGTCCATTTATGTTACTGGTTTCAGGTACATTCCTCGTAGTCGTAATTGCACCGTTGTTTACAAGTTTTGAATTTGATATTGGAATTTCTTCTGCGATTGGATTCATTGACGAAACAGTGGTAACTACTACATGATTTGGACCTTTTCTGGCAGAGTCGAGACTGTCGTCCATCATTTCTTAATCTTGAATAACGAACAACGATCGAATTGAATTAAGTCGCGACTGTCTATCCTTCGACACTTTGGCCCAGTCGGAAGAACTCCCGACCGGGCCTAATTTCCTCCGAAGCCGGGAAAAGTTCAGGCTGAGACAGGAAAAACCCTGCCCAAATAACCTTTCGATTTTTTGGAATGGGATTACTCCTGACCCGTCCAGAAAAAACCCGGGACAAAGGTCATTTTTTATTTAAAATTTTTTGAAGATTACGTTCCATGGTAGAAGTTCTGGAAAATATTTTTAAGCCAGTCTTAATCGCATTTCGGAACTTTACACCTTGGGAGATTATCCCAAACTCTGAATTTATTAAATTTATTAAAATAATAAAAAGAAGTTATTATTACAAATTAAAGTTATCAAATGCAAGAATTTTTAAATGTAAATGTTACTAATAATTCACATTATTATGCTGTTTCTAATGAACCAAAAAGTTTGACATAGATATACTAGTAAGTTGGTCAAAAATAGAAAATTTCAATTCCGACAGAGATTTCTCTCGGTCGACATAAGTAAAGTCTCATACTTATGCATGGAAACAGGAGAATATATAGGAAATTTTGTTTCTCTCGAATAATTGTTAAAAATTGTAGCTTTTTACAATAATAAAAATATTATCGTTGCATATAAACAAAATTATATCAGAAAATTGGTAGTAAAGTAGTCATTACATTAAAGTTTTTTTATGTAAACAACATTTGAGGAAGAAGATATGAAGAAGAATAGAGTTGAACTAACCGACTATCCTCAAAGCGAATTCCCCATTCTCTTTTATTTAGAGAATAGACTTTCTTAGAAAAGCAGTTTTAATGTTGATGTAGGGCATCCGTCACTCATTCAGTTCATTATCCTATTTAGCCAATCAAATTGAATTAAAGAGCTTAATTTGTGTGTTAGAGGGATTAAATTAAATTTTTTCCAGAAAGATGACACCGCATTAAAAACATTATTTTTAAAGTTTTCAAATTATAAAAAAAAAATTTTTTTTTGTACCTTTACATGTTACTTATATTGCATTCGCTATAAATTGTAACATACTGAAATTTACATACATAAATTTAAACTGTGAGAAATCACATAGTTGACATTAGTTTTGTATGTTCTTTTAGAATCATTACATAGAAACTGGACCAACGACACCGACGGCCACAAACCTAACTCTGAAAACACGGCTCCGTACTCTCTCCAAAAATGGCTCTAGTAACGAACATGCATGAACCTGAAGGAACATCAGCGAAACGTGTACTCAAATTTGGCCAGGAAAGACCCCGGCACGTGAGCCGAGATTTTTCCGGGCTTGAGCCGAGATTTGCCCCGACTGGGCCAGACTGTTTGAAAACTAGTGAGAGGGGTGGCGAAGAAGCTACTCCATTAACCGAAGTTATATCTAGATTTCATATCTGGGTACTTTGACCCAACTTACGGTAGTGTGTGCAATTAGCAGTCAGTATTTTTGGACTAGTGTTCTCAATGATTCCTAGTTCAGAGTCACTGACTCTAGGAGTCGTAACTACGACCCTGGTCACTAAACTTGGAAGTAGTTTTTCGAAGTAATTACTCTGACTCATTTCTTTTTGGGAGTCGACTCTGACTCGGAACCGCAAAAGAGTCATAGTAATCAAATCAGTCCCAACTCCCAAATTCAGCAAATCCTTGGAATCAGAGTAATGAGACTGTGTCAATATTCAATACTTGAAAGTAAAGTAGGTTTGAATCCGAGAAAGGGATGCTGTTAATAGACGGATCTTGGTATTTATGAAAGGGTAGAGATGGGTGATGAGGTTACCGTTGCTTCTGCTTCTGAAAACTCATACTTTCACGAAAAAATACTTGTTATCAACTATAGGGTTACCTTACTTTAATGTTTCGCATAGCTCAGCTTTTCGCATGAGCCAGAGCCGTTGGCTCACCCCAGCGGTGAGCCAGCTCATGAGCCATGGCTCTGGCTCCGCACTTTGGTTGAGCTGGCTCATGATCCAGACCAATGGCTCAACATAAAAAAAAAATTCTTTTTTCCCGTTAATTTGCACATTTTGCTAAAAGTGAGAATGACGTAGTGAGAATAAGCCAACGCAAATCATAATTATGAACTGGCTAAAGCCAAATTGACTTTCAGTGACCAAACGTTCCAAAAATTAAAAAAAAGTGATGATTTGGAAGAAAAAAAATGAAAAATAAGAGGAAAAGTGGAAGAATTTAGGGGAAAAGTTGAGACATTGAGCCATGGCTCACAAGTTTCGGTGAGCTGGCTCAAGAGCCATGGCTCTGGCTCAAAATTACTACATGAGCTAGAGCCATGCACTGGCCCTGGCTTAGAAACTTTTGTGAGCCAGCTCGAGCTAGAGCCAGAGCCAAATCCATTGAGCCAGCTCATGAGCCAGAGCTATGCGAAACACTGCCTTAATCCAGCCCACCTTAACTTGGGGAGTTCTCACAGCCCTCTCGTTTGCCCATATTCATGTAGTGAGGTTGAGATGTGTGCTTTTGTGTTCCTTTTAATCAATTTATTGCTTTCAAGTTTGAATCACTAAAATAGTGGAAGTCTATTCACCATATAAACAATTCATAACTCCAACTAAGGTAAAAATAAATAATTTTACTTCCTAGTCAGAAACCCAATTACTAACCACTTAACGCTTCGAAGTATCTCTTTATCTTTGGCTCGGATCTCGGATCAGTATCGATGGAAATTTGATGTATCGGAAATTTGATGTATCGTGGATCGGTATCAAAATATATTTTAATAATTGGCTCGGCTCGATGATCGGTATCGAGCGCTTTTTTGCCTCTTGGATCGGTATCGAAAGAGTTGTTTACTCGTGTTGGTAATTCAGTTCAATTCAGTTCAGTTCAGCCTTTTGGACTGAACTAAACCGAACTGGAAGGGTCTTGTAGATGGAAAAGTACTGATCTGAATTTGACACCTATACTGAGTCAGGAACTGAACTGGAACTTACCCACCCAGGTTCTATGGAATAAAGTACTGGATATTCACTATATTTAAGTTTTTTATAAGTTCAGTTTAGTTTTTTATAGTTCAGTTCAGTTTTTAGGACTGAACTGAACTGGAGAAGATTTAAAATTAACGAAGACTGAACTGAACTGTAACACAAAATTTCTAAATACAGTCATTGAACTGAACTGGAAACCTTTTTCCAGGAACTGAAAAAAACTGAAATGGAAATTACCTTTCGAGTTTCCAAATCTCAACACTGCGTTTGGATCGGATCGTGGATCGGTATCAACCGATTTTCTGTTTGTTGGGTCGAATTGTGGATCGGTTTGGATTTGTTTTATAGCCTCTTGGCTCGGATTGTGGATAGGTATCCAAACTTTTTCCAAATTTTATCTGTGCAGGTCGAGGTCCGCCTGGATAGATTAAGCGTCATACATTTAGATTTCGTCTTGTTAGTATTCAACTTTCATTTCGATTTCCATTATTTTTTAGAGCGTTTATTTCAATTGAAATGTGGATTTTGATTTCGACTTGTCTAAGTTACAAGTGTGGTTTTATAGTGATGAACAAATATCTAGGTAAATAAAAGCAGAGAAAATTTGTTGCTCTTTTGTTAGTTGACACAATGCAGGACCAAGGGCAGAAGATACACATCAAGCAGACATTTCAGCTGAGTAAATTTCAGACCACACTGACATCACTTTTGAAGTCTAGAAGATTACTCGATGTGACCATTGCTTGTGAAGGTCAATATATCCAAGTACACAAAGTTGTCTTAGCTATTTTCAGTCCGTATTTTCAGGTAAGGTCGAAATGAGTGACGAAGAAATTTTATTCGTTTAAGTTTTGTACTGTGTGAGACGCAGCTTTTGTTAAACCAAAATTAAATGTGCATAATAGGCCAACGAAAAATTCGAATATATAACAAACAATCGATTCGTTCAAATTATCCAATAAGTACTCAGTTTTTGATTCGATTCGGATTGACGAGATGTTGGAGTAATTAATATCGTTTTCAAATTTTAAGGATCTTTTGACGCACTACAAAGACAACTCAATCATTTTCCTTAAGGATGTAACCTACTCTCAGCTACAATGTATCGTCAATTTTATGTACACGGGAGAGACCAGCTGTTCACTTGACGAGCTTGCATCTCTTATATCTGTTGCTAAATCACTGAAGATTGAAGAGCTAGCTGATATAAAGGTCAACTTTGGGCATACATTTCGAAGTGTAGTCCCTGCCACTCCTGTACCATTGCCATTCGATCCCATCGTCGCTCTAGAGTCTTCTCGTCAATGTCTACCAATAAGTGCAACCAGTTCACCATGTCACTCCTCCCCAACCAACTTACAGGAATCGTTAGCAACAATCCAACTGAACAAGGTGCAACCTGTTGTTCATGATGATAAGATTTCGAAACAGACAAAGCCCACTCGACAAGATGATAGTAAGGACTACTTTACAGCAGTCAAAATTGTGAAAAATTTTGGCAACACTCTAGAAACCCGACACCAATCAATTGGTCCTTTAGAGACTTCACCAAGGAAAAACGACGAGAAGAGTGGTGTACGAAATAGAGATCTAGACCTTCAAAGCCAGGTCCCGATTGAATTTTCTCAAGCGACAATTGACATGAATGAAGATGTAGTTGTGGTTCTGAAGACAGAAAATGTAATTAGATACTGATTTACAGTATTCGACGGATATAAGACTTTCGTTTTTGCAGCGAAAATTTTGGATCTTATAATAATCTTATAACGAATTATTTTTCCATAATAAGTAAATGCATTACGATGGTTCAAAATTACATCTTGCAAACTGGGTTTTGTAACAAATAAGTTCTTATATGCGTCGACTACTATATTTCTATGTCGCATCTTGTATTATAACAAATATTCACTTTAGGCAAAATCAATTGTAGAAGACAAGAGCAAAAGGTCAGGTGAGGTTGTGAAGATATTCAAGGAAAAAATTCCTTCGAACTCCGAAAACGCAACGAAGCCTCTATATCGACCTGGACCAAAGTCAAAAACAGTTAAAGCTGCAGTGAATAATCCAGTTACCAGTACATTATTATCTGAGACAATCCAGGGATCTGAGATAGGAGGAGGTATAAGAAAAAACCCTGCGCAAGTAGACTTAATTCAGTCTCAGACCTCTCAGGCTAATTCCGAATTGCAGGTAAAGGTTTCGACCAATCCCGTTTCAAATTTTTATGAAAGAGTACCTAATAAGTAGAATCAGTCACTGCTTAATTTAACTGCTCTTTCTCTCTTTGGGCTTTTTTTAATTCGTACTTTTGACAATTTTTAGTCCAACATCCATGTTGTGGGTAGTAATAAAATACCGGCAACTACTACACCAGAATGGAGAATCTCTCACGTAACAAAGCTAAGCAATTATGATCAGGGAACTCATCTTCATAAGGAACCTTCGAATACGGATAGATTACCAAGTTTTCGTAAGTCAATGCTGTTTCCTGGAGAGTCTTGTCAAGATTTTATGAACTCGATGGGATCTGAGTCAATCACACTTGCACCCACAAAGCGTCAGTCTCAGAATCATCAACATCGTTATCGCCGAAAAAATGTACGCCAAACATGAAATAATATTTTTGAAAGTTTGTTTATCAACCTGGGGTGGGTAGGATGGATCCATTTGTACAAAAATTCAATTTGTGATAATAAGTGGGATAGAAACAACCATCAAGCTTATAATTGCAAAACGTTCAAAACAGTCATTCCGACTTTGTTTACTTTCGATCTTTTTTTCCTTAATTTATTTTTACTACAGGTTAAGCGAAAAAGTAATGTAGCGGAAGAAGAATCAAAATTCAAAGGATTATTGGATCAAGATGAGGAAATTTCACGTCTGTTTCAAAAGACTAATTTTGTCAAGCAGTATCCACCGAAGCACAAGAGAACTAAATTGCTTCGAACAGATAATATTTCAGTTGCTCAATCGCCAGGGGCAATACCTACGACTTTTCACAGCATCAGTGAAGCCAAGGCTACAAATAATAACAACACTAGCTTTGAGCATTCCCAGGAACTACAAATGAAATTGGCACTTGTCCAACGTGAACAAAACAAAAGCGGCTTTGTAACTTCTTTTCTGTTACAGTCCATATCACTTGCGAAGAGGCCGATTTTGAGGGCCATGACTAAAATGCTTACCAACAACATGCTGACCGAGAAAAGGCTGACCAAGTAACAAATAAGGGATAACATTGGTCAGCATTTTATGTCAGCTTTTTGTCAGTATTTTAGTCATGACCCTCGAAATCGGCCTCTTCATAAGTGATATGGACTGTACTATTTTTGAGAATTTATTCAGAATAATTGACATACTTAACTTATTTCAGACCATCGCAGGAGATCACCAAGTCAAAATCGAGTTGGATGAATTAATTGCTCAACAGATGTCTGCAGCGTCCGCTCGCCTTGGCTTATTGAGAGTGAACATCCAAACGCCTACAGATAGCGGGAGCGAAACCGATGTGTCTCCTGAGCCATCCGTACAGGATCACAATAAAGTGAATCATAAAAAGAAGAATTTGACTCAAAATAAGCAAGTTGGCTCAAAAAATCTGACGATTGCTCAGAATCAGGTAATACTTTACATACGGAGTTACCTGTCCCTTTGTGAATCCCATTACATAGAAACACAATACGCAGGAACCTACGGGAACCATACAATCAGGAAACAAATATCAAAATTCCTCCACTAACAAAGTCTCGACTGTTAAACCTGGATTATCAAATCAAACCATTCGAGCAGAATCTTACAAAAATTGGGTGTCGTCTTGCTCTGAAATTATTATACTACCGACTGTCGTAAGTTCTAATAATTATTGAAGCTCTCGTTAATCTGTCACTTTTGTTCCTGAATATTTTTACTCGTCAATAGTTGAAATATGAACCGGAGGATGTTGAGGCGACGGAATTTGAAAATAATGGGCATATTGACGATTTTGGAAACCAAGTATATAGTGATTCAAACATTCCAAACGTAGATATTTTATTAGAAAATACTCCTAGAAAGCTTAGCAGTGTGAAGCGAGTTGAAATTCCTACATATGCGAATACTAGGACCCTTAGTCTTAACCGTGAAAAGGAAGATCCAAGTTATCAGGCAACTCATCAGGAAATATGCGAGGAAGATATTCTAAAGGAAATGGATCTCGAGTAAGGCCATAACCACTCTAATCTTAAAAGGATGTAAGCTTATCTCATTTTCTTATTTAGTAGGAACACAGTTACCTCATCTGAATCAACCCACGAGAGTACAAAGACGAATTTTTCGTAAGACATTAATAACATAATCTAGCTTTTGAGCAAAGGCAACAGCGGAGTGCTAATTCCAGATCTTCTGAATAATGGAATCATTTAGTAATAATTTTAGAAATATTTATACGGAGAATATCAATTACAAACACGATGATTGCTCCATTCACAAGGGCCATTTTGTTTCCAAAAGATAGCGAAAGTAAGTACAACAGCAGAAGCTGCAATAGGCACTTGTATTTATTCTCGATATGAAAGTTTATAAAATTTATTGAATTTCAAAATTTTCCTTTAAAATTTCTTTGTCAAGTGGTATACTCGAAAAACAATAGGATCGAATACAATAAGCTCGCGTACATGTTAATCGAAAGCAATTAGCATGATGTAATGTCGAAATGATCGGAATTCATATTTTATTTTGGAATGGATTTATACTTACTACTTTATTGTAATCTATTTTACTGTTTTCGAGGTTTTTGTATTTCGAGCATATCACATGGAATCAAATGACATCATGAATTTTTGAAAATTAAGGGTAATAAAGATTCATGTCTGATGCCTAGGGTGGCTGGACGACACATATTTCCATTGTCGTTCGGGTTAAGAGTAGTATTTGTTTATAATTTTTATTAGGCAGTTCGCATTTACAAATAAAATTTTCATTGGAATTTGGGATATAACCCAACTTGTAAACATTAAGTTTGTCACTTGAAATTTCAACTATTATGGTGAAAATTATTAAGCCAAATTTGAGTTATCCAGTAGTCAACAGCTGCAAAGACCATCGTTTTTGTTACGAACAAGAGGGGTCTCGTACATACTTAATATTTATTAGTGTCATAACCAGCCTTGAAAGCGTCTTCTTTAATTTTGCGTTATCTATTTTAGTTCTACAATGGTTTTGAGTTTCAACTGGTGGAACTCCTTCTGAAGATCTTTCGGAAGATTTGGTATTTTGATTCTTACTCGTCTCCTAATGATATGTAGACAGTGTTAAGAAAAATTCCAAAAAAGAGATTGAAATAAATGAGCAGTCTTACTTTTGCTTAACATTTCGTCCGTGTTCTCGATCGGGAGGCATGAGCATTAGATTTCTTCTTAGAAATCCTCGCCCACAAAGTGTAATTTGCTCATCAAGGAAAGACTCCAGTGAGTGTATTTCTTCCAATTTGGTACAAAGACTCCAAATTTCAGCGCGGTCGTATACATCCTAGAAGATAAAGTTAGGATGTTTCAATTAATGTCTCAACTTCCGACAACGGTATGACAACGGTCAACTGTACGTCACAGAGAATATAGAGGCCATCTTATCCACGTGAAATCTGACGTAATTAGTAAAGCCCAGATGTTATGTATTTTAATTTTCTAAATTGACAAACTATACAACATTTTGTAGAACATGTAAATTTTGGAAATATTGGGATTCAAGCATTATCAAAATTTCGGGTTACAAACTAAGCTTGACCATTTGCATGGGGAAAAATTAATATTGGATGCCAAATTCCGTCAGGAATTTTGTTAAGGTTGTGAATTAAGGAATACTCGAACCCGAATATTATGAGCAAGGACGCCGTTTTTATGCGTGAAGTTCAAAAATATTATGCGGAATTTGAAAAAAAAATTATGTAATATTATGCGCGGTGATTTAAAAACTTTATATTGACTTTCTGATGAGCATCAAAATCTTTAAAAGAATATGTGTGCGTATATATGAGCACGACGGACGTTGCTTTATTGAATATTAGTTGAATTAGAGCCATGAATTTCAAAATTTTAGTTTCCCCGACAAAGAAACTCACCCATATATTGCTAGATTTAGGAAAAATTTTGAAATAAAATTGGTTAAACGTAAAGAAAGGAATGGAAGAAGTAAAATGTTCGAGTGAAATTTTGTACCAGGCCGATCTAATTATTGAGTTTGCTTAGGTTTAAAATGTGAGCTACTCTGGTTAACTCCAACCAGGTTGCTCTATAATCTCGTAAGTTTTTGAAAATTAATTTTTTTCGAAGAATAAATTTGCATAAAAATTTTGTGTAGACCTTCATATTGCCATACCTGGCGTTTGAATGTCAAGGTCGAGCGAGTTTCATGTATAAAATTTTTAAATTTTTTAATGTTACGAATTATGGAACCTGATGAAAGTGTTTTTAGTTTCTTATTGTGAAGGAACATTGGCCAATCTAATAGTCCGACCGAAGTTGAAGTTGACAATCAAATTGATTGGAATAACAAATTCAAAAGATGGTGAGAGAAAGTGATAGAGATTTTTGTTGGAACAAGTCGTTACTCACACTTATTTCTTCAGCTGCTAGTCCAATGAGAAAATTGACCAATAAGACAACAATGATGAGAATAAAAAGTGCCATGAACAACATGACCCATCCGAGAAAAACGCTCTTCGTCTCTCCATAGACCAAACTTCCATAGTCCAACTCTCCTATCATGAATGTGATCACTTTCACAAAAGATTGCGCTGGGGAGGAAAATGAAGGTTCCTGAATGGAATCATGATTTAAAATAACCATTGAAACGCCCTCTTTTGCTCAATATAAATGGAATATCTCACTGCAGGAATCAAAATGGCAAACAAGGTTGCAAATCCGAGGAGGATTGGTGCAGTCACTGTGATGGCTATCAGTAGAGTCCTTGCTGACTAAAATATAAACCAATAATGTGAATTTAGTAAAAATTAAATCAATTTCATTTACAAATGAATAGGGCCAGAATATTAAATTAAAAAACCTAGTAAAACAATTTTTATCCATTATAGGCTTATTTTAATAATTATTTATAAAGACCACTGAATATTCAGAAAATAGTTATCCAAGTTATTGCAAATTTTTTGGGATTACTGATTATAATTTACTCGTACGTTGGAAGTGGGAGGAAGCTGTTTTGAGTATACAGCTGGATGGTACACAGTGCTCCCTTTAAACAACTTGCTTCCCAAGTCTTATTTGTTACACTTTTTCAAATTTGTAAAAATTCAGATTTTTGCGCTATATCAATTTTTTAGAATTATAAAAAAAGTATTGTCTGAATAAAATATTGCTCAAACCAAGGCAAGGTTTCTCGACTCTAACGCCCGTTTCATGCTTTTTTCAAACCTAACTTTTTAAGAAAATTTTTCCTGAAAAAGTTTGAAAAATCAATCCATACGTTTTCATTTCGTTGTCATTCCGTTTTCCATCCGTTCTTTGGAAAAAGTTTTTTCTGAAAAAACAATACATACTTTTTTCTTTTCATTGCGAACTCGGACCGTCGTGTGAAGTTTTNTTTCATTTCGTTGTCATTCCGTTTTCCATCCGTTCTTTGGAAAAAGTTTTTTCTGAAAAAACAATACATACTTTTCCTTTCATTGCGAACTCGGACCGTCGTGTGAAGTTGAACCGTCTCTACTTTTTTGGAAAAAGGTACGAAAAAAGATTGGAAAAAGTATGTATTCCCATCCAATTTAGAGTAAGTCATGACAACTTTATGAAAAAAGGAAATACGACGATTTGAAAAAGTATGAAACGGGCGTAAGAAACAAACGGCTGTTGATAGGCAAGAGCCGTTGTTTTTGTTGTCAAGGAACCTTGGCTCAAACAGTATCTTTTGTTTCATGCTCTCATGTAGGGTACCAAATGACCCCCATTTTCTTCTGAGTCAGTCATGATTTTGAAATGACTCAGTGACTCTTCCTGAATCACTCCTGAAGCTTGAGTCAGAGTCAGGCGACTCAGTGACTCAGATTAAAATAAATTTTTAAAATTGTTTTCTTTCTGTATACAGTAAAATTTACAGTTAAAGACTCAGAAATTTTTTTTGAAATTCTCCTTCATTCTTTATCCGATTTAAAATTAAATTAGCTGTCCTGCGATATTTGTACTGCTACTTTACATTAACTGTCAGTCGAATGAAAACGTGATTTTACAGAGGTATGTAATGCACACGATACAGACTTATGTATGGTAGAATACAAAATTCTATATAGTAGAATACAGAGTTATGCATACTATGTCATACTGAATAGTAGGCGTGGTTTGTGTGAAATGAAATAACAAATAAGGAACAAAATGTATTTCCATTTCCATTTTATTTCTAATGACTAATTTCTCCGGAAGTTTTAGAAGGGCTAATTTCTAGTTTGATTGAAATCTGGAGTTCAATTTTTATTTCTACTGATGTAAATTACAACTATGTATCAAGCTAAAAACGACCTGCGCGGTAGCTAACTCCCACTGTCTGATTTGTGATGCGTTGCTGGAGCATGAGAATACAAAGAAGTATGGTACAAAAATTTAATATGTAAGAAGTAAGTTTACTAATGCTTTGTCGCTTGAGTCATGACACTTCGTAGTGATTCAGGACTCTCAGTCATTTTAGAAAGGCACAGAATCACAAGTCAGGTAACTCAGTAACTCATTTTTCTGAGTCAGAGACATCGAAAATCAGTGACTTCGAGGAATCGATGAGTCAGAGTCATTCTGACCCTACTCTCATGGCATCACCTGGACTTATAGTTGGATTTGGGAGACTTTAAGCTGACGACTTTTAGTCCTAGAATTACTGTGATTTAAATTTTGGCGGAAAATAATTCATTTCGTGCATATTATGTTTGAGTATTAGAACCCATTTACATATAAGCCTTGGTTTGTAGGACGTCTCACTTGTTCTCATATTTCTGTTACAAAATTTTGTAGCTTACCCTCCATAACAAATTTTTGTAAACGCTAAATCTGGGTATTTTCATAGCCTCTAGGCAAATTGCAGCCCAAACGCCTAACCCCACCATCTTAAAACAAAAGAAATAGAATCAACAAGCTTAGACGCAAAAGTGCTTATAAATACTCACCCCTGCTACAAAGTAATGACAAAAGTCATCGAACGGTTGAATTCCAATGGTAGGCAAAATTGTAATTAATATTCCAGATGCTAGTATGATTGGTCCAGTAGGAATAATCAAGAAAACAATGCCTATGTAGTATCCAATGGCTCCTAGGGTGCTAATCAACCAGTTTCGTTCTGGATGTGACTTCAAAGGGCGGAAAACATGATGAAACGATTGCTTGGTATGATGAAATTGGCATAGAATGTAGAAAAAAAGAGTAATCAAATTGATGAATCCTACTCCACGTAGTGCTGGTGGAATTTCGCACTCTGAAAGAGCTTGAAAAAAAAANGTAATCAAATTGATGAATCCTACTCCACGTAGTGCTGGTGGAATTTCGCACTCTGAAAGAGCTTGAAAAAAAAACAAATTTTCATTGTTTTCTTAGGTAAACTTTACAGTCAAACCACCGAGGTTTGTTTGACTGGAAGATACTTTTGGCCCATGCTCTTTGTTGGAGGAAGGCTGAATCAACAAATAACATTGAAAATGTTGAAACTAATAAATTTTTTGTTGAGAAAATGTTTACAGTTTGAGAAAGATCATACAGAAGAGTTATGCCTAGAAAGGCGAAAAGTCCACTTTTGAACATTCTTTTCAGTTATCCCAAGTACGTCAGTTCGTCACAAATAAATGTTCCAAAATTGTAATTTTCGAAAATACAAATCTTTTTCTAGTGGTCGAAAAGACTTGATTCAAAAAATTGTCCACTCTACTTTCACATGTTCTTGGTGAAACGGTGAACACTTTCTCCAAAAAAATGACTGGATATAAAATTTTTCAAAAGTATCTTTCACCCGAACCAAAGTTAAGTGGTTTGACTGTATGACTAATTAGAAGCATTCTTTCACTTTTGTTTAGATGGTCTGCCTCTTCTTCTGCCGGACGGAGTCCAGTCCAAGTGAAATTTTTTGCACCCGGAATAGGACATACATAGCGATAGGTCCATATCACGAAAATACAATTTAGGAAAAACCAAAGAATCTGCATAAAAAAAATTAAAATATTGTAGAATGCAAAAACATTTTAGAAATGTGTCTCTTACATGTAAAAATCTGAAAACGNAAAAAAAATTAAAATATTGTAGAATGCAAAAACATTTTAGAAATGTGTCTCTTACATGTAAAAATCTGAAAACGTGGAAGAACCATTTGACTTTCTCCCACTTCTCATGGACATAGATCTTCACAAAGGGATGATAGAGTACGGCTTTTCGATTTTCAAATTTCGCGCGACATACTTTTGCCAATTCTTCTGTTTCTTTGTAAATGTTTCCTTTTGAAGTATTATACCCAAGTATTGGTCTGAGAGAAAACAAAAAAATTAATATCATTTTCAACAGTTTGAATAAAATTTTCGTTCCGAATTTACCTTATATCGATAGGAGTACGAAAATTAGGTTGAACTTACGCAAAATCCAGTTCAGCGCATGTGTTGATGGTTCTGTGGAAGGCTACATATCCTGAGTTCTTGACAGCTTCGTCTAATAGAACGGAAACAGCCTGTGGGATTTTCTCGTAGACTTTTTCCAGTGGTGTCTTCCCTCTATTGCTCCTATCATTACCGAATCATTTTTCCAGCGTTTTTTTAATTCCTTTTTTAGAAATTATAATCTACAATGAATGGTGGTCCCTTGACTTACTTGATGTCAAATCCTGAGCCCGCGAGCAAAAGTAATTTACATGCCTCTACGTTTTTTTCTTTAGCTGAAAGGTACAAGGGTGTACGTCCCTCAGAGTCCTGGGCATTACAGAGATCAGACATAAGATAACCATCCGCGTTTGAAAGTATTTCCCTCACACAGAGCTCTGCCTGTACTTCATTTCCTGAAATGAATAAAAAAGTTTCAATCAATTATCAAATTATCCAATTACGTACAGGATGGGTTATCTTTAGTGTCCCTATAGCCGAGGAAGAGAAGGGCTATAACTCATTCTCCCACTTTCATATGTTGTACCGTAATGACCAAAGCCAAAGAACAAAAAAGTTTAATACTAACAGCTGACTCATGGAGTTTACTAGCGTAAAAATGAATATATTAACTTTTTGTTCTTTCGCTTTGGTCACATCGGTAGTCAAATGGAGTGAAGACTCGGAGTATTTCAACTTGGCTACATCAGAAACTCAATCTTCTCTTTCCAATCTCATTCCTAGAAAAAAACGGTCGCATGGCGTCGGTCCGCTTATGACTATGGTTTTAGCCATACACTTCACATATTATTCAAACTCAATTTGGGCTACATGGAATTATATTCGGTGACTACCTAGAGGAAAGTATTTTGTGGCGCGAAAATCATAACACAAATTAAAATTTTTAATAATTTGAATTTGGATTATGATTTTCGCGCCATTGATTTCCCCTCAAGCTAGTCTTCACATAGAATCTCAAGTAACCCCTTCTAGTTTGGATAACATGTGAAGTGCCTGGTTGAAACAATAGTCATAAGCGGTCACACGCCATGTGACCATTTTTTTTTGGGAATGAGATTTTATAAAGAAAAGTGTAAATCTCAGAGGCTTTACTTCCCTCTGACTATAACAAATAAAAGTGAAATTATGAGTATAGCCCTTATCTCTTTCTCGGCTATAGGTACACTAAAGATAAACCACCCTGTATAATTTCATAAAGATTTGATATACAGTGTGACTAATTTATATAAATTCATAAAGTCTCTTCTTACTTTCTACCAATGACCGCTTTTGGGTCACTTACCGAGACTAGCTGCTGCATGTAAGGGGGTGAAGCCTGTTTCTACTTCTGTGCTACTATAGTAATCCTTCATAAGTCTCAAAATCTGATGGAAACCTCTTCTTGCAGCAATGTGAATAGGACGAAATCCAGAAGTGTCAAAAGTTTCCAATAGACGAGGTAAGATAGTATCCCGATCAGAAATAAGCTTATCTTGAAATAGCACATTTGTGCATTCCACTGCTTTCACCTCAAATGCTACTCCCATGCCACCGAGTAAAATGAGAAAAAACAATTGACGTGCATTGTTTTTTTTTCACTGTAGGTACAGTGTGTCAAATGAAATTACCGTTTCCAGCTGCATGATGAAATACGTTGCAATTAAACTTGTCAACTTTCGATGCATCCGAACCATGTCTTAGTAGTATCTCAATTAACAAATGATTCCCTGAAACACCTGCGATGTGCAACGGTGCTCTCTTTGTGTGATTGTCTTCAGTGTTTAAGTCCTTTTGTAGTTTTTCGAGATCATTCTCATAGTATTTCGATGTCAGGAGTACGTTGGCACAATTCACAGAATTCTCAAAATTTTCTATGAATCAATTACATAAATATAAACAATTTTATAAAAAATTTACGTTTGAATAACTTTTAATGATCTAATCTTCATCTAGCTAATCATTTGGTAGGAATATAATTACTTCAAAATAAAATACAGTGAGGATCAACAAAAATGCTTGTAGAAAAAAATATACATTCTTTTTTGTTATGAAAGTTTTTGATAAAAAAAATTAAGCGCTTTTATGTCTGTGCTGGTCCCTACTGCATATCTGAAATCTTTTCCATATAATTAAATTACAAAAAAAATATATATAGAAGCAAAAGTGACGTACGAGATTCTGCAAATGTTCGTACAAATTTAATAGCATGGGTGTAAAATTTCACGGTCGTATTTTTTTATATGGTTATTATAAATGTATATAAAAATTTCAAAAAGGATTATTCGACTTACTCAATTTTGCCAAAACATGGAATATGGTTTCATTTGTATTGCTAATATTGAGTTTGATTCCATGTTCGAGTAGTATTTTCATTAATCTAGAATTCCCTCTGACTGCTGCCCTTCCCAATGCTGTGTGCTTCTGTGTGTCCTCAACATTTAGCAACTTTTGTAGGGTATTTGAATTTGAATTTTGAAAGGCCTTTGAGATGATTAGCTCAGCAGATGAAATCGCCAGATCAAAGTTCTCTGAAAAGTAAACAAAAAATAAGTCTTTAAAAGTATTATTTGTTAATTTTTACACTGCGAATGAAAATTAAATACTTTGTTCGCATGCGTAGTGTAAAACAGTGTTCCCATCTTCATCAATTTCTAAAATATCATCTCCTTTAGCAAGACAAGAGGCTAAGGACTTTAAGTCTCCATTCCTTGATGCTTGTAGAAGAGGACTTAACTTTTTTAGGAGTTCCATTTCGTAGACGTTTTCTTTTTTAGGAGTTCCAACCTATAGTAAGATTTCAAAATTTTAATTCAAAAGTTTATTATAAACAATGATTTATAGCACATCTACTAACACTAAATATTTGATGACTTTAATGACATATGCTACTAGTATCAAGTAAAGTTTTATGAAAAATACTAACTGGATTTGATTGTGAATTTTATCAAAAATTTTGAAAGTTTAATCAAACTTCTATAAAACTTCTTGTACCAGAGTTAACTATTGACCAGTGATCAAAGGTAGAAATTGATTCTAACCACTTTTTAATTTTGATTAAGTTTATTACTCATAGGAATGGTTATATTTATATAAAGTTTAATTTAAAAATAATAATAAAATGTGTTAATAAATTGAATTACCTGAGTTTTCTTCATAACCGTCTGAAATCCAGACTTTTCAATTCAATTTTAACTTCCAGGTGACAAAATTTAATTGAAATTTTGTTTCAGGTTTTGATTTTTTTTTTAAACAACAGATATTTTATTCAACGTCTGATGTTCAAATAAAATTTTCCAAATGGAAGAAAGTTCACAGAAAATTGGCAATATAATTAGACAATTTAGGGGAATAATTTTTATGCCCTTGTGCCTTGGTTTTATATATCCAGACTGAAAACTTACCCTTGGTATAAAATGGAGGATTCATTTTTGGTTGGGCGTTTTCATACTCACCGAAGAATGCAAAAGTAGGGTACTATGGACAGGACGGGGGTTGGCGAATCTAGGAATTGTACATATAAGAAACAAAAAGTAAGGTCTTTGTACTTGTTTCGCAAGCGCAGATGCAAGTGAGCTAGTCAAATTTTTAATTTTGCCCAACGGCTTTCCAGTAGTACAAAATTTTCGTGCTCAAGAATAGCATAAAATATTTAAGATATATTTAAATTTAACTGTAATAATTACAAATATAATTGTAACGAAATGTGAAATCCAGAAATAAATCTTAACAAAACAGCGCTAAGGTAAGCATTTGTAATGTTTTCTTATTACGGATATTTTAGTAATCATATCATTGGAAATTAATATAACTGTTAAATATGTTATACTGTAATTATTTAACTTGTGTCATGTAATTAGATGGTTATAAAAATGACAAAATCTTATGATTCTCCGATACTAAACCAGCATCATTTAAACATTGGTAAACAGCTTTATAAATCAAGATTTTCAAAACAATAATAAATTATTATCTTCTTTTACATAGCTATAAAACTATAATTTGATTTAAACTAATATTACTAATATTAATTATAATATTAAAAAGTAAATGGTAGAAGAAATTTAACCAATACAAACATATCTCTCCCCCCCCCCTTTTATGTAGAGTATAATCAAAAATGTAAAAATCAAAAATCGCTTTCACGCTTTCCATAATTGATATTAGAGTAACTCTCAAACAAAATGATTTATTGAAAACATTAACAATGTAAATAATATCAGAATAACTTGTTGTTCTAAATTTATATAGTTATAACATAATCAGCAGATTGTGTACAAAAGCGGAAATATCATTCGCCTGATGTAAAATATTTTTATCCCACGTTCTTTGCTGGAGAAAGTACTGCGGTGTAAGATTTTTCCCCTTTTATTTAAAACTGAACCTAATTACACTTTCTAGATTTTTTGAAAAAATACTGACATTTAGAGGAAATCAAATCCATCCAAATATTAAACTGATGTCCAAAAGGTTTGACATTTAGTCTAAATACAATCCAACCAGAAAGTCAATAAACTTTTGATTGATACGATTTTGAATAGTTTTTCCCTTCACAGAAATAAAAAATTGGTGAAATCCCATAGTGATAGTTACTGTTGATTGGAAAGGTTTCAAACAGACTCACTGTATTTCAATAATTTGTTGAAGAAGAGTGTTAGACGTTGCCCAATTTGGATTAGATAATCAAAATGTCAAAAGTTACGAACCATTCTTAAGTTCTATTTTTCGATAAGTAAATCTCAGAAGACCATGTCTTCCTGTTACTTTTGTAGAAGTCATAACTTTTTACATTTAGAATCTAAGTAGTCAGAATTTTTTTCAACGCATTTCATTAATTTTCAACGATTTTTCGAAGAACACTACCTTCGGGTCATGAAGAAAAAACTCTTTTGAACGAGGTGAAGAGAAATATACTTAGCCGCAGAGCTTTCTCCAGCAAAAAGCATATGTCAACTGTAACTTTGATTGCGGCTAATGATATTTCCAGCAATGTATTTGTATGTTTCATACATAAGCTGTGGAAACATATTGGTCACTTGTTATTACTCGTAGAAAAGCAGTAGTAGGGTATTGTTATGTAGTAGTAATCTCTGTCCATCTGTATTCTCTTACTGTCTGTATATATACTTCAGTCTGTCTGGAAATATGGTCAGTGTGTTCCGAACGGAATATTTCATGTGGTAAATATTGGTAAGTAAACACCGGGAAATTCCAGCATGGCAAATAATTTTCAACTGGATAATATTAACATGAGTGGTAAATAATAGCAAATATTTTCCAAAACGAAATTCAGGTATCGCGGGAGTTCAAGCCATATACTCACTAGCTAAATTCTCTTCGACTAAATTTTCCATATTTACGATAGCGACTATTTCTCACAAGACAAATTGAAAAATAGGTTAGAGTAAAGAGCTGCAACTACAGTTCGTTCCAAAACTAAAAGCGCAACAATTTTTTTTAATTGATTTAAAAATTTTACTTGATAATTCTTATCTAACTCATCAAATACTTATTCCCTTTGAAGATAAACAGAATTTTAAGCCTCAAAGAGAGACTGTGGTTAAAACTAAATTTACAGATGCTATTTTAATTTTAGGCAGAATAAAGTGAGAGAAAGACGTTCCAAAACTATAAGCGCACTCATTAGTTTCCTCAATTGTTTCGTTGGAATTTAATATTGTAAGCCAATTGTTTCAAACTATCGACTTTAGATTATGAATTCCGCACCAAAATTTCAGCAATTTAAATAATATACACGATCAAGGGCAGGGTTCCGAATGACTCCGATTTTTTGCAGAGTCTGAGTCAGGTGATTCAGAGTCATGACTCACTGACTCCCATTTTCACACTGCGTCAGAGTCATGAATTTTAATGACTCAGTAAACCTGACTCAATGACTCTTATTGAATCACTCCTGAAGCTTGAGTCACGCCCGTTGTAGACGCAACTTTATTCTAACTCTTCCGTCAATCTTCGCGTTGCCATAACGTCAACCGTCACTCTTAGCGCATTTAGAGGTTGTTTGATCACAACGCAGAGTTATTTTAACGCTAACCTAATTGTTAAAATTGTTTTCTTCAGACGAGCTCTAAATTATTCTTGCGTGGTCGTAAAGTTGGTTGGCTATCAACTTTGTTTAAGTTAGAGAAAGTGACGGAGGAAGTGAGGCGTTACGGCAACTGTAAATTGATTCTCTAAAGTGAAATATCACTCGACTCATCACCCGAGCAACCGTAGAGTTACAGTGACGTAAGGTATAAATTGAAATTTTGAACATCCTCAGAAGAATCATTCGGAGGAAGGACACCTTAGAGTTAGGTGTACAACGGGCGCCAGAGTCAGGTGACTCAGAGTCATGTCTCAGTGACTCAGATTCACAGATATTTTATATTTTTCTTTATACAGTAAAATGAGCATAATAGGTATTTAAACCTCAAAATGAGTGATACAAAGACGCTAAATTACCTGCTCTTTTCGGTTAGATTCTTAAATAACTTTTTGAAATTATTCTTTATTTTTGATCCGATTTAAAATTAAATTAGCTCACTTGCAATATTTAAACTGATCCTTCGTGTCAACTCTTCCAAAGTAATCGATGATTGAACACATCGGAATGTTTTGAACTTTTGGTATTTAATTGACTTTGTTCAATAAACTCATTTTCTACTGCGTAATTATCAAACCGCACAACCGCTCTTCTAAATTAGCTCGAAATCTAAGGCTACATGCACATAGAGTCGCGACAACGAATTTTACAATCGCGATGACGAATTTGGCAAACGCGATTGACGCAAAAGTCTTCACATAGTTTCGCGACGACGATTTATCCAATCGCGATATGATTTTTAGATATTTTATCGTTCCTAGGAACGATTCGCGCATATCTGTTCGAAACAGATATTTTTTGTGACGATAAGCGATTTTGTAATGATGAGAGATGGTGAGTTGAAAAAAAAAATCAAATCGAGGAACGGAGTATGACTCCTGTGTGTTTCCACCTCACTCAACAGAGAACCTGCCGACCACTCTCTTTGCTTCTCTGCTTGTTCCATAGCTTTGCATTATTAACTGAATTCAAAAAGTGAACACTACTTCAGAAACAGTTGTGATTCATTTTTATTTCAATCGCAATCGTAGCTATGCTGATGCTATATGAAATTAAGCGCGATTGAGTCTACGATTGTACATTCGTCTTTGTAATGAAATTGCCAAATATGTGCAAAAATATAAAGCAAAGGAGGAAACTGGAACTTTCTACACGAGTGGAAATGTCAATTCTTTGAGATTAGAGCACTTTAACTTTGTCTATTAATCCAATTTGTTACAAATTGACATCTGATTATCATTGCTTGGAGATGCGTCAAAGTAATTTTCAAAATTTTGTATCAGAACACTCAGTATCATTAAAATTGAGCATTTAGTGATCACTTTCTCCTTTGGTGTGCCTTTGGGGAAACTTGAGCTCCAAATTTTTTAAATCATCCCAATAATAACGGAAACCATAACGCCCGTTTTATGCTTTGTCAAAATCTGACTTTGCTATNACGCCCGTTTTATGCTTTGTCAAAATCTGACTTTGCTATGGAAATTGTTATAACAACACACAGATAATCAATATATGCTTTCTTAGTTCGTTGTTTATTCGTGGTCTGCGTGTTGTTGTGACAAAAAATTTTGTCATAACAATCAATATTTGCTTAGTTTTTTTGTTTTCTCGTCGTTGTCATCAAAAAGTAGAGGTAGTTCCAACTTTTTGATGACTACAGACTGACAAAGTAAAAGTAAAACTTGTTTTCTGTTTCTTTTGACTGAATTTGTTGTAATTTCAAAAGATCATAATTAAAAAATGGGAAGTGTACGTGATCAGGAAGACAAATTAATCAATCTGGTTCAGAATCATTCTTGTCTTTATGACAAATCAAACCTGAATTATAAAAATAAATTAGTTCGGGATTCCAAATGGGCAGAAATCGGAGCTTCATTTGATTCTGATGGTGAGCCAAACAGAAATTGAACTCTGTATTTATTTGGTTAATGTATTTATACATTGTAACAATTCTTTAGGCAAAACAAGCAAAAGTCAATTGTCCAAGCTACGAATTCAATTTATGCAGTTCCAACATAAGCTGAAAAAACCAAGCGGAAGTGAAGGGACCACTCGCCGTTATTTTCGTCATGAAAGTGTCATGGCATTTNGTAAGCTGAAAAAACCAAGCGGAAGTGAAGGGACCACTCGCCGTTATTTTCGTCATGAAAGTGTCATGGCATTTCTCAAAGATGCACCTGAGCTTAATGAGAGGTATGTCCGAGGACTTTGAGTAATATTTTTTTCTAAATTCTAAAGTTATTAATGACACTTATGTGTGCAGTTGTAGAGGTTTAGTATTTTTTGTTATAGAACCATCTCTAATCTGGAAGAAAATAGCAAGTCAGGATAAGTTGATGATTTGAAATATTAAACCTGGAATCTGAACCGTTTGACATACATGATTTGACTGAATTGGGAATTTCTGTACCAGATAAGTCCAATAGTGACCTTGTTCCCCGCAGTAATCCAACACCGAAAGCAAGACCTCACAACAAAGCCACGAAGCGTCAAATGGATGATTTTGAAAAGGAGCTTTTGAATCGAGTATCTCCTGTGCAGCTTGATGATGAGTTTGCTTATTTTACAAAGATGTTAACTCCAAAGTTAAGAAAACTTTCGGGCCTAAGTCGACGAAGATATTTGAAGTTATAAATCGATGTCAACGCACTTGTTACTCAGGCAGAGCTAGAATTCATTGATTGAGTTATACTCATTAGTTATTACCACAGTTTCAGGCCTAAAAAATTAAAAAAAATTTTACACATGTATAATTAAAATAATATTTTTCCCACCTTAACTCGAATCAGTTCTCGGTGGGATTTAATTGGCGCGGTTAGCTTTTGTTAAAGTTGACACAGTCTGGTTTCACTTGTTTCAGAAAATCACTATTGAATCACTTCTTCCCCCTTACCCCCCATACCCTAACGAATACTCTTGGGCTATCTTGATTGGATTCGGTTACCAATTGAATAACCGTGTAAATTATATTGTTGAGAAACGTCAAATTTCGATTGCATAAATCTCAATAATATTCTATCATTTCTGTTTATCAAATACCAAAAAAACGTACAACAAATATACAGGGTGGTTTATCAATAGTGATCTGAGTCCTCTCTACTCTCTTTCTGATTCGTGGAAATTGTATCTTTTCTCTTAAGTGATTGGTCCTCGGAAAAGCACAATATGATTCTAAGCTTTAGCACAGCTTTTAGTTAAAGCTGAGCTTTAGCAGTAAAGTAGTTCCCACTTTATTGTCAAATATTTTGATCACCTCTCCATCTAGCGACCATCGAAAATATACTCATCTCACTCTACTCCTCCGCCTCTTAAGCTCTCTTTAAAATATAATTGGTCAATTTCCTGAACTTAAGATTTAAGTTTCCTTTAAATTTTCTTAAAGAAAGTTAAGGAAAGCTTAGTCTTACCAGTAACAAAGTATCTCATTTATGGGTATGGACTCTTTACATGTTATAAATATGGTTTGTATGGGCTTGAGTGGGTGGTTGGAGGAGCTTTACAGGATATGCCTCAATTCTTTAATTCAAATTGATATTTCATTCAGAATGAATGACTGCTGATAAATTACCTCAAAATTCTTCGAATATACGGCCTTGTTTGCCATTACTGCATCAAATAATTGGAAACTTTCGGGTTAATCAACAAGTGACGACATGAAAACTTTGAAACTTCGCATAAATCGTACTCCAATAAACCAAAATACCTTACAATAAACTGTATTCATCAAAATAGGAAAAAACTGTGAATTCAGCATAAAAATATGTAATTTTAGTAAAATCCAATCCGAGAGTTCTGCCAAGCTACTGCTCCTGCGCCGTTGAAGAATGAAGAGAATTCGTCTCTGATAACTGACGCACTTTTTGGGTACGTATTTGTACCTTGATGTGATAACCCGAGTAACTGGTTCTCCTCTCTCCAATTACCACAGATAATTTCATCGTTAGAAATGTTGTCACCTGTGATTGTGTTCATATCGTCCTTATATATCAAGTAATTGTGTAAAATTACAATCGCCAACACAAGTTCCTTGATGAAATCCAATTCGGCAATGATTGGTGAGTGTAGTATTCTCCACCTTGCAGCAAGAATGCCAAAAGCATTTTCTATTACCATCCTTCCTCTTGGCAGACGGTAATTAAAAATTCTTCTGTCTTTGGTTAGAAACTTTCCCGGAAACGGTTTCATGAGATTGTTTTTAAGTGCAAAGGCATCGTCTCCAAGTAAAACATGGGGAAGTTGTTTGTCACCAACCACCTTAGGATTTGGCAAATTAAGATTATCATTATTCAGTGCGATTCCTATCGAGGACCTTCCAAATACTCCTCCATCCGACTGAGATCCAGCAGCCCCAATATCCGCATATGTGAAGGAGTAATCTGGTCCAGCAACCGCCATAAGAACCAGGGAGAAGAAATTCTTGTAATTATAATGTGTAGATCCTGATACCGGAGTTGCCTGAATCCTAATATGTTTGCCGTCGATGGCACCGCAAGCGTTGGGAAAATTCCACTTCAAGCGAAATCCTATTTCGTTTCTCTTCCAAGTTTCTTTATCGGGTGTTGGTAGATAAACAGGTCCCATGTATTTTCGAATACCGGCGGTTACTTCTCTAATTATTATTCCTATTGACGACGGAGACACCCGGTAACTCATGGCAAGAGAGATTTGGGAGTTTCCTGAAGCTAAATACCTGAAAATAATATATTGTGCATTTTTGGTTCTATTTTCGTTTATTCAAATTACCTTAGGGTGATTCTAACTTTCTCTAGCGGTGATATTGGTCTGCTATGTGTCTGTTTACGTGTTAAATCTTTTTGCATAAGGTGAAGGATTTCATCGAAGCTTTTCTTGTTCATACTAGAAATTTATTTATTTTTATTTTTTTTATTTTTATTTCTTCGAAATGTAGCACCTACCGGAAATATTTGTGATGATAAAAAGGATCATTTGCCAATTCTCGAACTAAAACACTTTCTCCATTGTTAAGTCTATTTGAGAAAATTGGTCTGATTGACATGGCCCTTTTCTTCCTTTTCATTCTCTTGCGAAATCGATTAATCAAGAATAACTTCAAAATTTTACTGTTTTTAGAATTTTCCATGGTTCAAATTTATGCTTCGTGTAGAAAATTATGTGACAATTGATGTGTCTTTACACATACAAAATTTTGTCAAACAACAAGGAGACAAAGCATATATAAATTGTCCTAACAACGAATTTTCTTTAACAACACCTAGAATACGAAGTAACAAAGCATAAAACGGGAGTAAGGATGATCAAAATTCAGATTTTTGTAGTCACTGCAGAACAAACTTCAAACGAATTTTTTTATACAAAATTTGATTAGAATATCTGAAAAAGTCAAATAGAGTGATATTCAGAAAAAATTTAGTTAAGTTTGTTGCAAAAACTCGTGAAAACGAGAAGTTCGTTTTAAATTTGCAACAACTTTCTCCCCTTTCTTTTAACATTTCATTCAATTTCTTGGGCATCTTCTGGAATTTTTTATTTATCATTCATTTCTAATTGGAATTGCCACTTTTCGTAAAAAATTTGTAATTTTAAACCAAACTTGGGTGAAATCGTCCAAAAAATGAAGTTCGATATGTTTTGTGCAACAAACTGTATGTATGTATTCACCATCTGTGTACTTCTCATCTCTTCGCAGAGACGGGGAAGTCGTTATATGGTGTAGGGTAGGAGTCTCATTATCCCTTGGGTAAAGTATCGGGTATCTTTTTGGAAAAAGTATCGGTATATGTATGGGTATCGGGATTTTAGCTGGTATCGCCGATACTTGCAGGTTTTGGCGGCTGCTCAAATAACAACAGTAGTAACAATAGCTACAACAATAATGCACTAGGAATGGACAATTTCGAAGATGAGCCTTATCCGTCAACTGTGACCTAGTTTTTAATATTTAATATTTTCCCAAGACTCCAATTTTGCCTCTAATGGATTTTACATGTTAAATAAAATAATATGTGGAATGTTTATAAAAGTGACATCTACTAGATGGATCGGAATGGGTTTTTCACGATGGGATAGCCCACACATCAAGCTCTTCCATCTCTGCAGTGCGCATTATACCCAAACATTATAAGTTGCGCATTGTGCTTGCGCAGTTTGTAAACTCATTGCACGAATTTACGCGCAGTACACATTATGCTCACCGCCATCTCGACTGCCCACTGTCTTCCCAACTGCCCACTGTCCTCTCTACTGAAACTGTTTATACATGCGTCAAAAAATCGAATTTTAAAGCAGCTAGCATGAAATCCGACGTTTTCCAAACAAATTTTTTCATAAACTTACGGGAAACAACATGCTAATGACAAATGCAATGTTCATAGGCCTCGGATGATTTATAATTAAATTAAATTATCTGATTTTTTTTCACTCAACTTGACATTTTATGCATTGAAACAAATTACTATTGGCGTTTACAATTGTTTATTTTAGCTTTAAATTAATTATACCGTACTATCTTATCAGAAGTGATGAGATAATGCAGTAGTTGACAGTTATAAGATCATATTGGTTATAAGATCCGTTTTTGTAGCTTGGTTTGATCCAATGAATTTAGCATCGGTGAATAATTCGTTATAAGACCAACGGATTTAAGACCAAAACGGAGTTAAGACTCTGCTTTTGGATTTGATAATTGTTTCACAGTACATTATTAGACCAAATTTTCTCCTTACAAGACCAAAATTCCTTATTTAAGAGATATATTTAGCAAGCCACCGGGCCAAGCCACTAAGTCCGTGTGAGATTTGCTTTGAGTGATAACCAGTTACCTAAAACTACACGGTTATGTTGGAATGAGGCAGCAATAACACCTTACAACTTTTTTGAATCCAAATGTCTAGCCTATCTCAAAATTTTATATTTATTTACTCTAAGAGATATATTTAGCAAGCCACCGGGCCAAGCCACTAAGTCCGTATGAGATTTGCTTTGAGTGATAACCAGTTACCTAAACCTACACGGTTATGTTGGAATGAGGCAGCAATAACACCATACAATTTTTTTGAATCTAAATTTCTAGCCTATCTCAAGATTTTATATTTATTTACTCTAAGAGATATATTTAGCAAGC
The DNA here is from genome assembly GCA_002738285.1 of Holacanthella duospinosa. Taxonomy (NCBI): domain Eukaryota; kingdom Metazoa; phylum Arthropoda; class Collembola; order Poduromorpha; family Neanuridae; genus Holacanthella; species Holacanthella duospinosa. The sequence continues at coordinate 179,976 of NIPM01000146.1, read as the reverse complement.
CACCGGGCCAAGCCACTAAGTCCGTGTGAGATTTGCTTTGAGTGATAACCTGTTACCTAAAACTACACGGTTATTCTGGAATGAGGCAGCAATAACACCATACAATTTTTTTGAATCCAAATTTCTAGCCTATCTCAAGATTTTATATTTATTTACTCTAAGAGATATATTTAGCAAGCCACCGAGCCAAGCCACTAAGTCCGTGTGAGATTTGCTTTGGATGATAACCAATTACCTAAAACTACACGGTTATGTTGGAATGAGGCAGCAATAACACCATACAATTTTTTTGAATCCAAATTTTTAGCCTATCTCAAGATTTTATGTTTATTTACTTTAACGAATTATGTTGGGATTTACTGGGAGGAAACCCCCTTACCGACTTCACCTTTGGTACCACTTATCCCTGATAGGCCGTTTTTTGTTAAAATATCTACGTACTGTAATTAAAATTAAGTAAAGAACTCATTTCGATGTGGATTTTTTCCACAAGGTCCACTTCTCACAATTTGGTCAAGTTCAATGAAAGATGGCTACCTCCATATACTGTTTATAAGACCAAATGGGTCTTATATCCGTTATAAGACCACCACGCTTATATGACCCAGATTTGCCGTTGCAAAATAGGTCTTATATCCATTCTGCAAAAAGTATCGGTATAAGTATAGGTCTCGAGTGTTTGTTCCAAAACGTAATAGGTATCGCTACCGGTATCGGGATGAAACATCAAGTATGGGGTACCGCGCCGATCCGATACCAATACCTAACTCTGATGGTATGGTATAAATTAGTAAATGTTGAAAATTCCATTTCTTTTGGTTTACGTAGTTTACGATAAGTCACCTGGTCATATTTCTGTCTAGAAAGGTCACAGATATCAAGTGGGATATATTTTTGGAATCAAGGTGACAAGAGCTTTCCAATGATACCCATCTTGCCATTTGTCATAAGGGGACCAAAATTTAATCTTTTGTGTCCTCTGACCCTGGTTCAACATCATAGACCGTTTAACCTATATACCATTTTTCATCATTTCCAACATGTACACGAAAAAGGAATCAGTAAAAAATTTTTTGGATAATTCGATTCTGGGTTCATGAGTGTTCCTTGCTAACTGCACAAATGCAGGATGTCTGGGTTTTGTAGGCTGAGTTTTTACTTTACTCTGATATTCACCATAATCGGAGTTATCTTGGCAGGATTCCATTGCATTGTTTTCTTTTTGTTTTTCATCAATTCGGACCCAGCATCAACACGAACAATACGAATTAGGACATTTCGTAAATGACTTTATGCTTCCGCACATTGTGCATTGGACAACTTATGTTTGAGCAACCATGTTATTTATTACAATTTCATGGCAAATTTGAGTTAATCTAAGGAAGTATACTTCCGTATTTAAAAAAAAATCAGTACCATAAAATCATGTTCATAAACGTGTAAGTAAACTTTAATGCGTAAACTTTACAAAGAATGAAATGTGTATCATACACTAAATAGACTAAGCCCATAAAAAATATTACTTCAACTTTCAATGACCAAATCTATGGTATCTTCACAACGGCCGAGAATAATTGTTATAAAATACTTGTTAAAATAAGCCTTAATTTATTATGACGCTCCCGCAAGCAGGCGTATCTAATAATATTTACAAGTTTTGGGATCTAAAGTCGAAAACCCTTGATAATTACTAAAAATAATTACAATAATTATAAAATGATTATCATATAATTAATATTAAATATTATAATTATAATAGTACTTAATTCATTGTCAGGGGCCTCTTATACCGCTATCGGGAAGTCGAAGTTCAATCCTATTTATTTATGCCTACCAAGGCCCATGGAGACTATAATTCATTATCTAAAACATTTCTAACTTATTAAAACATTGAACATTGTTTATTACTTTCCAAAAATTAGTAAAAATAAGATAAACAAAAACGGTCCCAAAACTCTCCCATGCCAAATACCAAAACTGACAGACTGCACATTATGAAGCCACGACAATATAAAATGACCCTGATCCTGATTAGATTACAATAAATGGGAAAAATGATAACAAATTCACACTCACTAACTGACAAAGCTATTCCAGGTCTGTTTTCAAATCTGTCACCATGGAAATATATCGACGTTTTGCAGTATTTTTGTCAAGTCCACGAAAAGAATTCCAATATTGCCATTTCCGCCGACCAGGGAAATTGAAAAACATTGGTTTCGGAAGGTTACAATCACCCATTGTTGATTGTTTGTAAAGTCCATAAAATTCGAGACGCTTTTTCGAGCTCAGATCGAGATTTAAGTTACGTGACCTGCGGAAAAAATTCAAAATTTTATTTAAATACAGTGAAACTCGTTTAATTATTGTGGCGTCGCTCACTGTCTCAATATAAAAATAATCTTACATAAGGAGCTTAAATATTTAAAACATTCGAATCTCCTGTAACTTTGCTAATGACTGCTTCAATGTTAAGTTGTGATGAATTTTGTGGCTTCAATTAAAATAGAAATATATGAAAACGAATCATTGAGCAGAATGAAATATCTAATCTAAAATGAAAAATCTATAATAATAATAATAGTCCTCTAATAGTTGTCAACCAGTTAGAAGTCGTCCACAAGTGGTTTGCAAGTAGTCTAGAAGTCGTCTACAAGTCGTCTATAACTCGACTAGAAATATACAAGTCGTCTATTAGTTGTCGCCCATTTACAAGTCGTACACAAGTGGTAAATTGAAAAATGAAAAAGCTAAACGAAAAAAAGACAGTTGGAAACAAAATTAAGATGTTGCCAAATACGAGCTCAGGCCATAATTCAGTATAACAATGGAAGTAATGTTTTCCCGTCATTTCATACTTATGAGATTGTCAGGAGTGATAAAATTGCGTTTGAGATACCGCTCCCGTTTATCGTTTTATACTGTATATTGAATTTTAGCCTAACCCCCTAGTTTATCTAGTGGGAATAGTTAACTTTACTAACCCCTTAATGTAGTCAGCAGCTTCTCGAAAATCTTCGTCTACGGAAGCCATCTGCTAGATTGTTACACATTGCTTCTAAACTTGTCAACAAATAGTTTTCAGCAACTTAGGCTTAAGTAAAGCAGCGCCTGCAGGCGCTCTTTCGTTTTCTAAGTACTTGAAATACCTAGAAATTTCACTAGGTTTTTCAAAACTTGTCAGTCACGAACGACAAGTAAAATAATCGAGAAAGCATCACAGGACGATTCTTTATCGTTTATCCTTATTTCTGACTAAATTTCAGTTTATAAGAATTATTAAATGAATCAATATTTATGATTTTCACTGGTCGGCTACCCATCTCCACAACCACAGCTGGTCGTTTTGTCTACATAATCCCTTTCCTCTCATTCGCGACATTAATTTTTTTACGCATTCTGTTTTGAACATGATTTAAACAAACTGATTATTGACGAAATGGTTGCTTACCAAAGACTCTGGGGTATTAGATATCTGATTCCGATGAAGTATGATAGATTTTTTATACTCTGGATAATTTCTGTCAAACCTAACAAACTGGACAAGTTACTTAAATTCGTGAGAAATTTTTGCAGATTTGGGATTTGGGTCAAAAGTTAAACAAACTGTCGTCTGTCAAATATATTGTTGAGCTTCTGATGCTGCTTTATAATTACTTTCGTCGTCATTTTCTCAGTTGTTCGCCGTTAGGATTGGAGGGCTAGTAACGGATCGAGGCCTAGCCTAAGTATAGGTTAGAAAATCATGTGACGTTCTCGGTTGTAAAATAATTAATACAGAAATACAGATGGTCATTCAGCTTTTATTTGGATAGTTGAAAAAATCAATCACACAGAGCACGCCGATGAATATTTTTCGTGTTCTCGATTCATACTCCGTGCATCTTTGCTACTGCAAGTAGCATTAGTTTTTAGGACTTGTACACTTATTGGATTGTTTCCGTCGTTATTGCAATCCACTCCCGCTGTAAGAGTTTCCAACCCATATCCAGAGTCCACTATTTTCCAAATAAAGCCAATGCTTCTACAGTCTAAATCGGAAACAATTCATTGGCTTCAATAGAGACTTTTTATAGGTATCTCAATTTTAGAAAATAAAGTCATTTGAAATTTTTAATTGAGTTCTTGTGCATAGTGAACAGTTTTGTCAGACGTATGGAACGAGGCAGCACCATAATGAACGAAATCTTTGAGGGTTTCTACCGGGTAAAGAGTTTTAAAATGTGCCACAGTGTCTGAGGGTTACAGTTGGGCAAAATATTTGAGAACACTTTTAGAAATAACGAGTTCTCTTGTCTCTTTGTTGCCGTGCAGCATCATTGCAAAGTTCAACAAGTGGGTGTGGCTGAACCTAAACTAATTTCTGATTACCCTAAAATCTCACAGATAGTCCCCCGCCGCATATTATAATGCTGAGCAATCTTCATGGAAAATTNAGTATAATGCTGAGCAATCTTCATGGAAAATTTAGGTTTCTCTTAAAAGCATTAGATGGCATTAGCAAAGTGAAAACGAAACATCGCTATTTTGGTGAGGCTTATCTGAGACCCTATGTATACAAGGTCTTTCCTGNAACAAGTGGGTGTGGCTGAACCTAAACTAATTTCTGATTACCCTAAAATCTCACAGATAGTCCCCCGCCGCATATTATAATGCTGAGCAATCTTCATGGAAAATTTAGGTTTCTCCTAAAAGCATTAAATGGCATCAGCAAAGTGAAAACGAAACATCGCTATTTTGGTGAGGCTTATCTGAGACCCTATGTATACAAGGTCTTTCCTGANAGCAAAGTGAAAACGAAACATCGCTATTTTGGTGAGGCTTATCTGAGACCCTATGTATACAAGGTCTTTCCTGAATAATTCTCGCCCTACTGGTAGCTGTTCCTTATTTCCAATTTCTTTGTTAATGAATTAAATGTATTTGTCAACTTCAATACCCTAAAATTTCTGTAGAAAGGGTAGTTCTTGGAGTACAAACACTTTATCCATTTGGTGATTTTTGAAATACTCTGTAGATTACGGACCAAGCGTGAAATCCCTCATTCACCGTACTGTAACTAAAAAACTTCAAACAAGCTGCATTGCACACACAGGCCCATAGATGAGAGATTTCCTAATATTATTAGTGTGTATCTTTCACCTAATGATAAAGCGTGCACTTAAGTACACTAAGAGTATTTTTCTTTACTCACCTATTCACCATATCACACCACCCACTCCAACAAACGGGAAGGAAAAAAATTATTCTTTATGGCACATGGTTTTTATTATTCGCAAAAAAGTTTACACGCGGAGTGACAGTGAATGTGTTACAGTCATATTTGAGAGATAGTAATACGTAGATTAAAAAAAGCTCTTCAGACATAGAGAGGTTGAGGCCAAAAAGCATCAACTAGTTAGGGATTTGTAAATCCAACATTTCCAACTCCCATCTATTCTCTCTTCATGACTGGTCCTCTTATCTATTCTTTCTTAGTGATTGGTCCTCAGAAGACCACACCTTCTGAAGAGTTATTCCAATCTACTTCTATCTTTCACCTGAGTATAAGGTACGCAGCAGTTGCTGGGAACATTTATGAGGTAGGGTTATGTACGAGGGGGATTGTTCGAGAGGTTTTAGGGTAACTCACTGACACTTCACTTTTGAGTAAAAAGTCAGTGTTTAGGATTTTAGATTATGATTTCGTTTAATTGCAGGAACAACAATGGCTGAGACTCATAGATTCCAATTGAAAACCGACGAGGATCTTCTTTATCCACCACTGGAGCCATTCAACACTGGAAGGCTGCCGGTTTCCAAGCTACACACGATATACTATGAAGAGTGTGGAAACAAAGAAGGCATTCCCATTGTCTTCGTCCATGGGCAAGGTTTTAATAAACTTTAGAACAGAATTTAAGCCTGATTGATTGACATAAATGTGCTTATTACAGTGGACCTGGTGGTGGAATCGGCCCACGAGATAGACGCTTTTTTGACCCCAATGTCTACTATGCTGTGTTGTTTGACCAGCGGGGTTCCGGGCAATCCACACCCGCATTTTGTTTGGAAGAGAATGACACTTGGTCACTTGTGGAAGACATGGAGAAGCTTCGGTAATTAATGATACGGACACTTACACAAAAAATTTGTAGAAACCCTTTTAAATTGCGAACACNGGAGAAGCTTCGGTAATTAATGATACGGACACTTACACAAAAAATTTGTAGAAACCCTTTTAAATTGCGAACACTGGGAATTGGGAGATTGAAAAAGGAGCTAGGGTAAGAAATAGAAGTTGGGATTAAGAAGAGATTAGTTCCTGGAGTCGGCACAAAACAGTTATTGCAATCGGATATNGGAGAAGCTTCGGTAATTAATGATACGGACACTTACACAAAAAATTTGTAGAAACCCTTTTAAATTGCGAACACAGGGAATTGGGAGATTGAAAAAGGAGCTAGGGTAGAGATGGAAGTGGAAGAAATAGAAGTTGGGATTAAGAAGAGATTAGTTCCTGGAGTCGGCACAAAACAGTTATTGCAATCGGATATNTAAGAAATAGAAGTTGGGATTAAGAAGAGATTAGTTCCTGGAGTCGGCACAAAACAGTTATTGCAATCGGATATAAAATAATGATTAAATGAGAAGAAACACTTCCAAATTAGCATGGTCTCCACTCTCCAGTAAATGATAACTTACGTAAAAAGAAATCACATAACACTTTCCATTTCCCCTGTTCGTGGTTAAAATCGACTTTCAAATTTCGAAAGGTAAATATCAAGAGTCTCGATTCGAGACCTTGGTATACAACCGGCACTGTTTTCGAAATACTCAATACAGATTTAGACTTGTTATACATAGTGAAGTATGATTTGATATACAGGTTGCATCACAGCTCGTACAAATACGAAATATTTCGTATTTTTTTTTCAATTTAACAATAATTTTGATTAATTTATAATCTTCTGGACTATGCATGCAAATTGAAAAAATTTCTATACATCAAAATAAATCGCTCAAATTTTGCACAAATATGCATGGCTAGCCAAAGTTTAGTAACCGCTGTATCAAAAGTGTACAAAGAGTATACTAAACTAGTTAATTTAATTGTTGGATAACATCAGTTTTCGAACCAGTACAAGGTATTAACTCTAAATCTACTGAATGTTTCAGAAAACATCTTGGAATTGACAAGTGGGTTCTTTTTGGCGGAAGTTGGGGATCTACACTCTCCTTGGCTTATGCACAGACACACATAGGCCGTGTCCTGGCCATGGTTCTTCGAGGTATCTTCACTCTCCGAGACGAAGAAATACGTTGGTTCTACCAAGAAGGGGCTTCCTTCCTCTACCCCGACATGTGGGACGACTATTTGAAACCAATTCCTGAAGAGGAAAGGGATGACTTAGTAAAGGCCTATCACAAGCGGCTCACTGGTGACAATGAAGAAGAGAGGATTGCCTGTGCCAGGTCTTGGTCCAAATGGGAAATGGCCACGTCACAACTCTTCGTCAATCAGGAAAACTTGAGAAAAGCTAACGATGATGCATGGTCTCTAGCCTTTGCCCGAATAGAATGCCACTACTTTACCAATAAGGGATTCTTCACTTCGCCTTCACAACTGATTGACAATGCCAAAATTATTCATAAGAGTGGGATTCCAGTGACAATTGTTCAAGGGAGGTATGACGTTGTATGTCCAGCGAAGACAGCTTGGGAACTCTACAAGCAGTTGCCGAATGCTGAGTTTCATTTGCTTGAGGACTGTGGCCATTCTGCTAGGGAAATCAGCATCACAGAAAAATTAGTCCAAGCTTGTGATAAGTATAAAAACATTNTAGGGAAATCAGCATCACAGAAAAATTAGTCCAAGCTTGTGATAAGTATAAAAACATTGTCGAGAAGTGAGCTATCTGGAATTCACTACTTGTGATTTATTAACATGACTAATAAAGGAAATTTGTGAAGACCGTATTAAGGAGTTAAACATCACTAACTAACCAATGACACTTCGTAGGGACCATCCCCGTGATCGAATTAGTCCAAATTTATAAGTTAATCACATTTTCTGTCTGATCTGCTCCTAGTGCTAGTGGCTCTTTTGCAAAGCAAGTTTGATTACAAAAAAAATGTAATAAGATTTACTGATTACATGATTAGACAAAAATGAGGTAGATTCCTAATCATGATTTTGATTACATTTTGGAGTAATCAATCATGAATTAGTAATCTGTAATCAGTAATTATAATCTGTGCAAATATGATTACAATTTTTGATTACTTTGGAATTTTATTTTATACATGGAATCAAATTCTAATTTTTAGTTTTTTCAGATATTATTTTATTGTTGGTTTCAAAAACTAATACTGCAATTTCAAATTATAAAAGAAAGTGCTAAAGTTACAACACAATCCGTCGTTGTACTTATTGCTTTAACTACATCATGCCACTTCTTGCACAAGATTTGATGAAATTTTTGGGTAGATGCGAGTGTCCATTATTTAAATGTGTTTTGTATAAAATTTTTATGATCCTTGATCATCTTTCCCAAGCTACTTCCATTCGAACATGGTTGCATTTTGAATTATCATGTTAATGCTAATGTACTAATGCTAAAGTTGTAATCTAGAAACTACTATTTTGAGAGAAAATTTGGTTCCGCTAAAATTGTACTCACTCAATTATGTTTACCAAAAATTTCATTCAATTTTGCGCAAGAAGTTTCATGATGTGATTGGAGCACAAAAGGAGATGACTCAAATGTTTCATCTTCAAGCGACTGTCGCTTATGCTAAGTTTGCCCTAACCTTATTTTCAACTACCGAAACAACTTGAAAATACTTGGCATCTTACTGAGCTGCGGATAATATAGATTAAGGATTAACGGATTAGAAATCCGGATTAAGGATTAGTAATCCGTAATCCGTAATCCTGCNGGATAATATAGATTAAGGATTAACGGATTAGAAATCCGGATTAAGGATTAGTAATCCGTAATCCGTAATCCTGCTAAGTTTTCTTCAAGAAACTAATCCATAATCCTTAATCCTGTGAACGCGGATTATAAATTTTAATCCATAATCTCTAATCCACACTTTCAGATTAATCCAACTGGATTAAAATCCTGAATTTTTGAAAAAACAGCTTGGAATACATGAGATAGGAATAATTCTTCCATTCTAGGCACACTCCCTAAAGGAAAACAGCTGGAAGAAATATTCTATCTATNATGAGATAGGAATAATTCTTCCATTCTAGGCACACTCCCTAAAGGAAAACAGCTGGAAGAAATATTCTATCTATAGTTTTATTCAAATCAATTTAACTTGATAATAAGTAACTACATTATAAATTAAACATAGTAACCATGAGATAGTACTTAAGTTGTTAAATTGTTATATGTTATTTTTAAAATCTTGGTTAAACAAGAAAATAAATAAACAAGCCAATCAGAAGGCTGACTTCATACCTCATTAAGCTAAGACCACACTCAGGGAGCCGACGGCGAGCGCCACTCTTTCGTTTGNTGTCGAGAAGTGAGCTATCTGGAATTCACTACTTGTGATTTATTAACATGACTAATAAAGGAAATTTGTGAAGATCGTATTAAGGAGTTAAACATCACTAACTAACCAATGACACTTCGTAGGGACCATCTCCGTAATCGAATTAGTCCAAATTTATAAGTTAATCACATTTTCTGTCTGATCTGCTCCTAGTGCTTAGTGGTTCTTTTGCAAAGCAAGTTTGATTACAAAAAAAATGTAATAAGATTACTGATTACATGATTAGACAAAAATGAAGTCGATTCCTAATCATGATTTTGATTACATTTTGGAGTAATCAATCATGAATTAGCAATCTGTAATCAGTAATTATAATCTGCAAATATGATTACAATTTTTGATTACTTTGGAATTTTATTTTATACATGGAATCAAATTCTAATTTTTAGTTTTTTCAGATATTATTTTATTGTTGGTTTCAAAAACTAATACTGCAATTTCAAATTATAAAAGAAAGTGCTAAAGTTACAACACAATCCGTCGTTGTACTTATTGCTTTAACTACATCATGCCACTTCTTGCACAAGATTTGATGAAATTTTTGGGTAGATGCGAGTGTCCATTATTTAAATGTGTTTTGTATAAAATTTTTATGATCCTTGATCATCTTTCCCAAGCTACTTCCATTCGAACATGGTTGCATTTTGAATTATCATGTTAATGCTAATGTACTGGTGCTAATGCTAAAGTTGTAATCTAGAAACTACTATTTTGAGAGAAAATTTGGTTCCGCTAAAATTGTACTCACTCAATTATGTTTACCAAAAATTTCATTCAATTTTGCGCAAGAAGTNCAATTATGTTTACCAAAAATTTCATTCAATTTTGCGCAAGAAGTTTCATGATGTGATTGGAGCACAAAAGGAGATGACTCAAATGTTTCATCTTCAAGCGACTGTCGCTTAGGCTAAGTTTGCCCTAACCTTATTTTCAACTACCGAAACAACTTGAAAATACTTGGCATCTTACAGAGCTGGGATAATATAGATTAAGGATTAACGGATTAGAAATCCGGATTAAGGATTAGTAATCCGTAATCCGTAATCCTGCTAAGTTTTCTTCAAGAAACTAATCCATAATCCTTAATCCTGTGAACGCGGATTATAAATTTTAATCCATAATCTCTAATCCACACTTTCAGATTAATCCAACTGGATTAAAATCCTGAATTTTTGAAAAAACAGCTTGGAATACATGAGATAGGAATAATTCTTCCATTCTAGGCACACTCCCTAAAGGAAAACAGCTGGAAGAAATATTCTATCTATAGTTTTATTCAAATCAATTTAACTTGATAATAAGTAACTACATTATAAATTAAACATAGTAACCATGAGATAGTACTTAAGTTGTTAAATTGTTATATGTTATTTTTAAAATCTTGGTTAAACAAGAAAATAAATAAACAAGCCAATCAGAAGGCTGACTTCATACCTCATTAAGCTAAGACCACACTCAGGGAGCCGACGGCGAGCGCCACTCTTTCGTTTGATCGCTCCTATGACATTCTAAAAAATTAGTCGGCTCCAAAGTGTCGAGTGATAAAAGTGAGAGGGAAAAGTGGAGCCGATCACCTTTTGGTGAAGGCCATACTAAAGAAATCCATCGGCTCCAAAGTGTCGAGCGATAAAAGTGAGACGACGAAGTGGGGCCGATCACTTTCTTTGCCTATATCATACCGGATGAAAAGTGAGACGATGAAGTATCGGCTCTAGATTTTTTGGAGTTGAACGAAGTTCGACTTTTCACGTGCCAACTTGGAGCCGATAGTCTTTTGAGGGATCCACACCGAAATTTTTCATTCTTCTCTTTCGAATGCTCATTCATCTTCTGATTAGCATAGCGCTATGCTTGCTCTTCCACACTTATTTTATTACCAATTTGATTCCTTGTACTTCCACTATGCCATACCAAAGAGCCGACAACTCAACTGCGCCACTATCATCGTTTCACTTTGTCCGGTATGGCCAATTGAATGAAAAAGTAGAGCCGACAGAAAGGCAGCGGCTGGCGCTTCAACGACTAATTTTTATGATCCATTTTCTGGTATGGCATAGACGAAAATGATCGGAGCCGATCTTTTATCTGTTCAACTCCAAGTCATTGGCTCCGGTGGTATGACCCAAGCTTAGGCTTATCAAATAACACTTTTTAAACTTAACAACTTTAAACAATTCGGGAATACCCTCATTATTATTATTATTTTATTATTATTATTATTATTATTATTATGCACTGTGTCAGTATGTACGGAAAAGATATTAGTTCTATACATTTTCTCCCATGGTCCTTATTTGATACTGGTTGCTGCCAAATTTTCTGGGACAAAGTGCTCAAGAATCGGCAGAACTAAACTGTTCCAGGATTTTCATTTCGGCAATCGCACATTACATTACAAATAGAATGAAAAATTTGTAAATTTGAAATTTATTAAATTTCTTATTGTTATAGGATTTTTTCAGAGTCCTTTCCTTATCGTTCCGTTTCGGATTGATAGAAAAAGTAACCCGTTTCGTTTCAGATTGAGAACAGTTTATCATTTCGTTTCGTGTCCATGTTGAAAACAAAGCGAACTGATCCATTAGCATGCCTACATACATACATTGTTGGCGATCAAGTTATACGTCAATCAATCAATAATCTTGTCCATATTACGGCCACTCCTAGGGCTACTGATAATGTTCACTGTTCGCGCTTAGGTCAAGTTTTTCGAAATTTTTTGAAATTTAGATCAGAATCATAGATGTTCATGTAATGAGATTCAGGCACCTAAACCGAACATCAATCCGAGTGAGTACGTTTTTCTCAGGTGCATACGAATACTGATTCATAACTTTTGTTCTAGTGATCCTAAAACTATTGATTTTTTTTTTGCTTCGGATCCTTCATCAGAATGCTTTATCTAAAATTGTTTACAATTTCTCAAAAAAAAATTATTTTTACGTATTCCATTCACGATGCAAATTTATAAATAACTTGGTTTCTCTAGCAAAGAGCATGACGGCAAACGTTGCCTCCCTATGCTTTATGCTATAATGATAATGACATACTAATTTAATTATTAACAGATTTCAATCTTTAGCGTGACTCATACAAGCAAATTCAATTCTGAAATAAAAATGTTGCAATTATATGTAACAATAGGATCAGGAGATTTGATAAATTAACAATACAAAAATTATAAATAAACTCTGATTCTGCACATTTGAATTGAATATGCGTTCATATCCAACGTGAATACATTGATTCTACCGAGAAGTTTGTAATTTACACGCTGAAATGTTTAAACAATACAAAGAAAAATCGGATTGTAGATTAAGTATTTGTACTGGGAAGTTAGTAATTTCTGGACTACTGTCAATAATTATTTTTTATAGTGTTATATCAAACATACAACATGATATAGACACAGCCTCATTACACGACTTGGCTCTGATATCTCGAAAATCATTTGCAGGTGAATAAAGAATAATAAATAAATTTTCAAAGTAAGTTTAGCTATTGTTGTGAAAGTTGAGGTTTGCAGTTCTGGGAGCTTAGTCATGGATTTCTCGCAACTCGACTCTACTTTGCGAGATTCTCGAAACATACTTGCGAGGATCTCGCAAATCGGTAGTCGTGGATGGGATAGTGATATTCCTAGCATCTTGGTAGAATTTGCTAGGAATCGCAAAGTAAACCGCGCCAAAATTTGAATTTTTTGTTCTAAAACTAACTTAACTTGAGTAAAATTAAATTCTTATAATTTATTGAAGCACATTTTTTCTACAAATCTTGAGACTGTTTTCCAAAAAAAAATTTTTTTCAAAATGCTCTACTGAAATTATTTAATTGCTTCAATTAAAGCCATAAAACTATAAGTTATGTAAACCAAAATTTAACAACAAGAGTTTGCGAGAACAAATTAGGAGTTGCGAGTGATCAATATCACTGGCAAAGTTACGAGGGAAAAAGCTAGTATTTTGCGAGAAAGTAGGATCCGTGACTACCGATTCTAGCAACTGCAATGTTAAGTATTGGCGGTATCGCAACTCTTATGCGAGAAGGTATGACTAAGGAGTCTCGCAAGTACCTAACTTTGCGAGAGAAGTTGCGATGCTAGGCACTTAACAGAACCCGTGACTAAGCTCCCAGAATCTGAACTTTTACATGTGACGTGAGGCCTGCTAAAAATATAAATTACATGATTTAAACTTGTTTAGGAGCGGACGAAAACTTCTGCCATCTACCAAACCTAAATCCATTTGACAAATCTATTATGAAGTATGTTAAAACTGCAAAATTAGTCGATTGTACAAAAAACCCGAAACAAATAATGAAGCTATTATTTCAAACAGATAGAAATTCCACTTTAATCAGATCTGATGATGACGATTTAGAAAAAAGAACATGTTGCTATAAATATTTTCAAGGGAAGACTAGCAAGCCAGTGTAAGTTGTAACTTTTGTTTACAAAAGTGTAATGATTTCTGAAATTATTGCTACAGTAAAACCTGTGTTTGTGCAACTAGCAAGCTCCGCCTCGTCTTACTTTTTTTATATGGTGGTAAACGTAAAACTCAAATAATTGGACGGCACTTTTTCACCTTTGGCTAAAAGTTTTTATTCTTCAACGTAAAGTTAAGTGAAGTAACCTTTAACTGCATCTTTACGGTATTGGGAGTGTCTATCATTATATCTGACGAATCAGATTTAGTTGCACAAACACAGGTTTTACTGTATTTCCAATATTAGTCTCTAAAAAATAAAAATTTCAAGCTAATATACTAATACAGGGTATCTATACATTAGTGTCCATATAGCCGAGTCCCTATNGAATCAGATTTAGTTGCACAAACACAGGTTTTACTGTATTTCCAATATTAGTCTCTAAAAAATAAAAATTTCAAGCTAATATACTAATACAGGGTATCTATACATTAGTGTCCCTATAGCCGACTCCCTACATAGTACATATACACAATTTTCGACATTTGAGTGAATGGGAGAAGCATACAAAAACGAAATCACCTCGGCTATAGGGACACTGATGTATAGACTCCCTGTATAAACGGAGCATTATTTAGCACATGCTAAAAAAAATCCTCTATTCTCATCCACAATCCCACTACTGCCAGCTTAGATTCTCACCAGACAATTGCGCGGCAAAACTTTTTCTACTTTAACAGAAACTCATCGATTCAAAGAATTTTTATTCGATTGACTGCTAACACTTCTCACTTTGATAGTTTAATTTTTAATCATTATTTTAAGAATTATTTGATAATTCCGTGTAATTTCACTTCACTTGAACAAATCAAGTGAACGCAATATCAGCGGTTAGGCTCGAGATATTGATACGACTACTAAAGTTAAGGTAAGTTTATTAATCAAAAATAAAATTACATTATTTTTGATTACATTACTTAAACTAATAAAAATTCAACAAAGATAAACCTATTTCGGAATTCATTTTTTTTAATGGTTGTCTAGTAAATTTGAACTTAAAAATAAAAATGCTGCAAATGTCGGCAGGGTATAGCGGCTCAAAAAAGATACAGTTTTTAGTTTTTAATTGTAAGTTTTGAAAGGTGGATGAATTTTGATAATTGAGCAGCAATAAAATCCTAGAAATATCCTTTCCTATTCCATACCTCTAATTACAAATCAAACAACGGCAAAAACATTTTATTGATTTCCTCAAATTCTGAAGTATGAAGCAGATAGAGGACATCATGGGAGTTCATCGGTGTTTCAATTATTATACCTTGAAAATCGTTTTTGCCCAAAACTTTTGAACAAACGAATGAATCAGTAGGCTTTACGCAGTGTTTGTAGATGCTCTCTTTGTTATTTCCTTTTAGGTTTAACAATCCCGCAAAATATTTAAGAACGGATGCTAATGTGATTTTTGCTATAGCCCAATTAAATTTTTCGGATGCCGAGGTGTAAATTTCGCGATAACCCAATAAAATTTTCGGACGCCGATGAGATTTTAGCGATAGCCCAATTAAAATTTTCGGACGCCGATATGTCATTTTTTGATAACCCAATTAAATTTTTAAGATGCCAATGTGAGATTTGTCTGACAACCTATTTAAATTTTTTAGATGCCGATATGTAATTTTTGTGCTAACCTAGTTATATTTTTCAGATGAAAATAACTAATTTTTATGACAACCAATTAAATTTTTCCGTTGCCGATTTGATTTTCATAATATTGTAATAAAAATTGTCAAATCCCGATATATGATTATTGCGATACTCCAATTAAATTTATCGGATATCGTGTGATTATTGTGATATGTAAATTAAGTTTTTAAGATATGTAGATTTTATAATTTCCCGATTCAATTTATGGCGTTAGATAATTTTATAATTTATTTTCAGTTCATCACTTGCTTATCATGAATGAACTGATACAGATTGCTGAAACATTATACAATTGCGTGATTTCAAGCTTTTCCTTTATTTGCTCCTAGTTTTCAGATTTCCTATGTAAATTGCCCTTTTAATGTGTTGGTGATGCACAACTCTAATATTTCTAGCGCGGATCAATTTTTGGTGTGTGAGCGGGAGGGAAATCCCCTTTGTATTGTCTGCTAAATTCAGTCTAATCCTGTAGTGGTTATTTCTGTTGGCTATAAAATGTGGTGCAAGTGACATGAGCATACGGTCATTGATGAAAGGCAATATTGCTCTATTGCGTTCCAAATTTCAGCAGTGTTAAGGAATTATTTTATAATTTTTTAAATCTTTTGCAGCGCCTTTATTTACTTTTTAGTAAGATTTTTTAGCAAGATTATTTAGCTATTTAACAAGATTCTTACCATGTTTAGCCATAAAAAGTTTATGGCCTCAACATTTTTGTCAGTTTTTATTAATTTCTAATTATAATTTTTGGCTTTTTAGAAGATGTTGTCATTTTTTGTCAAGAATTTGACAAAAAATTTCATAAAAAGTTAAAAAGAAAACACTTTTTAATGGGAATGATTGCATGTTTTCAAAAAATGCAACAGATGCAAGAATTGCATAAAAAGTTTACGCCATTCGTTTGTAATGATTCGTCGAGATTCAAATTATGGGGTAGACAACGATGGGTGGGAAGTGGAAGTGGAAAAAGTGCATTTGGTTGTCCTTGTCTAGGGCATACTGATAATGATAATTATTTGGGAATTGGTAATCGAAATCTTCATAAGGGAGTGACGCTAAGTTGGCTAACGCTGAGTAGAGGAGCAAACTCAGCGTCAGGCTCCTTATGAAGATCTCGATTACCAATTATCAATTAATTCTCTGTATATGTAGATAGCACGTATCTTTACGCATAATGTACTCTTTATTTTTCTAGGTATTCCAAAGAATGTTACCCAATCGTAGAAAAATATACCCGGATTCCTTCCTTACATGAATTTATTGGAATTTTCTGTAGAAATCGCGTGCAAGTGCCAAGGGAAAACAGTAGCTTGGACGAAAGTGAAGAAAAGCTTATCGATATGCTTCACTTTACTCCATTAAAACAAAAACCGGAAGCGAAATATAAGCAACATAGAAAAAACAATGATAGTCTGACATCGAAAGTGAATGTGGTAATATTCGGCATAGATGCCGTTTCACACCTTAATTTTCAAAGAACTATGCCGCTCACTCGGAACTATCTGATGAAAATCTTATCTAGTACATTCCTTAATGGATACACCAAAGTTGGCGACAACACATTCCCAAACATAGCTCCAGTTCTTATGGGGCTCAATGTGAGCGAGATCCAAGCGACTTGTTGGCGTACTAAACACGACTACTTTGACTCATGTCCTTTTATTTGGAAGAAGTACGCTGAAAAAGGCTACCTAACTGCCTATGCCGAAGACTCAGTTTCAATAGGAATTTTCAATTATCTCAAAAAAGGCTGGAAAATTCCACCTACTGACTATTTTTTGAACAATTTTATGACGGCTTACGTAAATGCTCTAGGTCACTTGACAAGAGGCAATTCAAAATGGTGTAGTGGCCCTCGACTTAATTTTTCTGTTCTACTCGATAATATGGAAAAACTAGCGGTTCAAATGTCCAAAACTTGGAACTACTTTCAATTCATTTGGGCAACTTCCATTTTTCACGACTATCTCAATGCACCACGAATCGTTGATAAGGACTTAATGAAGTCATTAACCTTTTTAAATGAAGGTGGTTATTTGAACAACACTGTTTTGATACTGATGAGTGACCATGGGATTCGTTTTGGAAAAATACGTGAGACTTTCCAAGGGAAAGTTGAAGAAAATATGCCATTTGTCTACATAGTCTTCCCGCCTTGGTTTAAAACCAAATATGCTAGAGCTGTGAATAATTTTTTATATAATCAGAACAAATTGACAACACCGTTCGATCTACATGAACTACTTATAGATTTATTAAATTTGAACTCTATATCTGAAACTGAAATTCAAAATCGTGAAACAAATTTATTAAAATCTGAAATTTTTCCTAGAGGAATCAGCTTGTTCCTCTCGATTCCTAATAATCGGACTTGTGAGCATGCGTCAATACCAGATAGTCACTGTGTCTGTCACTCCATGACTCCAATTCCTGTAGATTCGGAAGGAGTGAAGGATTCTACGCTGGCTGCTATTGAAGAATTAAATAGAATAGTCAAACAAGATAGACACTGTAATCAATTGATACTGTCAAGTATATTGGCTGCTCACAATGTAGATTTACGTGGTAACAGAACGGATTTAATTACAACAAAACCAGTGGAACTCGTTGTTCTATTTACAACAACGCCAGGGGACGCGGTTTTTGAAGCTGTTATGATAAAACCAAACGAAATGCCATGGAAAGTCGCTGGTGATATTAGTAGAGTCAATGAATACGGTGATCAGAGTCGTTGTGTCAGTGATTATAACCTGAAAAAGTATTGCTATTGTTAATTACTCATTTCAGGGTTAATAAACCGTTGTAAAGGGGTATAATCATGTGTTTATTATTTATTTATTCTCAGAAAGTATCCTGTGTCACACTAGGTGCAGGTGATTACACTTCTGGTTTTTTGTTTAAATTTGTTCAAATTTGATGAATATTTTAATTAGGGTGAGGTTCTAATTATTACGGCAAATATGGCACAATTTGATGTTTCTATTCGCACTTGGCTCAAAATTCAATATTTATATGCTCAAGATAAATGGATTCAAAAAGTATATAGTTGACCCGATCCGAAATTAAGACTTCTTCGGTTTGTTGTCACGTATTCCCTCCGTATTTCGATTCTAAAGTTTAGGTGTGAGTGAATGAGTACTTAGAAGTTGGTTGTTTCGTGACCCAAAATATCGTCTAAAATGTATTGAATTAGCTTAATCCATGTCCGAACTAATTGTTTCCGGTCAGTGTTGAAATACATTGTCAATCCATTTAGGTCTGCGCTACTGTTCACGTTTACTGTTGACCTCACTCTCTTCTTGTTCTAAACATAACCCATTGCACATAATTCTATGTTTATCTCATGTCAGTACTACCGTAAAAGGTCGCTTTACCTCCTGGCTGTTCACACATCTGTGGCGTGGCACGGCAAAAAATTACTTTTGGGGATCCCTGCCTAAACATAATTTGTGGCACGGGGTCCCACCATCTCTTGTAAATGTTGCCAACGACTGGTAATCTTAAATTTTGATTGACAGGAATGTACAGAGTTTATAACTTATTGCTACATGACAAACTATTTTTTTATTTAACTTCACACACACACCGATGGAATTTGGTTTAATTTTGGCTTATTATACGCCCTCCCTACTGCCCACCGCCCTCCCTATTGCTCACCGCCCTTCCTACTGCTTACTGCCCTCCCAATATTTTACTATTTGACGGAGTCTTCGCGCCAAACTTAGAATATCGAAGCTTCGACTCGAAGCCAAATTCGCTCGAAGTATTCGAATGCTCGAATATTCGCGGCATCTCTAACTATTATTAACTTAGAAAAATTTAGATAATTTGTGTCATTTTCGATTTTGAGAAGAAAGTGTCATAGATGGCACAGCCGTACGATACGACACGGTTGGTTGGAGGGAATTGGTGAACTTCTATTAATTATTACTTTAGCTTAAGGCAATAAAATTAATTAGAATTATTGTATTTTAGATTAGACAACATTAATAAATTAGTAACTGATGCTATTATCCCATTGGATACGATGTGAGGAAAGGAATTACGGGAGAATATGATATAAGAACCTATTTTCCAATAGATGGGTCTACATGACTTGAAGAATCGTGCAGTTTTTAAGAGGTATTCGCTGCGAATGTATTTGTTTGTGACATACGAGAAGGAGATGCTTGAAATTTCCACACAGAATCTGATTACAAACTTCAGAATCAAAATAATCCCAAAACCCATAACGGTTTCTCCAAATATAATGAAGAATGTTGTCGAATTGAAATGTTGGATAGCCGAGAAGCATGATAGAATAGCTCCAAACATAATAATAGGGAATAGTACTGAAAAAACTTGATATATAATGGTGGTAATGGAAGCGTGGAGAATTTGAAGATGACGGTAGAGTTTGCACATCAGTATCCGTTCATTTACAAAGTATAAACTGTGAGTTTTTTGCAACCTACATGAAATTTAGTTACTAATTATTCATTAATAAGAATATTATGAATCAAAAATTCAACAACCCACCACAATGACATTTCCTTCTAAAGTTGACTTGTATTAAGCTTTCGAGTTATCTAAATTTTCATAGCGTCTTTATAGATTTAGCTTGACCATATAAGGTTCAAAATTTTGTTTGAAGCAGAATTGACTTTGGGACGAGTTGTTGAAGCGGTTTACTATATATTTGTACATACCATATTTTGTCACACGTCTCCAACCAAAATTTTGTTATACTTAAATGAAAAACAAAGAAAGAAGCTACAGCAAAACTGACCATTAGGTCAACTAGTAATCCAAAGTTAAATCCAATTGAAAGAATTAGTGCCCGCCGTTTATGTTGAGTAATCGGAAGAAGGGAGATCTGTAGTATACAGCTATGACCACTGATGGGGAAAAGAGTATGATTTCTATTCCGAACATAGAGTAAAAGATTAGCACTGGCTTTAGGTGGTCCAATGTCTGCTTTTTGTAACCAAGACATATTTCTAGGTTACATTTGAAAAAGAAGCTCAATTAGATTAAATTTCATTTCTACCATACACTTTTATATTGAATAAAATCTGATCCGACTTAAACGCCCGTTATACACTTGTTTTTCCACTCTTTGACTCGAGAATATGTACAGTCCAACCATAAATTATGTTTCATAGGGAAGAGACTATTGCCTATGCTCTTTTGCGGGAGAAACCAGGCAATTTTTTTTGCAGGGAAAGTTTTAGTTTAAAATTTTTTTTAGCAAAAGTATTAACAGTTTCAGATTAGAAAGTAGGATGGGAAGTAGAAAAAATTAAATCACTCAGATCAGAATAACAAAAGTTATGATTTTTTGATTATTGAATTATTTGGATGTTCTTTTGAGACGATGTACTTAAAGAATGTATCTGTAACATAGCTGCTTCTATTTCATGTTTATACATGACAGCCATATATAAATATTATATATAATTTATGTGCAAAAACTCATGGATACATGAACGCCTTGTATGAATATTTTTAAGTAAATATGTAGCAAAGTGTGTAAGGTGGATTATACAGAGATAACCAAATGAAGCCGGGCCGTAGAAAGTAGCTTTCACCAAAAAAAAAATTGGCACAGCAAATAAATAGCGTGAATTTAAAAATTTGGAGGGAGTCAATTTGTCGGTTGGATTGAACCAAAGGGGGCTCAAAAAAAAATTCAGAACCGTGTTACGTGTCCCTCTTGAGCGACCAAATAACATATACAAATGTTACTTAGAATGTTTCATTGACCAACTTTTCCTAATAACATCTTTCTCTGCGGTGACCTCTTGAGGTCAAAAGTGGTTGGATTCGACCTAAGGAGGGCGTGATGATAGTATTTTTATTTTTCAATCATTATCAATTTGTATGAATGTGCATGAATGTGTTTTTCATTGTGTTCAACTTGAACAAATAAATTGAAAAATTTGTCGTCTAACTTCTCTTTCATTTACTAATTGTGTGTCGGCTGCCTGAAGCCGTTTTTGGTAAAAGGCGAAGAAAGAAGGCCCGGGTTAATTTGGTTATCCCTGTATTTAGTGTCCTTATTGCTGAGGAAGAGATAATGGCTTTACTCATACTTTCACTTTTATATGTTGTAGTCAGAGTGAAGTAAAAAAACGGTCCACGGCGTGTGTCAGCTTATGACTATTTCAACCATGCACTTCACATGTTATCCAAACAAGAAGGGGTTATTTGAGATTCTATGCGAAGATTAACTTGAACGAAAATCAATGGCGCGAAAATCATAATCCAAATTCAAATTATTAAAAATTTGAATTTGGGTTATGATTTTGGCGCCACAGAATACTTTCCTCAAGGTAGTGACCGAATAGAGTCTCATGTAACTCCATTGAGTTTGAATAACATGTGAAGTGTATGACTAAAACCATAGTCATAAGCGGACCGACTCCATGCCATGCGACCGTTTTTTTTTACGAATGAGATTAGAAAGAGAAGAGTGAGGGTCTGGCGTAGCCAAGTTGAAAGACTTCGAGCCTTCATTTCATTTGACTACAACATATGAAACTGGAATAATGAGTATAGCCCTTATCTCTTCCTCGGCTATAAGCACACTAAAGATAAACTACCCTGTAAATAAGAAATCAAAAGAAGTAAGAATACAGACGAACAATATGATTCGCTCACTTGTTGCACTTATTTAAATTTTAACCATAGCAGGTAACGGTAAATTACAAAACGTATTCCACATTGAGGTGAACAAGGGCTATCAGTGTTACGTATTTAATTCGCGAATACACTCATTCCATTCAGTGGACTGGATGAGTTGGTAGACTTGAATAAGCCATCGCCTACATCGGTGCATCGGCTGATGCAGATTTCAGTCGCATCGAGCAACACTAATAAATAATAACTATAATATCTACTATCTACTAGTAGTAACTACTAATAACTACTAGTAATAGTAGTAATATCTACTAGTAATAGTTAGTATCTCCTAATAACTAAATTTTGTATTTCTGATTGTAGTAACTAATTAATTTTAAATAATTTTCAAAAGATTGAAGATTGGCTCCCATTGAATTGAGCAAAACATTTCACAGTTTCACCCAACTCTCATGCTAATTTTGGTTAGTGGGATATGGAGTGGTGAGGCTGAGAGTGGGTAGCCCTGACTCATTGTTAATTGAACCAATTAATACTTTAACAATAAAGTACTTACCTGAGTGTCGGCTAAAACTCAACAAATAGTTAACATGTCGCACGACGTCTTGTACATAAATGATACAAAATATATGCATAAAAATCCCACCCGTATTAGTTGTAATGACAACGTAACCAATTCCTTTATCTATTGGTTCAACAGAGTCACCTGTGCTTAGAGAGTAAACTATAAATCCAAGATATCCTAATCGATACACAATTACTAATCCGTAGTGTATACGCCAACAGTCAAACTCGCTACATTTTACGCTGAATTTCTTGAATCCGACTCTATTGTCTTTTATTGAATTGTTTAGCATTAGAAAGATTTGTTTTTTATTATTCCAACGCACAGGTAACACTCTTGATAAGAAACTTAATTTGAATACATAAGTTATTAATGATTGTATTAACTCAGTTGATTTTGTATCAATGCTTTTCATTTTCGAACAACTAATTACGAGAAAATATCTGAAGAAATTATTTTGTAACCTACTAAATTTTGCTATTTAATTATATGTACTTCCATAAGCTTTTACTGTAGTAGAATTAGCCAAAATAAGCAAGTGGTCACAACGTATGCAAACTGTCGTGTCCACTTTTATACTTATAATATTCTGTGTCACTATTGAAACAACATTGATGTATAAGTTAGATTGTCTGAATATCACTAATATCACACAATGAATCAATCCATTTTCTGTATATTATATAGCACTTTGACAATTTAATAAATTGTTTCAGTTTAAAAATAGAGAAATTCAAACAAGAAATTCTCAAACGCTTCGTAAATATTGATATAAGGACTCCACCAAGGTTAATTCAGTACTCTACAGCCATACTAAGATTATCTTTAAGCGAACAAACGGTCTTAAATACCTAGTGGTCTTACAACGAATATAGACCATTCCAGGTCTGACAAAAATCCAAGTGAAGCTTGGTGTGAACTACAACCTATTCATGGGGGCAGTACGTCATAAGACAATTTAATGCTATTTTCATAAGAAATTTATCGATAGCTATATGTTCTTTAACCTTAATTTCAATTATGTTAGAGTCGAATGATTTTGTTCATTAGGTAGTATTAAATTCTGACTATTTTGTTTAGAAACGCCCGAATCAATTCAATAGGATTCAGCTCAGAGTAAGCGGCTGCACAAATTTTTATTTCACGATTTGCAGCAAACTCTATAGTCGAAGAGACCGCTAATTTTAGTCAGCATTACGTTAAAATTTTATTGTTATCGTTCGCAATGTGAGTTAAATGTTCAATTCATTTGGGCGTTCTCGAAACGGAATATTTGGAGTTTAATATTACCTGATGAAAATGAACAAAATTATTTCTAAAATGTTTTCGAGTAATCTTTGAAATTCTTTTGTAAAAAAAATCAAATTCTAGAAACGAGCTCCACTAATTAAAATAAATTTTTTAAATCTAAAATCCGTTAAACTCTGCATTATGAATTGATCATGCAAATATACAATTTAAAGTACTAAAATTGTAAGCAGAAGAGATCAATAGTGAATGAATTTATACGAAATTTTAATGTTATCAATAAATTTATTCAATTTAAGAAACTGCTTAAAGTCGTCAGTTGGATTACTGATTGACGCCACTGAATTTTTGGCAGAAATTATGTTGGTGAAAGTTCGCAGGGTTTTTTCATTTTTGGTTCTAAGTAAGTACACATGGGTAAAGTGGGTTTAGTGTAAACTAGAAAGGAATAAGATGAAATTACCTATTTTTCTACACATGCGTTTGATAATTGGAAGACTTTCTCCATGCTACATAATTATGTGGCATATTACATAAGTTACTATTGTTTATTTCAACTTTGTTCACCAATCATAACAGCACATAAGCGTATTCCAGGCTTGATTAGGCAAGGAGGAAGCAATAGTATCCATGAAACTATTGATTTTGGAGCACCAATGGTATTATTTCCAATTCATGGTGATCAATGATCACTGATCATTGATCAAGGTTACAATGCTAACAGCGTGGCAGCTAAGGGTTTGGCAATTGTTATGGAAATTGTCGACTTTACTGATGACGAATTGAAAAGAAATTTGAACAAACTTTTATTTGATCTAACGCAAGCCAAACGCAGCGATACAAAATTGAAAGTTGTAGCAATTTGATTATGTTCTAGATTTCGAAAGAAAACAACATATGCGTCAATTCTTTTTAGAGATCGTCCTATGAAACCAATTGACACGGCGTTGTGGTGGATATAATATGTTCTTTGACATGAAGAGAGGAATGACCTAATGCCATTGGCTGTCACAAACGTGGTATGCACGAAGGTTGTTAAACGTATAAATTTTTCTGTTCAGTGTTGCCATATTTCTAACCCTTAGTGCGTTTGTGATTTTGTATTATACATTGTCATTATTACTTACAAAATTTATTAACAGAAATGCATTCAAGTTAAACGAGATTGCTTGCAAGCCTAAATGAAAATCGATGTAGATAATTCTTTTGGATAATTTTATACAGCAAGAAAAAGATAGCAGTACTACTTAAGAAAGATGATTTTTTCTCATCACCTGCCTTGTTTTGGCTAGCTGCAAAGCGGAAGTCATGAAGAACACAAATGTAACTGTATTAATTCTTAAAAATGGGTAGCAACCCGTAGCAACCGCTCGAATAAAGATCATCGATACATTGATTAGGTGCGTTGATAGGTAGACGGATAATATAGATAATCAAAACACGAATGAGTAACTAGATTGATTAAGTTCTTTACAGTACATTTCAATCGCCAGTGAGTAGAACCCGCACGAACGTTTAAATTTAATTGGCTTGGAGAAATTGTTCTAAAGTATGACTTTAGATAATCAGAAATGTATAAACTCAACCTGCGACAAACCTAATTCAGGGTTATATCTTGTAAAGGACAACAAGGTCGAAGACTGATTACCTTCTCATACATTGTTAGGTCAGTACAGTTTGTGGAATAACGTCATAATATGCTGACTTCACCTCTAATTCAAATTGGAGGTAATAAGGAATAATATATAGGTTGAAATAGCCATATCCTATCGAATAGAAACTCATCATAAAGATTTATAAATAAAATATACGTGGAAATAGGTTAAAGTCTATCTTATTGCATAGTTACACTATAAAACTTACGTTTCAGAAACCACGAAATGTTGAAACATTTCACGAAAAAGTATTATCTGCGGTGGAGCTATTCATAAAACTTTTGTTAAAACCTTGTTTTACGCATGAAAATTTTCATTCAGCCAAAAAGTGGAATCGAAACCCATCGAGTTGCAGGCTTTCATCAAACTTTTCTTGTAATTACCCAATTTTCTGATTTTTAATAGAGTGGGAACGACTTTTTTCAAAATTTTAATTATCCTAAGTGGAGTTTATCATTTTAGTTTCTTGAGTGAACTGTNAATAAAATATACGTGGAAATAGGTTAAAGTCTATCTTATTGCATAGTTACACTATAAAACTTACGTTTCAGAAACCACGAAATGTTGAAACATTTCACGAAAAAGTATTATCTGCGGTGGAGCTATTCATAAAACTTTTGTTAAAACCTTGTTTTACGCATGAAAATTTTCATTCAGCCAAAAAGTGGAATCGAAACCCATCGAGTTGCAGGCTTTCATCAAACTTTTCTTGTAATTACCCAATTTTCTTATTTTTAATAGAGTGGGAACGACTTTTTTCAAAATTTTAATTATCCTAAGTGGAGTTTATCATTTTAGTTTCTTGAGTGAACTGTCACACTTTTCACCAAAACAATTTTGTACATAAAAATTTATTATACCAAGTCTAACTTCACATACAGAAAAAGTTTCATAATCAAGTGAAGGCTTCTTAAAAAAATTACAAAGTTTCAGGAACAAATGTTGCGTGGCCTACGCGTAACTTATGTTACTTAATGTTATATTTCCCAAATTCACTTCTGAATTCACTTTCCATTGTACTAAGAATTAGTTTCCATTATCTTATACCGCATGTCTTCTGTTTGTTAATGTAAAACAAGCTTTTACCCTTCGTCAGAATCCAGTAGCTTGGCATGAAATTCGCGAAGCAATGGCCTTGTAAAGTTTCTTGGAGAAACTTGTAAAATAAGAATTCTGATAAATGTTTTCACAAAATTTGATAATTAAAAAAAAATAAATTATTACGATTGAAGATTACCAACAGTAGAAACATAATTTTTTTGTGTAAAACTGTGAGTGAAATCAAGGAAAACTTGTTAAAGCAACCTTGATAATGTTATCTAATTGAGAGTTTTCAATTGTAACGTTTTTAGTACCTTAATTAAATAACTGATGATTTTAAGACGCATATAACCCAACAGAATTTTTCCATCAAATAGCATGACGTGAATTTCGAACATGAAACGCAAATAAATACAATTTAATCTAATCATTGTAAACATAATATAATTATCTTTCATGTTCACTCTTAACTGGTAAGGAAAATAATTTAAAGTAAATCTTTCCATATAGTATTAAACATTTGTCAGCCATAGTTACGTTAGGTGAGTTTAAGAAAAGCCATCGACAACAATGATATCAAATCTTACAATAGTTAAACTTTGCTTCCTATGGGTAGGCTCTTGTGAGAGTGCTAATATATTATTTTACTTCGGTATTGCTGGACATAGTCACGTCAACTCATTATGGCCATTGATTGTCAAAATGGGAGAAATGGGACACAACATGACCTTGTTGACTTCATTTAAACCAAAATTGACAAGTCCATATGTCAATACTGTATACTCTGAAGAAACCTACAAATTAATGGTAGATGAATGGGATGAAGGCTCAGATTTAGTTAACAACCGTATATATGGCAACAAACAGAAAACATGGTAAGTGAAATTAGATTATTCAGACTTCATTCTCTACCCAAGGTTCCTAAGGGGAAAAACCTTTGAACAGGTTAAGCCATACTCAAATTATTATTATTATTGAAATTTCTGAGCCTCATGACGGATTTCATATCTTTGTCTGGTTACTATAGCAAAAAATTATGAAAAATTGAAATTCAATGGACTTCGTCTATTATGACCGCTGGTGTAATGTAATCATGGTTACAATGAACCTCAACCGCCGGTTCCTGCCTAGAGATAGGCAAATTAATGTTAAAAACCTCGGTTATAATGAACTCAGTTAAAATGAGAACTCGGTTGTAATGAACCGTAACTTGCGCTCTAGCTCTTCATTTATCCATCATGAGAGATGAACCAGATCCTATTTTGTTGAAAAAGTCAAAATAATTTAATAAAATGCGATGTGAATGAATGAAGAATTAAAGTTTTGAATCATTGAAGCAACGTTTTTATTATTATTCCGTGGCGTAATAAACAAAACAAAATAATTGCCAAATTTTAATTTTTTATTATTCTTTATTCCCTATTACAGCTTCTCTGGATTGTAAATAAATACTAGCAGTGTTTATGGATGTTTTTTTCTGGTTAAATAAATTCTTCGGTTATTGGGGTGGTGAAGTAAGAGTAATGAAATAGTTGAACCAAAAAAAAGTGAATAAAAAAGAACCAAAAAGAAAGAAAAGTAAAAAACATCGGATGTTATGAACATAATTTTATATTTAATAATTTGTTCATTATTCTGATATAATGAACATCGGATTTAATGAACCGAATTTCCTGCTCTCTGAGATTACAGCCGAGGTCCACTGTAGAGCAAACATCTTCATTAAGGATCTTACGGCAAACTTAAAAAAGTTAATAATTTGTTGACTTATTTTTGACAATGAGTTGTTTCCACCAGGGTGATATTAGATTGCTTGTTGTCTCTTCGCTAAAACAAAGTGACAACAAACAATCTAAAACTACCATGGTTTTTCGAAAATTTTAAAAATCAACAAGACTTGTTGATTTTTAAAATTTCCTCCAACAAGTTAGACCTTGCTTTTGAGAGTAAGGTCTAACTGTTGGAGGACTTTTCTTGTAGATAGCAACCTTGATCTGACATCTTTCCAAAAAAAAAACCTACATACAATTTGTTTGTAAGTTTCACTAAAACCAGACGTCGACACTCAGGAGTCATGAGTCTACAGGTATTTGAGTAAAAACTCGCGTCGATGATTGAAATGGACTGTTTAAAGTCTATTGAATTACTTGACATTAAGGACTTAAATTATTGTTAACATTTAGATGAAGTTGACAGACAGAAGATAACCATGACGGCATGAGAGTTAATCTAAGCAAAGTTATTAATCATTTTTGATATAGTCTGATAGANCATGAGAGTTAATCTAAGCAAAGTTATTAATCATTTTTGATATAATATTTTAAAATTAGGATTGAAATACACGATGTTTCGTTGTACGTTTGTGAGAAGTTTCTCACGGATCCAACAACGCACAATGTCGTTTACAATTCTAAATTTGATCTGATGGTGGTGGATTCTGCATTCAACGATTGTGGACTAGCCGTTGCCTACTACTACTACAAATGTCCACATATTACTTATGCAGCAATTTCACTTCTACCCACTTTTTATGAGCACTATGGTTTCCCTGCAGAATCCTCTTCCATTCCAGATATACAGGCAGAATTCGGAGTACCAATGTCTTTCTTTCAGAAAGTATACTCAACACTTCAACCAATCAGATGGTGGCTTTATGAAAAATATTACTACTACCCAAAGCTTAGTACATTACTCAAGGAAAAACTCCAATTGGAAGAAATGCCAGATTTCTATCAAGTCAAGACAAACACGAGTCTTGTTCTAAGTAGCACACATTACAGCAAAGACTATGCAAGGTCACAGCCGCAACTCTTTGTGGAAGTTGCAGGAATTCATATTTCAGAAAACCCAAAGGCATTGTCAAACGTAGGTGATATTAATGTTCATGTCAAAATTCAGTAAAGTTTGTTCACAAAAAACAATTCTTCGTTACGACGAAAACAATAAATTATTTGATGAATTGTACGAAAACTGCGCCATCTTGCCACGCATTCTGAACCCCTCTCAAGATAAAAATTTATTAATTTCTTTCACCACTATTACTACACTTGATTTAAAAAAATTTTCTTCCTCCTGAACTCATACACAAAAATGAGAAACTATATGTAATTGCGCAGCAAGTAATATACTGGAATTTAGTGAAGCATACACCAAATAAATTCCAAATTCCAAATTTGGCCAATCGGAGATGAAATGCTAAGTTTATCAACTGTGGTTGACCGATTTTGAATGTTTGAATTTCTTTGCGCAATCTTTGAGAAAGACTAAGTACACATGCAACAAATCAAATAAGAACATTAATGTGTAGGTATTCACCGATACAAAAAAAAAAGTTACAGTGACCCAAGTATCAAAATTTATCGGCCGCTGCTGTGCGTCGCCGATTGATAGATAATTTTAACTTATGGGGGGAGGATACCAGTGTGAACAAGTGCTACCAGGTCGAAGGCAGTCTGTCGCTTGTTAAAGTTTGCCAACAATATTAAATCCAAACAATCACATGTCCGAACAATTTTGCAGCATTTACGTAAGATGGAAAGTCTATTTTTCTTTTCAAAACTTTTGTTTTCATGTTTTAAAAAATGCACCACGTTTGACAAGTCTTGTTATTTGCTTTTTTGTTCGGTTCATTTCTCAAAATTACTTCCTTACGTTTCAGTAGTTAACTAAAACTAAATAAACTTAGGAATAAGATAAACAATTAATCTGATTTCAAAGTCCCTTAATGTTGAAAAAAGCATTTCCATAAAAATGGTAGGGTATTAACCAAAACAATTCATTGAGTACGCAGGCGCATATGTGTAAATTTATTTATCATAACCAATGACTAGCACGATCGCCTGGGGGCTTGGAACAGTAAAATTCAATTTCAACAAACTGCACTCAATTCTGACACGAACATTAATGACGTAAATATGGATGTTAATCCCTAACCACCTAAATTTTATTTCCAGCAACTAGAAGAATTTGTATCAAAACCAGGCTCAGAGGGATTCATTTATATAAGTTTTGGAAGTTTAGCAAGAATATCAATGTGCCGTCCGGAATTGAGACAAAAGTTATTCAACACTGTTGGAAATTTTTCTAATTTCCAATTTGTATGGAAATGGGAAGGTAAATTCCCCATCGTTGGAACCTACCCCTCCAATATCTACTTTTCCAATTGGCTTTCTCAAGTTGATGTTTTGGGTATGAATTTTGTTATATTTTTCTTTTGATGTTGACAAAATATTACAACTTTATTAAGAATTTCAAAATAGCTCACAAACGTATTCGAGGTATGATTGGGCAAGGAGGAAGCAATAGTATTCATGAAGCTGTTCATTTCGGAGTACCTCTGTTACTATTTCCAATTTTTGGTGATCAAGACTACAATGCTAATAGCATGGCAGCTAGGGGTTTAGCAATTGTTATGGAAATTGGTGACTTCACTCAAAACGAATTTACAAATAATTTGAACAAACTTGTATATGATCTATCGTAAGCGGAAACAATGATTCAAAATTTAAAAAAAACGAAACTTCTAATTTTATTTTAATTATATTTTAGATTTCGAAAGAGAACAATGGATGCATCAATTCTGTTTAGAGATCGTCCTATGAAACCAATTGACACAGCAGTGTGGTGGATAGAATATGTCCTTCGACATGGAGACAGCAATAACCTAATGCCATTGGCTGTGTCACAATCGTGGTATGAACGAAGGTTGCTAGATGTATGGCTATTCCTATTCGGTGTTGCCACATTTCTAATCTTTACTGTCTTACTGATTACTCATTACATATTGTCATCTTTACTTTCAAAATTTAGTTTGAGAAATCATAGCATTCTACTCAAAAGTGAGTGCAACTCCAAAATGAAATCTATGTAGACAATTTTTATGACATTTCACCTAGCAACAGATAAAATGGGTTCCGATTTAAGTCAAGTTATAGTGATAAGGAGTTGTAGTTAAAATTTAAATTAAATAAGATTGCAGTAAAATGTGGTTAATTTCAATAAGTTATAAAAATAATTTTCAAAGTAAATAGAGGAGGAAGCATGTAGTTTGTCTAATTTTAAGTGTTAAATGTTAATATCATGCAACCTATTGTTAAAAATGATAAAATCTATATAAAACATTAATCTTGAATTGTCATACTAGAGTATTTTGGGTCATTCATTATTCTCCAATTAAAATGATTTAGTAATACCAATTCCTACCCTAATACACTTCTATGGATAACATATGAGTACTTGTCATAGTTGAGGTTGAGGGGAACTCAATATTGTAATTTCAGCTATAGTAGAATCTCTGGTTTATCACGGAGACCTTCGTGAAGTCCAGTCCTTGACATAGGTTATAGATGAAGAAGTTGTGAACATTCTCGCAAAAGTAAGCTCGTTTAGAGTAAACCAGTTTAATGTCAGAGAGCCTACTATTGACATTTTGAAAGGAGCAAGTGAAGTGGCATGAATTGGAAGCATAGAGAGGATTATTTGGAAATTGGTAATCGAGATATTCATAAAGAGAATGACGCTGAGTTTTGTATATATGCAGAGTAAGTATTTTACGACTGAACAGGTCTACCCACACTATCCTACTATCATCCACTTATTTATGTGTGACTTACCTACTTGATAAAACTTGAAACCAAAGAGATGAGTGGGTGATATTAGGGGTAGTTTGAGTAGCCCTGTACAGTCGTAAAATACTCACTCTGTATGTCATAAATTCTGAAAACTAGCATATTCTGTGACATCCGAACANACTATTGACATTTTGAAAGGAGCAAGTGAAGTGGCATGAATTGGAAGCATAGAGAGGATTATTTGGAAATTGGTTATCGAGATATTCATAAGGAGAATGACGCTGAGTTTTGTATATATGCAGAGTAAGTATTTTACGACTGAACAGGTCTACCCACACTACNGTAAGTATTTTACGACTGAACAGGTCTACCCACACTATCCTACTATCATCCACTTATTTATGTGTGACTTACCTACTTGATAAAACTTGAAACCAAAGAGATGAGTGGGTGATATTAGGGGTAGTTTGAGTAGCCCTGTACAGTCGTAAAATACTCACTCTGTATGTCATAAATTCTGAAAACTAGCATATTCTGTGACATCCGAACAAAAATTATTTTTTAATTAGTTTAGAAATTTATTAATTCATAAACCGTATTCGTCTGATTTTACAAAATATTCCTATATCCTGCTACATACCGCCTGTACAGACATGTATCCAACCGTTTTCCTTAAAAGTATCATAATGCACCCTATGTAACGGAATTTTTGAGATTCAATGGCTTTATTCTGTCGAATGAAAAAAGTTTTAGGTCGAAATAAGTCACCGTTGAAGCTCTAGGTTCATCAAAGTATAAAGCCATAAGCTGCAATGTTACGAAATTGTTTGATTCATTTTCCCGCCTGCACGGATATTTATCCAACCGTATCCAACGTTTCAATGTAGTTTATATTCCTCCCTCCCTGCTGCCCACTGCCCTCCCTACGACAAAAATCGGACGATTAGCTTTCATACCTAATTAATTCGTAGAAGAATATTTATTATAATTGGATGAGTTCAGCCCAAGTTTTATGTTACAATGACATAAGTTGGCAATTATTTACATAAATGTTTGTTAGAATTTGTATTCTTTATTTTAGTCTCGATGTTTCTTTATTGCTTTCCGTCGCTTGTCTACTTTGATCCGATGCAAAAATTCTGCATCAGCTAAGTTGAGCTTGTCTCTTTTGAGTACATTTCCGTTTTCATTCAGCTGGCCTTGTGGATTTGAATTTGGAGGTAATGTGGCTGAAAGTAATTTCATCTCGTCCATCAACTTCTGGACTCCATTGAGTTTGACATTATGGAGATGAGAGTTCAGTCGAGCCACTTGTGCTGCTACTTCTTCGTGTTGTTGGTGTACATTAGGAACTTTTGGGAAGCCTTCGAGCGCATGAGTAATATCTTTGATCTTTTCTTGATTCGTCAGAGCTTTAGCATTTGAAGCATATTCTGCCGCCAAACGATCTTCATGTAATTTAGTCATATCCTCCAACAAACGATTGATTTCCGCTCCTTCTTCGGAAGTTTGAAACTGCAATCACATAATCAACAACAATATTAGGAAGCATTTCTTTAGTGAATGAATTATTCGCTAAAATTCATAAAATAAAAGTTGAACATCATTCTCAAAAATTCAAAAAATACGTGGATGGGTTATATTCTTATTATAATGGCAGACTTTGGAAATACGACTCATGGAAAACAAAAATCCCACCCAATGTGTTATCAATTTTTGGTAATCGAAAGTTTGTCGACTTAGGTACTGTCCTCTCCACTATCTCTTCCATCAGAATTGAGCCGATAATTTCGCAATTTATTTCGTTGTTTGGATGTATTTTCTATAGCAACGATCAATTCAAATGAAAACCCATAAGCTACCGAGGATATACATTTACATGTGAATAATTCCACCGCTCATGTGCTACTTTAAAACATTTTAAAACAATTTAAGATGCGCTGAGGTTGGATTCAGGCAGCCGCCACAGGTGCCTACCCTGCAGCAAAAATTTTGTATTCCTATCGCCCAGCAAACACCATTTATTTATTTTTAAATGTAATTTTTTCGGATTTAATTTTTTTATGTTTTTAATTTTGATTTTTTATATTCATAACTCTTTTTTTCATTTTTTTTTTAGGTTTTTTATTTTTTTAGGTTGTTACGTTCTACAAACTCTTCTCTCCAGCTCTAGCAAAACTNTTTTTTCGGATTTAATTTTTTTATGTTTTTAATTTTGATTTTTTATATTCATAACTCTTTTTTTCATTTTTTTTTAGGTTTTCTATTTTTTTAGGTTGTTACGTTCTACAAACTCTTCTCTCCAGCTCTAGCAAAACTTTTGCTTGTCAGGCATAAAATCGTAATGCCTACCTCGCAATTAAAAACATACCTTAAAAAAATCAAGTAAATTCAAACTTCACAGAAATAAAAAAAATTGAAAACCGAAAAAAATTGAAAATCTAAAAATTCAAATAAATAAATAAAAATTAAATACCCCCCCAAAAATTACAAAAAAAATTAAAGCACAAAATAATAAGTAATAAAAAATGTTTTGCTGGATGGTAGGCATAGAATAAGTTTGATGTCCAATAGTCATCAGTGGACAATACTTAAATCCAACTCTGACTCACATAACAACTGATGACAATTTAGTACTAACTTGATGTTAGAATAGTAGTAATGCCACTCATTTCTTAGTCTTCCCCAATTGATTTGATAACTTATCAATCAATAGGATTGAGTGATATTTTATCATAAATATTTAATCTTTATCTTGGTATATTATTTTCACTAGTTAAATATTTTTCCCCTAAAGGACACTGTGTTCAGACGGATGAATTTGGCGACAATAACCAAATTGGAATTTTATTAATTAACGCCGCTGCTATAGAAATTTCCTCCAAACAACGAAATAACTTACGCAATTATCGGCTAGATTCTGATGGACGAGATAGTGGAGGAGTAAATAACATACCTTTGGAGGAGATGATAGATTTAGCAAATGCTGAATTTTTGTTTCTTCTTCAGCTCCCTCACTGTGTATAGGTCTATTATTCTGGTTCTGCGCCGACTCATGTCTCACTTCCTCCAGAGCTTTTTGAAGATCCAACTCAATTGCACTCTCTCGCTCGAGATCATTCATTATTCTAGTTAGCTCTTCAACATGGTTTTGATTCTGTCGCTCCTTTTGTGCCTCATGTACATTTTTAGAACCTAGACTTGTCTTTTCATTATGCATCTGCGCAATTAGCTCATCCAAGTGTCCACGAGATTCCAAATGTTCCGCCTCTTCAATGTGTTTTTCTTCTTGTTTTGCAATTGAGCCGATTTCTGCAATAATATCGTCTAACATATGGAGTTCGCTTTCAGATTTCTCTGAACCAGCCAGTGATGATGATGGCTTGGCGCCATATTTAATTTGCAGGTCTTTAATTATGGCCTCCACATTGTCTAAATTTAGCTGATTGTTAACATGTGCATTTGTAGCCTCCTTCTGCCTTGATTCAAGTTTCCCCACATTGTGAATGTCTGATATCAATTCATCAAGTTTCCGCAGTTCTTCTGCCCTTGACCCATGCTTCGGATTATGATTAGTGTGAATTTTCGGCGCATGTGCGCGCTGCATCTCCATGTCTTTCAACATTTCTTCAATTTCTTGGAATTTTTTATTCCTTTCTACTTCAGAACTAGCGTCGACATAATGCCGTTGGTTTCCATTGATTTTGCGAAAATTATCATTAAAATGCAAGTCTTGGTTCTCATTTTTAAAATTTCCTGCTCTTTTATCTTTCATTTCTTCTATCATCGAGTCAATTTTTTCTGAATCAATTTGGTGATTTATTTGTCTCTTTTCATTATCAGAGTTTTTCGCGTGATTCTTTTGCATTTCTTGTATTAAATCGTCGACTTCATGAAAATTAGGATAATTTTTCTGATTCACATTGCCTTCTTTTTCTTTAAGCGTTTGTTTCGCTTTGATTTCTTGCATAATCGTATCAATTTCTGCCAAATTTTGATGGTGGTTAACTACATGTTGTTTTGAATTTCCTTCTCGAGAATTTCGCATCTCCTGGATCATTGAATCAATTTCTGCTAAATTTTGAGGATGGTTGACTATATGTTGTTTTAAATTTTCCTCTTTAGCATTTTGCATCTCCTGGATCATTGCATCAATTTCTGCCAAATTTTGAGGATGGTTGATTACATGTTGTTTTGAATTTCCCTCTTTAGCGTTTTGCATCTCCTGGATCATTGCATCAATTTCTGCCAAATTTTGATGGTGGTTAACTACGTGTAGTTTTGAATTTCTTTCTCGAGAATTTCGCATCTCTTGGATAATTGAATCAATTTCTGCTAAATTTTGAGAATGGTTGACTACATGATGTTTTGAATTTTTCTCTTGCGAAGTTTGCATCTCCTGGATCACTGCATTAATTTTTGATGTATTTTGAGGATGGTTGACTACATGTTGTTTTGAATTTTCCTCTTTAGCATTTTGCATCTCCTGGATCATTGCATCAATTTCTGCTGAATTTTGGAGATTGTTGACTACATGTTGTTTTGAATTTTCCTCTTTAGCATTTTGCATATCCTGTATCATTGTATCAATTTCTGCTAAATTTTGAGAATGGCTAACTACATGTTGTTTTGAGTTTTCTTCTTGAGCATTTTGCATCTCCTGGATCATTGCATTAATTTCTGCTGAATTTTGAGCATGGTTTACTACATGTTGTTTTGAATTTTCCTCTTTAGCATTTTGCATCTCCTGTATCATTGTACCAATTTCTGTTAAATTTTGAGGATGGTTTACTACATGTTGTTTTGAATTTTCCTCTTTAGCAGTTTGCATCTCCTGGATCATAGTATCAAGTTCTGCTAAATTTTGAGGGTGGTTAACTACATATTGTTTTGAGTTTTCTTCTCGAGAATTTTGCATCTCCTGGATTATTTCATCAATTTCTGCTAAATTTGGTGGGTGGTTGATTACATGTTGTTTTGAGTTTGTCTCTTGAGCATTTTGCATCTCTTGGATCATTGAATCAATTTCTGCTAAATTGTGAGGGTGATTGACCTCATATTGTTGTTTAAAGTTTCCCCCTCGAGCATTTTGCATTTCCTGAATCATTGAATCAATTTCTGCTAAATTTTGATAGTGATTGGCATTATGTTGTTGTTTTGAGTTTCCCTCTTTAATATTTTGCATCTCTTGAATCATTGCATCAATTTCAGCTAAATCCTTATGGTGGTTGACTACGTTTTGTTTTTTTGAATTTACCTCTCGAGTATTTTGCATTTCCTGGATCATTGCATCAATTTCTGCTAAATCTTTATGGTGGTTGACTATATTTTGTTGTTTTGAGTTTCCCTCACGAGCATTTTGCATCTCTTGGATTATTGTATCAAGTTTTGCTAAATTTTCAGGGTGGTTGACTACATGTTGTTGTTTTGAGTTTCCATCTTCCTCATTTTGCATCTCCTGGATCATCTCATCAAGTTTTGTATTTCCGTGATTAAGCTTTTCTTCTCTTTCATTTTTGAAATTAGCGGACTGAGATTGCATTTGTTCCATGATGACATCAATTTCATCCAAATTTGAATTATGTTTCATATGTCCTCCGGTTTCATAATTTCCCGCTGTAGAAGATCTCATTTCTTTCATCATGGCGTCAATTTGATCCAATTCCGACAACGGATGAATTATTTTCGGTGACAATTGTTCCAAATTTTGTTGATCGGATTGTACTACTGGTTTATTTTGAATTTCGCCGTCACATGGACTCTGACCGATCATTTTAATATTTTTTTCAGCAATTTCCTCTACTTCTTGAACTAATTCGGAAATTTGTGCCAAATTGTCGTTCATCTTTGACTCTTCGTTACTTTGAAGTGGTCGTGTTTCAGCTACCTCAACTTTTTTCTTTACTTCTTGAATCAAAGACTCCAGTTGTTTTGTGTCTTGTGTGAGCGTGGCGTTTTGTTGCGCAAGTGTCTTTTTAGCTGGTTTCAGTGGACCAATCATTGATGTATTCACGTTAGGGTGTATCATAGCATAGGGACCACCTTCACTCTCACAAGGCTCTGATTTGTCTTCGCAGTATGTGGTCGCGTTTCTCCCAGCGTCATCTTACATCAGTAACAGAAAATTAGAAATTTGTATATGAAAATGAGATTTTTGTTTGGACAGATTTACTAACGTTATCAGTTATTCTTATCATTTTTAATCTTCCTGATAATGTGGATAACGAAAAAGCTTATTTTTTCATTAATATCCCCTGAATCCATTCGTCAAGCTGAATTCAGTCGATAAGCGTCTAAACTTTTTACACGATTTTAATCAAAATTTTTATAGAAACAAACTTTTAAGCATAAAACTTACTAAACACTTTGTAGTGAATACCAGGGTGACTTTAGTTTGTTGTCGGTTCGCTTTATAGGGTGGGGACATTCCCATCCCTATGTCATTGTGCCCTTCAACAGTACATTGACACAACAGTCANGATAAGCGTCTAAACTTTTTACACGATTTTAATCAAAATTTTTATAGAAACAAACTTTTAAGCATAAAACTTACTGAACACTTTGTAGTGAATACCAGGGTGACTTTAGTTTGTTGTCGCTTCGCTTTATAGGGTGGGGACATTCCCATCCCTATGTCATTGTGTCCTTCAACAGTACATTGACACAACAGTCAATGGTGAAGTACACAATTTTACGTCTGCCTGACTGAAATACTTCATTACTCTAATACGACCGAATAACCAAACCTAAGAATCATATCCGACGACAAAGATTGGTTAATTTGTCGAACCTTAAGGAAAATCATTTTACGAACTGTTTTTTTAATACCCTGTATTAAAGTTAAAATTAAAAAAAATAACAAAAAATTTATGATTAATCGTATTAATTATANTTATAAAAATAATAATCATACAGTTGACGTCGCATATAAATATGCTAGAACTGTAACAGTATTAATTATGTTTTTATGATTAATCGTAGTAGTATGTTCGACGCGGTGTTCCAATACTACCTCCACCCCCTCATCAAAACCACCGACCAAAAAACTTTCACCGACCATCGACCTAAGTGAGGTGTTGCTAAATTAGGACTTATGAACTTAAGTTTTTGCACCGGCCACCGACCTACGCCTGCAGTGTTGCAATATCACAGCAACCTATCCAAACATTTAGCAGTGTTTCTAGAGTTAAACCTGTCATAACCTATGAAGCTAAGTTTTTTCACCGACCACCGACCTAAATCTGCAGTGTTGCTACATGGACGTAAGAACCTTAGTATTCTCATAACTCACAATCCACGGACCTAAGTTTCTCCAACAATCATCGACATAGGTAAGCTTAGTTGTTACATTTCACAAACCCTTCGTGTTCAAATAAGTTTATACCTGTCATAGAATATGAACACTAGTATTTCCAATGTCTGCTTTACTGGGGGAGGGAAGTCCCCCCGCCGTTGGTTTTGGGTTCTATGCTGCTGTTGTCAGTGTTAGGTACTTAGCCACTGGGATCAGTGTTGGTCATATTGTTTGTGCATGCCTATGGTTGTATAATCAGCTTTGCAAAAATAGCTAGGTTGGTAGGTTCCGGATAAGTTAAGAAGGGACTGAGACAAAATTGGTTCTGACCGCCATCGTGAGAAAAAATTATTGGATTTGTCTAAACATGTAATGAGTTTGTACTCTGATAAAATTAATTAGTTTGTTTCTTAGGTCCTTAGATCGAAGTGCTTTAGCAACGCCGCCTAGATTATTGGGAAATGACAACATGGTGGTCGGTGAAGACGGTGGTCGGGCATGTGTCATTGTGTACTGTTGAAGGATAAATTGAATCACCGTAACTATAGAAATACTGATTAAAAGGCGTGTAAACAGTCTAGAAAGTTTTAGAATGAATTCAGCTTCACGAATGAAATTTAAAGATTGTACTGTTCCTGATCTGGTCAGCCATTTTAATGTCTTAGGATTCTGCTTACTTGTTGTTTTTGAGCTACTCTCGGATTAATCCGAGAATATATCCCTTGGAAACCGAATTTTTTGGCTCATGTTCCAATCAACGGTTATGAATCACTTATCTGTCTGCTGTATAATTTATTACTAAAAGTTGAATTACCGTAACTTTATTTAAATTTAAATTTCTGATTCAGAATTTTGGAGTAGGCTGAGAATAGCATACTACATACTACTACTTTTGATCGAAATTTTGTTTTGTCATGTCTTTGATAACAAAATCCTACGGGAAACTGTTACCTCAAGATTTCGTTTGGAGTGCAGTGTTAAGAAATGTGTTAATTGAAATAAAGACCAAATTAACAAACTAGTTAAGGAAATCATTCAAATAATAGGAGCTTTCACGAACAAAATTATAAGTGAGCACCACTTTTTATAATTAATTTTGCTAATAACTTGTGATTTACAGGTCAAAACAATTTCGCTCTAAATCGACATTCCGGATTTTTAAGTAGAATACCCTCTGGCGAATTTTGGTAACTAATACGTCAATTGATCGAGAATTTAGTGTCGATAACAAATATGATATCCATTGTTGGCAATCAAAACAAAATATTTTTTTGGTTCTACTTGTTTATTGCCATTGTCGTATCCACAAAACTAATCAACCTTATAAAAAGAAATAGGGACTAAATTCGTTGATCCTATGATTTAATACCTTACTGATTCAAAAGCTGATGTTATCTAGCCCAAACGTTCCTAATTAAATTCATAATGAAAAAATTTTCTTTGCATTACCTAAGTTAAAAAAAATTATATTTCCTTCATAAAATTTTTTTTTAAAGGCGAAGGTGAGTTAGGTTGTTAAAATTTTTAATTTTAATGCCTAGAAGTAAACAATTGATTAAAAGTTTTGCAGAAAGATTTCTCACCCAATGGATATTGGTCAAAATAACAAGTAAATAGACATTAAAATATCTTAAGACATAAATGTGACTGACCAGATCTTGCCAAGAACAGCATGTCAAGTCTAATTTTTTAAGAAACTTGTAACCTTTTGTTAGACAAATCAATTCTTACATTTACCATCAACTTCTTTCTCAGCTGATTCTTCGTATTGACTGCGGTTTCCGTTCGAACCTATGTATTCAAAAATGGTAAGTTTTTATAGAGTACAGAAAATTTTCTAGGGTTTTTATAATGTTAGAGAACTACCTGATGCATTTATTTGAGAAATTATCTCATCAATCTTTTTAATTTCGTCAGAATTGTCGAAAGTTCCTGCGTAGAAACATCAAAAGCTGAATTATCAGGAATTTCAGTTAAAACTCCGCCTTCAAAAATTCAAAATTTGTAGATTACCATGTGTGACGTGCACCTCTTTGATGCCATTGGCTCTGAGAATATTTAGAATTGGCATATCCAGTTCTGGTGGGAGTTTCTCAACGAGTAGTTCCAGAACATTTGCGAATTCCTTTGTCGTTTGAAAATGGCGGGAAGGATCCGCATATCCAAGAGGTTGTGGAACATCTTCTACTCTATATCCCCACTTAAGAAAAATAGACCGAATGGCTTCTAGGAGTTCTTTATCCAAGTGATTTTGCGCAGTCGCTCCTGTGACAGACTGCTGGATTTCGTCATCATTTCCACCAACCACGGGATACCACACTTCCTTGTCATCTCTATCCACTTGGCTCTTCTCACCAACTCTCAACTCTTTCAAATTACCGCCATTTGAACGTTTTTGTGCTGAAACAAAAAAATTGGCATAATACTTTAAATGGTTTGTTTTGACCACTTTGGTTACCTAATTCCACACTGCCGTTACAGCTTTGATTTGAGAAAAGACGTGAAACTAATAATATGTAATTAACTTACGAAAAGCCAAAAGACGATTGAAGGCAATACTTAGTAAAATCGATGCAACAATGCCATGCGTACTGCTCCAAGTTAACATTTCTGGGTTTGTCCTTGTTCGACTCTGATTTTTCTTAACAGTTTAGTGTTTAGTTCTCAATGAGAGGAAAGCTTGATTCGTTGGTCAAAAATATTCGTATGAAATATGTTGTTTAGGAAACAATCTTAATAAAGTCATTGCTAGCTTTGTATCGTGGTCATGGTAACCTGAATCAAAGAAAAAGAAATTAGTTTCATTTTGAGCTTTAAGGACAAGATTATTTGAGAAGATTCAAAATTCCTCATA
The DNA here is from genome assembly GCA_002738285.1 of Holacanthella duospinosa. Taxonomy (NCBI): domain Eukaryota; kingdom Metazoa; phylum Arthropoda; class Collembola; order Poduromorpha; family Neanuridae; genus Holacanthella; species Holacanthella duospinosa. The sequence continues at coordinate 137,444 of NIPM01000146.1, read as the reverse complement.
GCAACCTTGAGCGCTTGATAAAAAATATTTTTTATTCAAATATTCACTTTAGATTGTTTGCAGGGCCCATGCAGACCTTAGAGTAATGCAGACAGATTGTTTGATAGCTTACGCTTTTATTGGCATATAAATATTTTTTGATATTTAGCATGGGAGTTTTTTGAGAAAAGTTTTGGGAGTTTCTGTTAGAAATTTTTTTTAAGAATAAGCTTAAATAATTATTATTGAAAAAGTATGCATCAGTTTACAATATTTCTCAGTATTCTCAGTAATAAAGATATTGAATTAAGCTCAGTGATAACAGACACATAATCTTTCACATTCATTAATTTCAAATTAATTAATTGTCATGTTGGCAAAGCTGTAATGAGCAGAGGGCGGATACTTACTTATCTACTTCTTTTTAGCTATTCCACTTACACCTCTGAAACTTCGTATTTTTCCGATTCATGAAATTTGAGGAAGAATGGAATGCCTTTAAAATCAAGTATTTTAAGTACTTTTGATTTTTAGTCATTACAAATTACTTTCGAAAGTATTTTTGAATTTTGAGTAATTAAAAGGTACTTATTAAAAAATAGGTAAGANTTTTAAGTACTTTTGATTTTTAGTCATTACAAATTACTTTCGAAAGTATTTTTGAATTTTGAGTAATTAAAAGGTTATTAAAAAATAGGTAAGTATTTTGGTTCATTACATGTTCCGCCCAATTTGGACTGCATTCGCAAATTCTAAAGAACCAGAGATAATATCATTATCTTTATCCCAAGCCACTCTTTTATATCCAATTAATACATTTTTCACACCTAATAAACAAATAATTTGTGAGTGTTTGAGCCGGAATTTTGGGCTGCTTTTTTGAGAGAAAAAAAAANCTAAAGAACCAGAGATAATATCATTATCTTTATCCCAAGCCACTCTTTTATATCCAATTAATACATTTTTCACACCTAATAAACAAATAATTTGTGAGTGTTTGAGCCGGAATTTTGGGCTGCTTTTTTTGAGAGAAAAAAAATTTNTTTCACACCTAATAAACAAATAATTTGTGAGTGTTTGAGCCGGAATTTTGGGCTGCTTTTTTGAGAGAAAAAAAAATTTTTTTTTTAATTAAATAGTTTCAATGTTACCTTTCGATTCTACATACCACGCCTATGTAATTATCTTCCTCTCAAGTCACTCTCTATCATATCCAATTATAACTAACAGTTTTTCACACCAGATAAACAAAAAGTTCTGAATAAATGAATTCGACTGATGGACTGATTTTTATTTAAAATATATATTTTTTAATTGTCCAGCTGTTAATTTCTTGAAGGATCATGTTTCAAATCGTTAATCTCAAGTAATATCATTTTCATGTTTATACTTATTCACACTTTCAATTTGAATGAGTTTTTATCAATATTTGTAAGAATCGGTTCGAAAATCGATGTTTTGCCCATATAACGTTGCAAGTGAAAGTTTGCCCTTGATAGAAGTACTTCTAAGTTTACGCACGTGTCATTTTGCCTTTAATTTAAATATTAAAATAAAGTTTTTAGACGAATATTCAAATTTTAGAATATTAAAAAATGGAAAAATCATAAATTTCTACTAGTAAATTCAAGCTCTCAACGCATAATATGGAACTATTTGGTGATATTGTAAAATGAGTGAATTTTTGCAAAAAACAGAAAAATCAGATTTTTTTTTGGGTAAAGCAGCATGATTTTTTGGAATTAAAGCAGAATTGCAGCGTCCCTGCTTATACAGTACTGGTCATAATTATAGAATATAATTAAGGTTGAGTTCAAGCGTAATAATGCAATCTCACTATCGAGTCTGGAAGCTGGTACCACTTCTTATTTACATGAGTATGATTTGGAGTGATTAAAGATCAATGATTATTTCATCAGGTGTGCTATCTGATATGTGGACCATGATAACATATAAATAGGGCAGATGGGCTATGGTAATCCCTCCAACAAATAAACGTCTGGCGGACCAACAATGAATACCAATAATATTTCAAATTTTGGATCGCAGATTTTTGCTGCAATAACAGGTAAAACATAATACGAAAAGTGCAATACTGCTCAGACTTGAAAGTTTATTAACAAAAAAATTTATCCCATGCCAAAAGCTTTAATTTATAATTTGTTCAGCTTCATTAGGTGGATTTGCCTTTGGAAGCGTCCTTTCATATACATCTCCGGCGTTGCCATCTATGGAAGAGAGTAAATATTTTCAAAATTTAACTTTGGATGAAACGTCCTGGTTTGCATCAATAGCAGCTGTAAGTGCAGTAAACCGTTGTAAACGGAGGTTATGAATATGATTTGTTGTGTGAAAGAAAAAGTAGAGTAGCCGGTGTATTTCTACAGTGTACCATGGGTTTCCTTATCTCACAGGAGAGATTTTAACTTATAACTTGACATTGTCTCTGGGAATGAAAGTCTCGCTTGGTTACTCTGACGCCTGTTGTATACTTTATTTGTTCGTTGTCGTTGCTACGCCATCGCTTACTCCGTACGTTATTTTTTCATTATATACTTTTTTCATTCGTTGTCGGATGATTTTTTCTCTTTACTTCCTCTGATCGTTGCCAGGAGAATTGCTAAGAGGAAGTATATAACGGACTTTTTAGAATTTTTTGTTTTGTCTTTGCGTCATCGTTGTCTTTCAAAAAAGTTGAAACAGTGGCCCAATTCCCGCAATTGTATAGAACGCTTCATAGTACTGTAGGACTATGAAACTATGAGACTAATACAACTATGAAACGTGATTCATTTTGGAGGTCTCTGATTGGTTGAAAAAACTATGAGGCTCCCACTAGTTCTAATCAACTCAGAGGCATGTATAAATGTCATAGTCCCTCAATTCAATCCTCTCCACTCAAACTCAAGAGAAACAAATTCTGTTTGAGAGGAGTTGTGGGGATGGGAACACATTTTCTCAACTCTGCAGTGACTTTATGAACACAGGCTAGTTGTCCCCTTGACAATCTTCCTTACACATTTCGGTTAATAATAGACAGCTGTTAATTCCATCATAACTTTTCTAACATTTTCGTTCCCGTAAATTTTCTATAATCTCAAAGTACTATGAACCTTGATACTATCAGGCGCTCTATACAATTACTGGAATTGGCACAGTGTCTACTTTTCGGAAGAAATAGGTTGTATTTTGAAATCAAAACAATTTATATTTGAATTTTTTCAACTCTGTTGGTATGGCACAAAAGTTAAAAAAATTTTTTTTTTTCTTTTTTCAACTTTTTAAAACGTAAAGGTAACACATCGACTAAATAAATTATACAACACTTTTACTTTGTCTGGTTGTTGTCGAAACAACAACCAAACAACACTCTGAGAAAGTATATATTGATTCTCTGTTCTTACCTATGATAATTCTCGTGGCAAAGCAAGAAAAAAGCAAAGTATACAACAGGCGTGAGAGTACAAGTCTTCTCAAATCAAGGCGATACAGAATACTTTCCACAGTTGAAGTTGAAATGCATGAATCGTCAAATTGAGAAGAATGTAATTAGAGAATGTCTTCTTAAATTAAAAATCCTTGTTGAATANACAACCAAACAACACTCTGAGAAAGTATATATTGATTCTCTGTTCTTACCTATGATAATTCTCGTGGCAAAGCACGAAAAAAGCAAAGTATACAACAGGCGTGAGAGTACAAGTCTTCTCAAATCAAGGCGATACAGAATACTTTCCACAGTTGAAGTTGGAATGCATGAATCGTCAAATTGAGAAGAATGTAATTAGAGAATGTCTTCTTAAATTAAAAATCCTTGTTGAATACACAAGCAAATCACGTAGGTTCAGGAGGAAGATAATTTTGTCCCATGTTCTTTTTTGAGAAAGGGCGAACCAAAAAAAATGGTCAATTCTCCCATTAAAGAATTTTTCTGTTTTTGACAGTTTCAGAACTGCAAAAGTAGATGAGAATTTTTTAAAGCAAGTCTCTGCGCCCGAGTTTTTAAATTCTACACAGGCTGTGTACAACGTTATGTAGAAACTTTTATGTCTATTTATGGCCCTATAGTCTGTAGAATTCATTCGACAAACCTGGCGAATATTTTCTGTATAAAACATTAGCCAGGAATTGGAAAATCAAAAAATTTTTTTTCACTTTTCTAAACTCAATAACATCTATCAGCTTCGAACCACCACCACTCGATAGAACTCACTTACCTTAACACTTACACCACACTTCCTATGACTGAGCTCAGATAGTAAAATACCGATTGTTATTTCTCATACAAAAGTAACTTGACGAATCGGAAAATATTGTAGATTTGACGCCGTTGTTGATTTAGTTAATTGATACCTCAAGCGATCAGAAACTTTGAGTATATTACGAACAAGATATTCAATATTGCTATACTATTTTTTTTCTAATAAACACTAAAATTCTATCTTAAATTCTTACCAAAAATGGCAAAAATGTAGCTAAAGATAACAAAAAATTGAAAAACAATGTTGAGGCCATAAATCCTTTTCGATTAAAAAAATACTCAAATTCTTTATAAAAGAATAAAGAGTCTTGTCAAAAATAAAAATCTTGCTAAAAATTAACAAAAAAATTTTTTTTACTGTTTATAAAATTCAAAAAATAAACTATTTTATATTTCAATGATTATACAACTAAAGTCGGTATAATAGAGATTACTAACATATGCAAAACTTGAAATTAGCTCTAGCTTTTAGTAGCATTTGAAAAATATTTTAAGAAATAATGTTAAAAAAAAATGTTAAAAAAATTCTGCGAAATTTTTTCGTAAAACTTTTTTTATTTCTAAAAACTTGAAAATCTTCTAAAATCGTTTCCTTAATCGTCATGAAATTCCGCTAATTTGATGATAAATAAGACCCGAGAGATGCATGTTGGTTAGCAAGATTTAAGAAAGAATCCGTAGTATAATTATTTCTGGTCAAGTTCAATCTTACGAAAAGAGTTGCAAACTTATGCCAATAGCGACAATAGTGGTTAATTTATTTTACAATTTAGTCGATGTACTGTTTCTCCAGATAATGATTGGAAATGGTAACAAACAATATAATGCCATATGCGGAGATTTTCTTTGAATTTGTCTAATTTGTTCTGCATAAAAAATCATTCACAGTTCCTGTAGAATTGATTCTGGCAGGTTGGCTCAGTATAATATTTTATGCATAGAGTTTGCTGAATTTTCTCTAGCGGTTTCTTTTAGACAGGATTTGTGCGTAATCAATAGTAGATAGTTATGGCTGATCATTCCCTTATTTCAAAAATCGACGTAAAATTTTTACGTAGTTGAAATTTTTACGTTCAAATTTAAAGTGTGCATAGTTATGGCAAGCACATTTGTAAATTAACCTTATATAAGTGCGCGAACTTTTCAAATATGATTATTTACTTGAATTTGGAAATTTTTTTAAATGAATCTGAATCTTCCGCTTTCACGTAAACAAGTAATAATATGAAAAATTTATTACAAAATAAACAAAAAAATTTTTGATTTATTTTGTTTCTGCGTTTTCAGCCAACAAAGCGAAACATTCTGTGAATCTTCAACTGTATGTTGATGGGCTGGTTCGCCGATTCCATTATTACTTTGATCCCTTCAAGTAATTTTTCTCGTTGTGAAACTCCCTCCTTTGTCCCAGTTCTATAAAACAATAAATTGTGTTTAGCAGACAGATTTCGATTATAATTACGGCAGAATTCTCACGTTATGCGATAAACAATGCGCCTAGTGCCAATATTTGAACATACCAATACTTAAAAGTGATTAGTGCAAATCCAAACCAGAAAAATTAATCGCAAGAGAGGCGAAACTAACTATTGCATACGGTAGGTTAAAAAATTAACTTACTCCGAAGTAAGCAACTTCTTCTCGTACTTGGAAACAAGTAGATCTATGCGTGACTTCGCTGTTCTTATTGAAGATTCGCATCCAAACTTCTCGTTGAATGCTGAACACCAACCATCCTTCCCATTTTCCCAAGGACTCGTGTTGATTGCCAATTTGAGCAATGTGATATTCCTCTTAATGGTGAAGCCAACGCGAGCCAATCCTGTTCCAATTAGTCTCAAAATGTAAAAATAATAAACTCAATCGATGAACTTTGGATTTACCTTTTGACCCGAGCTGGAGCTGGATTGTTGTACTCGACCTTACTTTTGAACTTATTACAACTTGACCCTGCCCGACCTACCATTCTAACTGATATTTTTGTAAAAAAAATTAAACATTTGAAAAAAAAATTATTCAAAGACAAAAAATTCAACCAAAGTCAAAACACCCGATTCCAAACCCCAGCCCCTGCAAAGCAACAGCACACCCTTTGGGACCAGTCGGAAACATTCTCCAGTAAAACAGTGCAGTATGTTTTCTGAACTGGTTTATTTTCGTTGCCGGTGCTGGGTTCGGGTTCGGCTATTTTGACTCTGGTAAAAATTCAGTTTAAAGTTCATAACTTAACTGCGGACGTAACGTAAAAATTTTACGTCACCTAATAAAATAAGGTATACGTAACTGTCATACACAGTTGCCATTTAGCGGGTTTTCTACGTCAAATGATTTTACGTCGACCTTATTTTTTAGGTTGACGTAAAATTATAAGTAAAATTTTTAGGTGAAAAGCCATAACTATCTAGTACACGATCAGTTCAATAGAAATGTCTATGTATGCCCTATGTAGAATGAGAGAGAATCATTTCGTCAGGAATCATTTTAGACAGGATTTCTACAGAATATAAAATCTCGGGCGGCCACTACAAAAAAAAAGTAAAACTTTTCTGAAAATTGTAAAGTAACAATTATAATGTATTACTTAAACTCAATATTTGAACTCAATACTTGAAAATAATGTCACAAAGTTGCAGGGACACAAGTTAAAGTTTCTCCTCTCTAGTTTAGCAGGATCTTCTTAAAGCTTTCCCAACAAAAAATTATTTCCTGGATAAATTGAACCTCCTTGGTTCACGTTTTCTCCAGCAAAAACTATGGACTAAGGGTATCTTCCGGTGAATTAAACCTAGATGAATTGACTAGAAATTCAGATATATTCAAACTCTTTTGTTATGTTAAATTTTAAAATCATTTTCTCCAAAACGAGCTTATGGATCTTTAATTTGCAACCTGCTTTAGAACCTGAACTTGTGGCTGGAGTTTATTCAATTGGTTGTATGTTAAAAAATGCTGCATTCCTAACCAGCCAATAATCAACAAATTTTTCAACAATCAACAAANAGCTTATGGATCTTTAATTTGCAACCTGCTTTAGAACCTGAACTTGTGGCTGGAGTTTATTCAATTGGTTGTATGATAAAAAATGCTGCATTCCTAACCAGCCAATAATCAACAAATTTTTCTGTGAACTGCCGATTTCTATAATTAGTCTATAATTATTTTCTATAATTACAAGCATGGTCAATGATATATGTGACATACAGAGTGTCAATCATAGAACCCCTCGCAGCTCCACATATTCTTGTTAAAAATATGTCATTGGTTCATTAATGTATTCCAAACACATTCTGCATTTGTTCTGTCCGTCCGTCCGTCGGTATAACGTGCGCAGCGAATGTTTGCATGTTAGTTTGTATTGTACGTGCGCAGTGAATGTTTACATGCGCACTATTCATGAAAATTATAATGAATTTATGAATCGTTGATTTCATTTCACGGTCCAGCGTTGCAACACATGACCATCTCGTTTTACAAATTTTTATTACCCTTAATTATTATAAAGTTAGCAGGGCTTGCATCTACACCATTCATAGGCATCAGTGTTGATCAGTTTGGAAGGAAGACATCAATGCTAGCGTTGACTTTGCCGCTCCTATTGGGATGGCTAATAATTAGTTTTGCATATAACCTCTGGATGCTATATGTTGGAAGGATGCTCACGGGATTTGCAACTGGCGGTTTTTCTCTCTTAAGTCCAACATATATCAAAGAAACTTCTTCAGAATCCCATAGAGGAAGGCTCGTTTCCATTCATATTCTGGCAATTCATCTTGGAATTTTATATCCATACGTTGTTGGATCCTTCACTTCTTATGAATGGTTGGCACTCAGTTTGTGCGCAGTCCCAGTACTTATAGCCCTTATGCTACTTGCTGTTCCTGAGTCACCTCGACACTTACTTTCCAAGAGAAATGAGAAGCAAGCCTTAAGTGCACTCACGTGGCTTCGAAGGAACAAGTCAAGCGATGAAATATTGGAAGAGCTAAAATATGTAAGTTAAGTTGCAAATGTAATTCGTGTTTACTTTGAAAAATCTAAGTGAGTAGAATACTACACAGCAGGCAGTTCATGAAATCGTCAATTTGAAATTGCAGATACAGAAGAATATTGAAGAAATGAAAGAAGCGAAGTCTTCCCTCTCTGAATTTATTCGTGCACCAGGAACGTTAAAAACAACTGCGATAATTCTTGGAGTTATGCTCACACAATCTGCTAGTGGGATCGATGTCATAATTTCTTACAACCAGAAAATCTTTAAGGACTCTGGATCGAACATTAGTCTAAATTTGTCCTCAATTATTGTCGGTGTTGTTCAGGTTGTGGGTGTGGCTTTATCTGGGTTAATAATGGATCGATTGGGAAGACGCCCTCTATTGATGATTTCACAAGGACTGATAATTGTCTCGCTTTTCTTTCTTGGACTCTACTTTCACTTGCAGATATCTAACCCAGTAGTAAATGAATCAATAGGATGGCTTCCATTGGTTAGTTTAATGGTCCATTCAATTGCATTCGCAATAGGTGTTGGACCGATACCGTGGATTTATTTGGAAGTTATACCGACATATATGATGGGTAAGATGGATAATTGACAATTAGGATTACAAATTCAGTAGCTGTCTAATATGTACGTGCATGGAATGAAAAAATTGCTGAATCTCTTTGAATTTATTTCTAGCAATTGTGACGGCGCTGGGAGTAGGTGTAAATTGGACAGCAATTTTTCTTTTTACGAGATTTTACGTCCAAGTGCAAGAAAATTTAGGATCTGATTGGTCATTTTGGATATTTGCTATACTGTCCTCTATCGGTATCATTTTCTCATACTTCTGTATTCCTGAAACGAAGGGAAAGACTTTAGAAGAATTACAAGATATATTCACTACACGAAGAACCTAATCTTCTCTACGTGATCCTATGTAATCCTAACTGATCCTACTCATCCAAAGCTAATGTAATCGTGTTCTCAAATTATGTCAATAAACTTCGAATACTTTCCATGTAAAATCTCTTAAGCTCCGATTAGACCATACGCATTGACAATTTTTGGTCGATTCTTTCTGTACAAGCACCTTTTGTAGTTTTCATATAAATGTGTGGGAAAAAACTCGAAAGAAAGGATACTTCGATTTCACTTTGCTACTACTGTCCGACCATAAATTATGTTTCATAGGGAAGAGACCATTTTATGGCCCATGTCCTTTAGCCGGAGAAAGCAGGTAATTTTTTGCAGGGAAAGTTGTTAATTTTAATCTTTTCTGGGGAAACACTATAGTTTCAGAAAGATCATGGAAAAGTAGGATACGAAGTTAAAAAAATCAAATCTCTACTACCACTGTATCATAAGTTATGGTTTTTTGAAAATTCTAATTTTTGAATGTTCTTTTGAAACGCCCATCTCTTAATACATCGTCTCAACATCCAAGAATTTTAATTTTCAAAAAAATAATTTTTGTTCTAGTGATCATAGGGCCTTGAATTTTTTTTACTTTGTTCCACTACTTTTGAATGATCTTTCTGAAACTGTTAATATTTTTTCCGAAAAAATTTCAGTCAAAATAGTGCTTGACCATCAATTACAAAGGTACTGGTTTAAATGGCATATAGCCAAAAGTCTCTTCCAATAGCCTTTGATATTTGCAGTTTCACTAGGGGTCTACCTTTTTAGTTTCACACTTTCACAGATGACTTTATTGCACACTTTTATGTTGAAGCGCGCATGAGTGTGAAGCCACAGCGGGTGAGACCTTATACCCTTCACACTTGAAAATATTTCAACTCTTTCTGTACTTAAGTCTGCAAAATTGTGAAGAGGAATCGGGTGAGCCCTAGGTTTGAAGTAGTAATTAAATAATCCAAATGGGAAAACAATCAAGGCTAAATTTTCAAAATTTCAGTAATTTATTTAGGGTTATTTAATTGAGTGCAGGCAATACATAAACGCTATCAATGCGTTATTAATGTCATAAATAAACGCTAATAAATAATAAATGCTATCAAAAATTATCAATGTCGTTGATCAAAATCTTGAAAACAATTTAAAATCGAAAATCTGAAGTTTTTAATTGACGGAGAAATAGAAGTTGTAAGCAAGTGTGAAAAAAATTATCTGATCACTTTCACACTTTCACACTTTGTCCCGCTGTGGAGTCTCATTGGCAAATTTTGAATTTTGGGGCGTGTTTTCACACTTTTGTAAAGACTTCTGTGAAAGTGTGAAAGTGCTCAAGTATGAAATTTTTTCGGGTGAGACCTGTTTTTCTGCGCTTCTGTAATTGGTTCTTTACAATTTCTGGGGAGGAGTTTCGCACTTCTCCTTCACACTTCTGTGAAAGTGTGAAAGTGTGAAAGTGTGCAATATGAAAAGGTAGACCCCTACTATATAGGCCGAAAAGTGAAACATAGACGCAAGTACAGGGTAGTTAAAGTTTTTTTTTGCACCCTAAAAAGCATGTTTTCATTTTTCCATGTCAAGGCGAACTTTAGTTCAAAATTAAAGTCTGCTACGGCATAACGTTAGAAAAAATAATCAATGAGTATGGAAACCAGAGGAGCGAAGCAAAGAAGCAAAAACAGGAGTCGGCACAGTTCTCAGTTGACTGAAGTGGAATACATCTGCAGGGGTCAAGCCTAGATTTGGTTTTTCTTTCAATTCACCTCCCTTCATAACAGAATGATGTATCGTCACAAACAAATTTGATTTATTTTATATATCTGTTTTGATTAGACAGATTAATGAAAAGCAATGAAGCAAAGCAGAGAGGCAGAGTGAGGGGTCGGCAGGTTCTCTGTTGAGTGAGGTGGGGTAATGCGAAAGGGATCATACCACATTTTTCGACTGAGTTTATTTCTCAATTAAACACCTACTGAGACGGCCATTTTGAAAGGGCAACAGTAGGTTACTACTAACAGCTCTGTAATATTCTCTCAACTACACACCTCTCTCCATTACAGAATTTTTTATCCTAACAACAAATATTTGTTTCGATTTGATAACCGTAAATATATCTTGGCACGTCGCTCTATTGCACGCGACAACATAAATTTGGAGGAGCTACAGAAAGTGGAGAGAAAGGATGTCAAGAAAGATTACTCGTCCTCTAGAAATAAATATATTCTGCGCTTTTTTTTCAAATAGAGTAGAAAAGGAACTTTTGCAAGTTGAGTTTTCTCATCATTTGGGTGAAGATTCATCTCTTAAATATATTTTTAGAAAGATCTGTTGCATAACTTGCCTCCTTTTACTTTAGGTGTACCATGTAACACAGGGTATGAGAAAAAGGGCGTAAAAGTAAAGAGAATATTTTGCTTTCTGTAGCGTAATCTTATGATTTTTTCTCCTAAAGTGAACCTCACCCAAGCCAAACCTTGTTTCGAAGTCTCGCACTCCACTGCCTTGCAGCGTATGTGAAAGAAGTGCCATTCAGATAATTAATTACCACTGGAGAAGTTTGAATTTAAAAACCAAAAGCAGTCAAATGTTTCATTGCCATATGATATTTGCAACCATTAATGGTCAAGATCCAATACTTAGTATAACGGTCAAGAAAACTCGAAACGATGCCGAAAATAAATTTACAGTAGAAGCGCAAAATAAAATAGCTTACCTTGACTGGAAAAAGACTTTAATTTAATCTAACCGTCTTCGGATGGAAAAAACTATGATAATGAAATAATTGATTGTGAAAAGGCATTAGGAGTTTTGTTGATTTTGCCAATTTAGGAAATACTTTTATCCTTATCTGCAGAATTTTTTTTNGAAAAGGCATTAGGAGTTTTGTTGATTTTGCCAATTTAGGAAATACTTTTATCCTTATCTGCAGAATTTTTTTTTCATCCAAATATCCTTCGCGAAGCATTAGCTATCGAAAACTGAAACGGAAAAAAAATTCCGTCCACGGAAAAAAAAAATTTCGAGCAGAATGTTTGTCATCGAAGAGACCTATGGTGGAACNGAAAAGGCATTAGGAGTTTTGTTGATTTTGCCAATTTAGGAAATACTTTTATCCTTATCTGCAGAATTTTTTTTCATCCAAATATCCTTCGCGAAGCATTAGCTATCGAAAACTGAAACGGAAAAAAAAATTCCGTCCACGGAAAAAAAAAATTTCGAGCAGAATGTTTGTCATCGAAGAGACCTATGGTGGAACAAAGGAATGAGACACGTAGAAAATATTCTGCCACAGTGAAGCTAGGGCTTTACCGTTCCACAGCATTTTCCTTTANCAAAGGAATGAGACACGTAGAAAATATTCTGCCACAGTGAAGCTAGGGCTTTACCGTTCCACAGCATTTTCCTTTAATTTCGTAACGTGATTATCACTGAAGGTTTGTTAGGTATCACTTGTACTGTGAAGTATCACTTGGAGACACCTGATTAACATTGAATTGCACGTCATTTCCACTGATAACCTATCTACTTTTGAGATTTCTCATATCTCAAATTGTAAAAGTTAAGCCCCATGTTCACCGTTGCAGAATTCTTTCCGAGGAGAGTCTTCCACGGAAAGAAATTCTGTCCATGGAATATTTCCTTGGACTATGCTTTACTAAAAAACGAAGGAAAAAATAATTCGTTGTATAAACTTTCGTCGGAATGAATTTCTGTTGAAAACATTCTGTGGNTAAAAAACGAAGGAAAAAATAATTCGTTGTATAAACTTTCGTCGGAATGAATTTCTGTTGAAAACATTCTGTGGTACTGCCACACCACGGAAAAGTAAAAATTCCTAGGAAAAAAATTCCGTCCAAAAGTAGGAACGAGTTGAACTTCAAAATTTGGCAGCAGAATGTTTTCCCTCCACTTCCAAAGAAATTCTGCTGCGATGAGGCATGAAAAAAAGTGAAATTGTTCGGAAAAATATTCTGTTCATTCTTATCTGCAGAATTTTTTTCCCATCTAATTATCCTTCGGTGAAGCATAGCTTCCGAAAAAAAGAAAGGAATGAATTTCCGTCTACGGAAAGGAATTATTCTGCGCAGAATTTTTTCCTTCGAATTCTACTACGGTGAAGCATAGAAAACAAGACACGACGGACAGAAAATCCTTCCGAGGAAAAAATTCTGCCACGGTGAACCTGGGGCTTTANCATAGAAAACAAGACACGACGGACAGAAAATCCTTCCGAGGAAAAAATTCTGCCACGGTGAACCTGGGGCTTTATAGCTTTTAGATAATTACAATCATGTTATTTCAGGGTTGGATTGCACCATAATGAACGCAAAATTTTCCAAATACATCCTCCCATAAGTATTGGTCTAGAAAAACTTTCGCACTTTGAAATATTTTTTAATTTATAACCTCATAAGCAGCAAAATGACCTTTAATAATGGATCGTCTTTACGGTAGAAGAAATGTCAAACAAAAATTCACAACAAACAGCAAGAAATTTTTAATATTTTTTTTTGCTTGAGCATTGCATCTTGTTGTAAAATGTTAAAACAAGACTTTGTCAACTGTACCAGTAGAGTGTTCGCTAGTGGTTATGGCTCAAGATGGCGGCCAAAATCTATTTATGGTCATGAGGACATGAGAACATAAAATTTTCTCAAATCCCATTAGCGAATACTTTACTGTTTAAATTTAAACTGCTTAAAGTATTTATGGAATTTTAATCAGTTATATTTTATTTTTGACTTATTGTCACAGTCCAGCTCATCATTCGTACCGTGAAAGAAACTATAAATTATTGAAAACAATGTATACATAGTGTATATGGAAATGGCAAACGTAAGAGTAAGTAGAAAAAATAAAAAATACCAAACATGAAGTAATCTACGATCATACCAGGTTTGGGAGACTGCAGTTGGCATTAGGTCATTACTCTCCTTATGCCTTAGAGTATACTCTACCCACCATAATGCTGTATCCAACGGCTTCATTGGACGATCTCTAAACAATGACGATGCTTTCTTGATGCGTTCATGAAACCTACGATTCAATTAAATAAGTAATTTTGATTTTTAGACAATTGATACCTTGGTCCAATTTCACTTCTTACGCCTTATCCGAAACAAGTTTTTTCAAATTTCCCGCCATTTCTTCCTGACTAAATTCTGATATTTCCATCACAATGGCCAATCCTTTTGTTACCAAACTATAGGCGTTGTAGTCTTGATCTCCAAATATCGGAAGTATTAGCATCGGAACACCAAAATGAATAGCCTCATTGATACTATTGCTGCCACCATGACTAATAGTCCCTCTAATGTTCTTGTGAGCTAAGAATATATTATAATTATCAACTTCTTAGTAAAATTAACCTCTCAATAGATTCCGAAAGGTTCTATTTATATAATCTATTACATAAATATAAAAATTACATAGAAATGGTAATTTTGTTATCTTTACCATATAAATCTTGTTGAGGTAACCATTTGGCAAAATGAATATTGCTTGGGTAGCTTCCATTGGGTGGCGGTTCACCTTCCCACTTCCATACAAATTGAAAATTTGAAAAATTTCCCATGGCAGCAAAAAGTTTTTGTTTCAGTTCCGAATGGCTCATTGATATCCTGACAATGGTACCGAAACTCACATGTATAAAGCCTTCTGATCCAGGTTTTGTGACAAATTCTTCAAGTACCTAATAACAAATCTAGATGTCACATGTTCCTTAATTGTTAAAAAGTCATTAGCGTAATTACATCTTCCAATTGATCCCTATCTTCTGAAATATGTAATCCGGCAATGTCTACAAAAAGTGGTGGACGCGAATGCGCAAAATCCTTGCTGTAGTGAGTATTAGTTAAAATCAGTTTAGTATTTTGTTTGACATGTCCCATATTTGGCATCTCTTGAAGCTTGAGTTTATCCTTGANAGTTAAAATCAGTTTAGTATTTTGTTTGACATGTCCCATATTTGGCATCTCTTGAAGCTTGAGTTTATCCTTGAATACTGCACTTAGTCTCGGATAGTACTGGTATGTTTCCTTGTACCACCACCGGATTGGTTGAACTGTTGATATTAATTTATTATAGAATGACATAGGTGGTGTAGATAGTCTAAACTCCAAATCAGGAACCGTAGAAGATTCTACAGGTATTCCATAGTTGTCAAATAAGTTGGGGAAGATTGAGATTGGGTAGTATGATATGTATGGGCATTTGTACTGGTAGTAGCCCAACGCCAAACCACATTCGTTTAGCAGACCATCAGAAATGACTAAATCAAACTGAGAATTGTAGACAGTGTCATGAGCACTTGCATCTTCTAACAATATCTCACAACCATTTACCGCTAAATCATGCACATGTTCCCTGAAAGAATATTTCATATCAATAATGTCCAATAATATTACTCAAATAGAAAAATCAAATTTACCAAACATTCCCGTCGGTTCCTTGCATCCGAGCATTTAGTAAGTCTGACTCTTTGTCCCAGTTAGTATTAATCATGGCATTTACTTTGGATGCGTAAATGAGCTTAACCCTGGGATTAGTTTGTTTGAAATCATAAGAAGATAACAAAGTCACGTTATGACCTCTCTCACCCATTGTTACCATCAGTGGCCATAGAGAGCTGATGTGAGTATACCCAGTGACGATAAAGTAAAATAGAATATTTGCACAATCTCCATTGGAAACTAATGTACAAATCAATCCCAGAAGAATCTTTTTTGACATTTTTCGCTTCGTTGATTTGCTATTGCTATTGCTGCAAACAAATCTGGCCTGTTGCTGGATCAAAAATTTTGCTTTTTCTTACGTAAGTGTTCAGACTGTTTGAAAGTTAAGATAGGGATGCATTATATGACAACACAACGCTTAAGTCAAGGAATAATGATTGCAAAAATGAAAAGCAGTTTGAGGTTTTAATGAAAAGTACAGTATACCTCGGATAACTAGAAAATTTGTACTTGGGCACAAAAAATAACATTTATTTGTCAAAACTATCACAATTTACTACTGACCATAATTGTTTCATTTTGTGTAATAAAATACAGTTCGAAACATTATTAGACGTACGGAAAAAACTTTTTGACAATAATCTTTCCCACCATACACAATTTCAGAATTATATTCGACAATTTGCTTTCCAATAAATTATAACATTTGACTGTTTGGTCCAGCTCTCAGTGTTTTTGAATGTTTGCCTACTCTTCAAGTTTCTTTCGTAAAAAAGATTTTCCCAAAGAAACTCTTTGCCTCACGAAAATAAATGAAGGGAACTATTAGACGAGGGCGGTCCCTGGTAAGGGCCATAGGCCAAAAGTAATTTCTTAATAGACTCTAATAAAGCTTCGCAGACTACTAGATTGAATCATTAATATCGTATTCAAAATTTCAACTTATCCACATCGCAGGAGTTTGTTGAACCGATTCAGGAGGACGCAATCAGTTTCTGAGTTTTGCTCTCATACTTGTCACGCTGATTCCTTAAGTGACATTTTTGGATTATGGCCTTCCATCATCAAAATCATGAAAATCATTTACTATGAAAGGAATATTTATGTGGGATATGTGTAATAGATCAAAAATATGTAAATATGTGCCAAACGCCAAAAGCCAAAAATATGTAGTATCAAACTCTAGAATTCGCGACAGAAAGGTCAAATACGGAAAGATTCGTAGTTTGAGATGAATCACATTAAACAAGAAAATATGCAAATATGTAAAAATCTGGGGCTTATTTAAGCCAAACTTCGGCTACCAAGAATCAAATATTCCGGTACCTCCATTTCGTTTAGCCGAGGTTTACTGCAATTGATACAAGACTATTTTTATATTTTACTACTTTTATATATAGATATTTAATAACAATCTATAAAGATTAAAATACAAAAATACTGGAACCTGATTGTTGTATCCAAGGTTCGTATAAAAAAATTTAGTATAAAAACTAATCTAATTGGCTGAAACTGAATTTCCTTAGGACATCCTTAGTAAAAGACTTGATTTATGTATAAAGTTATATAATGACAGGAATTACTTTTTCCATTCAAACTTCAAAAAATGCCAAAGAGGCTGAGAAGTTTAGAAGTATGCGCCGAAAGAACACTTTAAACTGGAATTTAAGTCAAAACACTTGTCCTTTACTTAAATTCAACAAATACATTTCTTTTTTCAAAGGTATNGCTGAGAAGTTTAGAAGTATGCGCCGAAAGAACACTTTAAACTGGAATTTAAGTCAAAACACTTGTCCTTTACTTAACAAATTCAACAAATACATTTCTTTTTTCAAAGGTATTTACTTGTAATTACATTTGCAATATCTATTTTTAATTCTTACCTGATCGTGTTCTCCAATTTACCTTTTCAGAAATTCTGCGAACACGTAAACCAAGTAATTGAGATGCTTAAAGTGTTTATTTTGAAAGTATACTCTCAAAATATACTCGTATACGAGTAACCGTTAGATTTGTTAGCCGTGCAAATTTCTTGTGAAAATCTTAAAATTCTGAAGTAATGTGCTTGATGAACACATGCTATGTCACTCTTATGACTATAAAATCCTTCTTATTTAAATAACACTTTGTGTATACGATGTTATTTAAAAGAAGTGTTTTAAAGCCATAATAGTCACATCTGGTGGCTTTTATTGTACTTCCCTAGCAAATGTAACCTAGACCACTCTTTCGGATTCTTGTGCTGTATAAATGTAAATTGGAGAGAAATATGAATAAGTTATCATACCATGCAGAGTATGTGAACGCTTTTTATTTTTTCACATACAGATTGCATAGCAAAAAGATAAAAAGCGTTCACATATTCTGCATGGTATGGTATTTTAAACAACCCTAGATAAACAAATGAAGATACATACTAATAGAGCCATGCAGTGATAGGTCTTTATTTACTGAGTGAGGACCTCAGAGTATTGAACCCTTAGTTAAGATAGAGGAGCGGAGGAGCCAAATAAGTTTGTTGACTTGTTTGTTTGGAGAAAATGGAATTTGGAAGTCTGACTTCCAGTTGAAAAATCACTTCCATCAATAGTAAATTGTTTTGATTTTATTATTCTCATTGTATCCATTGTAACTGTAAATTATATATTCTTTCAAAGTTTCAATTAGTATAATTACGTGATTTAGTCATGTCAATTAAGTGTAAATTTTCCTTATAAATATCCTTAGAAAGTAATTGCATTGTTTCTTAACCTGTTTTCTTTTTTGTGATTTGAAGTGGACTGTGACCTGTAGGGGTCACCAAATTTAAAAAATTTATAGTATTAGCTACTGCACACTAAATATTTAGTTTATGTCTAGACTGTTGGCATTTGTTGAGCACTGGAGGCAATGTTTATTGTCTTATAAGACAATTTGAGCTAGATTTAGAAAAATGATCCCAAGAGCTTTCCGGCTATATGTCACTTGCCTAAAGGCATGTGATTTCAATTTCTGACATTTAGTGACACCAACAGGTCACACAACACTTTAAATCATAAAAATGAATAGAGAATTAGAAACAGAATGAAATTTGCTTTCTAAGGATATATCACTGGCTCATATACAGCAAATTACATTAGTTAAACACTACTTTATTAAATTGATTATGCGAATATTCAATTTATCACGCGTGGTTGAATATCACGAAATTTACTATTGTAAATAAATTTAACTTATTTAAAAAAGCTACCAAAGGCATCAGTTATATTGCTGGTTACCGGCACTGAAACTTTGGCGGTAAAAAATTTAGTGAAATTGTTCAGACTTCTTTTGTTTTTGGTTCTACAAGCGAAGTTATAATAAATAAAGGCAATGATTTTGCTTTCACTTGAGTTTTGGTATGAAATGTTTACATGGAAATAGAATTCTGCACCGGATTTAAACATTAGGCTTGAATTACTCGTCTATTAATGATCGTTAGGTAGATAGGCCGTGCAAACTTTTGGAGGGAAATGAACCACCTCCACAAACCGACAGGTGACGCATCATGACAAAGCATCCTTCTTGTCTTTATTTATTATACTTCGCTGTTACTTTACGGCAAAGCGAAAGAAAATTCTCCGTTCTCTGCTTTACTTTAGTAAACTCCACTGTATTTTAGTACACGAACACCTATCTTTTTGCCGGGAACGGTCAGTTTCATTTACAAGACCGGAGGTTTACTTAAGCTAGATTTACAATAAATGGCTTCTACTGTATGTACAATGGCAGGAAAGAATTTACTTCATTTGCCATGCCTTGCTACGGATATTTGACATTGTTATTACAACCCGCTCAATCATGGTTACTGTTAAGATGGATACTTTAGTATGCCTATCAAAAGATAAACCGAACAGTGCTTATTCACATACTCATTGTTGCTTTATTCGTAATTGGAAATATTGGTTTTAATGTTTAGTTTTTATTTGGATAGTTGTGAACTGGTCGAGTGAAACGAGGCCATGGAAAATCTTCATGTGCAAAACATAATTAAAACCTATGTATAAATTAAGGTGACAAATTGAAGGTGTTATATTGATTTTAATTTTGCTAGCATTAGTAAATTGATAACAGATGCTACGACTACGTTTGATACAATATGAAGAAATGTAAGATGGGAAATTGTTAGGTATGGACCCATTCTCCAATAGAGAGGTCTACATGACTTGAAAAATCGTGAGTTATTGAGGAGAGTCATAACAAGGTATTTGTTTGTAGAGTAGAATGAAGACCAAGTAGTAATTCCATCACATAACCTGATTGCAAATTGTAGCATAAGGAGC
Organism: Holacanthella duospinosa; assembly: GCA_002738285.1. Taxonomy (NCBI): domain Eukaryota; kingdom Metazoa; phylum Arthropoda; class Collembola; order Poduromorpha; family Neanuridae; genus Holacanthella; species Holacanthella duospinosa. The sequence continues at coordinate 117,554 of NIPM01000146.1, read as the reverse complement.
GTTCCAAAACCAAGGAATGCAATCCCGCTCGCAAATTGTATGTTGTTCAAATTTAACTGCACAATTGCTGAATAGAATGAAGTGATGATGACCAGGATTAAAATTGGAAAGAGAGATAGTATCAGTCCATAACCTATGCTTGTGATAGCAGCATGGAGCACTTGTAGTTGGCGGTAAACTTTGCACAAGATTTTTCGTTCATTTACAAAATGCAAACTTCGGCTCTTCCGTATCCTAAGGTTGAAATTTCATTTTATTAGTATGCGCCAAAATTACTTACATAGTAAAAAGGGTAGAAATCCTTAGCAACCGCTAATTTTAAGGACAATGTTCTGTGGGAAATTTAGATGAATGTTTTCTCTGTGTAACTCTCTCAAATAGGCTGCCTATTTTAGTATCCGGGTGTATCTTTCCAGATGAAGGTAAAGTACCCTGCCTCCAAGAATAGTACCCTAGGAGTATCATGGTTTCTTCTGACACCAAATTCAAATAAATGAATATTCAATTATATAAATTGTTTTGAAAACAAGAAAAATCATTAGCATGCAGTAACTTATTATTTTTTCTATTGAATTTTCTATGAAAAATTTAACTCTATTAATGAAATGAATTTAATTAAAGTCTATAAAAAATTATTTGCAAAATGAGAAATAATACCCTGTCTCTTATAGTAGTCCGGTCTCCAATTATACCCGGGTGTTGAAGAAGAGTTTTAAAAATAGTACCCCGAGGTATTATTAGAGGCAATACGATATTTTATACGTTTTTGGCTCCAAAATAGTTAATATTTTACTAAACTATGTAAATAAAAACAGAACTAAATAAAGTATTAGCTTATGTGTAGCATTACTAGTTTGTACATGACGTTTTCTACCCATTTTTGTCGATAGCTTGAAATATTTAATGCAAGTGTATTGTATTTTTAATAAATTAACTAATGCAGTCATGCTCACACGGGTTAGTTAAGCTTTTATACAGCCTGTTCCAACAAATCCTTAACACTCAAAATTGCAGAAGCGAATAAACAAGAAATAACTGGCATGGATGAAAATGTTGAAATTTTTGGAGGACCCTACAGAAATTGATTGTTGAAAATATAAATACTGTCCAAACAAGTACCGAACTGAGGCTCTACGTGTCTAATTTAACAGGACTTTATTATACAGCCGTATAATAATGGGGCTGTCAAATTTAAAATGTTTTCTTATACTTATGAAGTGTTAGTTCAAGTTGAACTAGCCACTGTGAATTAAAATGACGCCTGGAAAATACTGTTATACTTAAAGTCCTTTTTTTCTACTTATGTATGACATCTATTTCGGATCTTATTGCTGTTGCAAATTGTAATTTATGCCATAATTTGGAAAGTCAAGAAGACAACCCATCCAATATGTTTCAACAGGCTGTTACTGATGAACTTTTAGTGCAAGATGAGTCCTTAATTTTACTTACCATGCACAGTGACAAGTTTGAAGCCAAAATATTGTTACATGGAAATGGAAAAACATCAAACTAGCAAACCCAAAACTGGTTGCCATATCAAGCATCATGCCAGAAGAGAAGCAAAGACATAGTAGAATGTTTCCATTTAGGTTGAAAAATCGAGAAAATGGAGCTTTGTAGTAAGCTGCGACTAGCATAGATGGGAAGGAACTAAAAGTTCCAATTCCAATTAATACGTAACTATAAGTCACTGATTTCACATGGTCCAATATGTGAAAATCGAGTCTCATCCGTTTTTCAAACAGTTTCACTGAAATTAATTAATTTAACAGAATATTATGCATTTTAGCTACATTGGTATCTATTACATAAGAATTAGGAGTTATGCAAAAGTGATACTATAGCGGAATATTTCATTATTTAAGAATACTTAATCGAAATTTGTTTCGCCAATAGCTTCTATTTTCTCAAAAGTAGGAAAGAAGAAACCAATTATATAACGGATAAATTATGGTACGCAAAATGCATTGAATTCGGACCAATAGTGTAAATCGGCATAACATAAACTGTACCTTGCATTTCAAAAGTAAGGTTCGTTTGTTACAAAATATTAACACAGAAAATGAGGGGAAATAGACTAATCTCGACAAGCTTCATTACAGGGTTTTTTTAACTCGTGCAGCAGTACATCCTTCCTTACTACAGTGGACCTCGCCTATTATGACCCCGGATTTAAAGGAACCACGGTTACAATGAACCTGAATTGTCGGTCCTTGCCTAGAGATAGCGAAATTAATATTAAAAACCTCGGTCATAATGAACTCGGTTAAAATGAACACTCGGGTCTAATGAACAATATCTTGCGGTCTAGCCCTTCATTTCTATTATTCCGTGGTGCAGTGGACAAAATAAGACAATTGTTAAATTTTAATTATCTACTATTCTTTATCCACTGTTACAGCATTTCTAAATCGTGAGTAAATCATTACAGAATTCTGAAGATAGTCCACACAATTTTATCTCCATTTGTTTCTGATCAAGTAAACCTTTAGTTTATTGGATTGTGAGGCTGCAGTATCTAGAAAAAAAAATAATTGAACTAAGAAAAGTCAAAACATTGGATGTCATGAACATAACTTTAAATTTTATATTTGTTCCTTATTCGGCTATAATAAACATCGGGTGTTATGAACCAAATTTCCTGATCCCTAAAATTCATTATAGCCGAGGTCCACTGTATTTCGTTTACCTTGCTCGACAAGCACGACTTATGCTTTTAGTTTCCAACTGTAGCTGACAATAGTAATCATTAGGTACATTAAAGGAAATTGGTGTAGTTATAACTACTAAATATTTTACTACGTTTCCGATATCATTATTCTACTCTGGCTACTAACTATCTTTACACGTGTAAGATGGATTTACGATACCTAGAAAAAAATTTTTTGTAATGAAACTTGGCAATCTAGTAAATTCCAACGAAAGGTTTTGGCTTCATTATAAAAAATACTCAAGCAAAATTTTAGGCTACAGAATTTTAAATAAAACACTCAGAAATTTTCAGTGTTTCAAAGCTATCCATTCAAAATTTTGTACAATGAACTATTCTTAGGTCATTAACGTCTCACTACATCTTCAAAAGCTGATCTTGTTCTTTGGACTATTTCGTTAACGCTCATGGAAAGCCGGATTAATATGTTGATTAAGACTTCTTATAGTTTAAGTTGATCAGCACAGCATGGTAACCGAAATTTAAAAAGGTTCACATAAATTTGAAATGTAAAGTGGAGACATTTGTAAATTTTTTCTATAATGCTAAATTAAATACTTCAGTTTCGGGATCCACTAGGGTTTAGTTTTTCTTGTTTCAATTAAATTAGAAAATCGAAGAAATTAGTTCAAATGCTATGGTAACGGGTCACTTTTATTGATCGGATTGTCATTCAATGCCCTTCTGTGTATTTTATTATTTTTGAGTTTTATCTTATAAAGCTGAAACTAGAGTTGCCTTTCCCCCATCGTGCTTCGAGGAAAGTGCGGTGTGGTTAAAAACATTCAGTACCTATTTGAATGCAGTTGCCTTGGGAAAAACTGATTGTGTCATTGAAATTTTTTAACCACACCGCACATTCCTCGAAGCACGGTCGGGGAAAGGCAACTATAGATCCAGCTTAATGCTCCCTCTAATTATTATATTCTTATTACTCTAAACCATCGTCCACGCGGGTGTTGATTCGAGTTTTCTTGTCGTTCCCAGCGAATGTGTGCAAGTATCCCCGATTTCCAGGTAAATCAGTTTACACCAATTTAAAATGAGATATTTCTCAAAATATTTACTCGAATTAGAACTCGGCTCTGTTTGAGGAAAAGAGTAAATTTGGATGGAAAGACTTTTCATCAAAACTTTCTGAGGTGGATACACGGGGGGTAGTTCTTCCTCAATAACGTCAATTTCATGAATTTGATGTGGATTCAAATTTTCTTTGGTTTGATGGTTGGGAAATTCAACTATGATGTTGAACTATCCGATAACCGAAAATTGTTATCCTTTTCAGTCCTTAAGCACAAGGTTTGGACCCGGATTGCCAATAGAGGAATTTAAATATTAAGTTTAGGTCTGTACCAGACCTAATTATGAGATTCGCGCCAAAAATATGTGACGTAGAAAGACTTTCTTCTTTCTCAAGACTTAGTCCGTCTTTCAAAAACTTAATTCCAGACCTAATTCCCTCTCACTTTAGGTCTGAGATTAAGTCCAAACCAAGAGTTTTTTTTTTCTTCAGTTTATAAGCAATATTTAAGTTTTAGTTTCATTTGTTTTAGTTTTAATTGTAAATTACGTAATCTTTTTAATAATTAATTAAGTATTGGGTCTAAAAAAGGTTGAATTTCGAAAAAAATCGAAAGTACGATCTGGCTGTTTAGGTAGGAACAGTCAGTTAATCCATTTTCTGTGGATGCTAATTTACATTTAAACATTCTCATAATTTTAGCATATCATTTTTATGAAACCGGAAGTTTAGGAAACAGTGGTCATCTAAAGTATTAAAATCGTAACTAGTTTTCTTAAATTTTACTGGTGGTTAATCTAAGCATCCAACCAATCAAGCCAAATGTTGGTCTGGACTTAATATTTTAGCCTCTTAAGTTACAACAAACTCAGACTCAAACCGAGAGTGTGAAAGTCGAGAAAAATTAGGTCGGTCCAGACCTAAACCTAATATTTAAATTCCTCTAATATCTTTGTAATTTGAACCCAAGTCATTCAAAAATGCCGATAAGGTTTTCTAAGCAGAATCAGATAAATGTGAATAGCTGACCCCCTCTCACGTGAATTAAGTAAAGTATGCGTAGTACTAGTAGAATCACGCTACCAGACAACTTAAAGACGTGTTGAAAACGAGGGTATATGTAAAACGAGAGAGCGGGGTCAGGTTCGAGGCAGCAAAAATACTGAAAGCATGTCTGTGTGATACCTATGTAAAGTTACCTTCCTTTCCTCTCCTCTTGATTAGGTCAAAGTCAAAAATTTAACTAAACATACCTTTAACCTTTTTAAAATTCTAGTTATCGAATTTTACTATTGTAAATTAAGTTATAATGAGGCTCTTCCCGTTGCACGCGAAGAACTTATACTTTAATAAATTAATTTCTTTCACAAGTTCTTTCGAGGTTATTACGAACGCTAAAAGTTGAAATTTGAAAGAAAAAATATGTCAAGAAATTTTGCGGCAATGAAATTTCAAAAGTTTTAAATATTTTGATTTCCTTATATCCTTGTAGTTTAATACAAGTAATAATTTGTTTGAAAATGTAGTAATTAGTCAGACATTCATAATTCTGAATTATATGAGAAAATTACGTAACAACAAAGATTTAATTGATTGAGAGGAAAAAAAGAAACACTTGTTTAAAAGTTTTTAGATATTTAAATGTTGAATGAATTAAGGATAATTTGCAGAGGGGTAGATGAGAGTGTAGAGAACTCTTCCAAGTGAAAGAAGTTATGTAGAAGGGTCGAGGCTGTGAAGTTCTTTCAACTCATGAAAGAAATCTCAACCGATCAAATGATTCGGATTTTCTTACAGATTCAAAATTCTTATTTGGTGCCACAATACTTACACTTTCTTAAAGTGTAAGTTGTTTCATGTGCAACGGGGAGAGCCTCAATATTTGTTAAAACCATCCAAAACTTAAGTTATAACTTACCTGTAGTTTCATTAAATTTCACCAAATGATTAACATATATTACGGAATCTTCAACCTTTGCGATACAAAAGGAATAATTCAGGATCCCCATTGTCATGGATGTAATGTAGCAGTAGCTGATGACAGTATCCGATGCTTCAATATCCTCCATTGTATTCAAACAATAAATTATAAAACCGATAAATGCACACCGTGACAAAATAATTGTTCCAACATATGCTCGCCACCACTTCCTACCACCTATTTTAATGCTCACATTTTTAAACCGAATTTGTAGATTTTGATGTAACCTATTGTAAGTTGTCAGATGTTTTTTCTCGTCGTCCCAACAAATTGGTGAAATACCAATCATATAACCAAAATCTAATATGAACTTAATTAAAAGTTTTGTTAAAGCGATTCCATTATATCCATTTTTTGGATCCATTTGTAGTCCTTTCTCTTCGTCTTGACGGTTCATGATAGGAATTTATTTTAATGTCAATTGTATAACTTCCAGTATATATCCAGGCTGTGAACAATAATTTTAAATCATTATATTAGCTCAGACTTCAATTTGATACATCTGCCAATGCAAAATTACAAAATTTATTTGCACACCAATCATCCCTGTCAACAGTACTAATATCAAAGGCTGGGTTTAAGTAGACTTGATATTCCCTACAAGTATTCATCTACTGATGAAATTGTATAATCTACATTAAATTTGAATAATAAAATTAACAAATTATTATTGAATTTATCTATCTCTAGAAATTTAGAAAGATAACATGACCTAGATGACTAAACTTTAATAATAAATACGTTAAATTCTTAGGTTAAGTTTAACGTGAGTAATTAAGTCATTGCCGAATTATCAAAACACTACTAAGCGCAGAAAAGATTGGTAAACTTTAGTGGATAAGGATGTTTTTAGCATTCTTTACTGGTTTTAGCAAAGAGCACCCATTTAGCTAGATGAAGTTGAAAGTTTAGAACAATAAGTTAGTTTTCTTTTGCCAACATATTCTGGGTCCAGTGTTAGTACTCAATGTATCATATTCATAAATCATTCATAAATCAGAGATTCTGGTTATCAACAAATTTTATAAAAGTCTGTAGAATTTTTTTAAATATGAGAAGGTCATGGTCATATGATTATTTGTGCTTTATGCGTCTCCTTCATAAATACATACCTACGTAAATATATACGTAAATATAGTCAAAACTTTTTAGTAACATTGTTTACCTAGGTACCATATTCGGAACGAACTCTACATTTATTTTCTTGAGTTTCGGAACCATTTTTATTAATTATTACAGATATTTTGTCACACATTTTTCGTCTTTCATATTACATAGTTCTTTAATTTGGAAACAGACATGGTACCAGGTTACCAACCAACCTAAGCAACATAATTCAATAGTTTGATGTATAAATTAGTAAGTATTCACTTGATACCTTGGTGACTGCATTCGGACTTCTGGATAAAAACACCGAAACCCAAAGAATGAAGCCTGTGTGATGGGAAAGTGAAAGTTAATTTACTTTTCTTATTTCTAATAGCGTGTTTAACTTACATTTATTAGGTTTGTCCGTTTGTCAGTATTTTAAAACACTATTAACCTTGTTGTGTATTTGAGTCTAAAAGCTATTTAACCTTTCATACGAAAACAAAAATATTATATTCTGTAAGTTTCAGCTATAATTATTTCAAATAATTAGTTCCAATGTTGTTTGGAAAGTACAAGGGAAAAATTAAAAGATCAAATCTTTGTATTAAAATAAATTAAATGCTTTTGATTGTACACGACTGTATTTAACTTTCATTTGGTATGACTTCACTGGAGGTAAAACCGCTCAATGTATTTTGTGATGGCCTTTATAGAATTATTCAACAAGTAAATATCTACCGGTATCCCGAAACTCATTTAAATCTAACCGAAATACGTTGGCCGTTAAATGTATGCCTTAATCCTTTTGTAAGGAAAATTTTAGTGTTCTGACTAAGAAAATATAGAAATTTTATTCACTTTCACTACCACTAGTGTTATAAACTTTATAAGCTTTGGATCGGACTAAACATGAACTGCTTATTTTATGATAGAGCAGAAAAACATTATCGACATTGAACAGTGGATTACCACTTTTGAATTTTACTTATTAGAATTCCACATTAAAAGCTAAAGTTGCAAGCAATTCTTTTCGCAATAAGTAAATAAACAAGGTTGTGCCATTAAGTTTCCTTCTCATAAATTTTGCGTAAAAAAAAAGTAGCAACAACAAATCTTAGGTAGATACTTTAAGAGGTAAATTTATGGTTGGTTCTGTATGTTAAAATTTAATGGCAATCAGTGATGAAATAGAAAATGCAATCATTGCGATTTTTTACTTACTTCTTGTATGAGTTAATTTTCCTGTAGTTAAGTTACATTGCATAAATTGTCTTTTAGTTCTTTAATCCATCACTATCCTGCAGTAGAATGTAACTTTATTCTCTACGTCTGTATAATTCTCATTAATTGTTAGTTTGAAGTTAATTGTGGTATTTACAATAATTATAAATTTGGAATTTGATAAAAGTTCAAAATGGAGTATGAATCTCCCTGCAGTTGTCTCAAACGCTATCGGAAATACGTTGGTGTTTTCGATATCGTAAGCTTTATATAAATTATTTGTTATTGTCTCATAAATTACATTATCGTATTTAAAGGATGAAAGGATTGTTGCTGTTGTTTTTTTTTGAAGATTTTAGGCATCATTGGTGTTGTCAAAATGTTATGTTTCACATATCTGAATCGATCAAAATGGCTTGGATTAGAAAATGGCAAGGAAAAGCTTCCATTTCTTGCATCCGAATTGGAAGTTGAACTTACTGCATTGGATAAAGGTTGTTTTTAGGTTATCCATTAATTTTGTCATATTGAGCATCAATGTCATTGTCGTTTCACAAGTACATTAATCTATTGTTCTCGTAATTGATTGTAGAACTCCAAACTGAAGCAATACTTTATTTCGTGCCTTCACTGTTGGTAATTGTCCTTGGAATCTTAATAATAGTTGCTGCAAAAAAGGTAAATAATTTATTCTACTTCGGTATAAGGATATAAGTCAATAAGTATTAATAAAACCAGTTAATGTTAAAAGCATCATGAAATTATTTATTTGAGTTTATATTCTTTTTTAACTTTTGAAGGATTCATTTTCTTGGAGTAAGATGGCGATGCTGATGAACATGGTATTCATAGGTATTTGTGGTGGCATTGTGTCCATTGTGTTTGGGCTTGGTACATACTGGATCAAGCTCATCCCTTTAGTGACAGTAATGGGAATCCAATTGGTTTTCAGTGCTGTCGTCATTGAACTCTATCACTCTACTCAACATCTAGTCAAGTTAAAATAGAATTCAAATTTATGTGAAAATGTGATTTGGATTTAAAGGATGGTTAGTTATCAAGGTCAAGAAAGTTGTCAAGGTCAAATACTACCACCATTGGTTGTACTTGCAATAATTTTATACAATAATTCTGAGCAATAAGTCCTACTGAAGCAATCATAAGGTATCTTTTTATATAATAATTGCACTCAAATCAAGTTCATATGATATCTGGAGATATCACTGATGCACAGGGCTCAATAAATACACCGCAAGTCCTCATGTGGTTGTCCTTTTTATTGATATAAGACAAACTAATTAACGGATTGAACTATACTTTTGCACATTTAAGCACATGAATACGTAGAATGTCCACAGGAATTCGCAAGTTCGTCGATTAATTTATTTGCCCAGCAGGTTCAACGGAAAGACAAACCGCATTTGCGATTTGCGGGGTATTTATTGAGCCCCCTCTTATCTATTTAGCCCTAATATAACGCTCTACAAAATGTGAAAACGATAGCGGAAGTGATTTCACAGTAAAAGCACAAAATAAAATTTTGATCTTGAGTGGAAAAATACTTTATTTAATTTTGGCGTATTCAGAAAGAAAAATTATAATAATTAGATATGAAATGACAATAAATAATTTTGTACATTTTTGTCAAACTAAGAAATACCCGCATCCGGGCATTATCAACAGTTATGTATCAAAAACTAAAGTTGAACAATTTGAATGAAAAAAAAAATACGATTAGGTTTTAAAATCAGGAAATTTGTTGATTTTGCCAAATTNGAAATACCCGCATCCGGGCATTATCAACAGTTATGTATCAAAAACTAAAGTTGAACAATTTGAATGAAAAAAAAATACGATTAGGTTTTAAAATCAGGAAATTTGTTGATTTTGCCAAATGAAGAAATATTCTCTTCCGGGCATTATGAAATTTATGAAAAATAAACGTTGACCAATTTGGTTGGAAAAACTTAGGATTTTTTGTGAAAACTACAATTACAAATTAGCAAAATCTACAATATTCGTGATGTAATTTTACACCTAAACCTAACTTGTCCCATCCGAATTGGTCAAGTTTAGTTTTTTAGAAATATTTTTTATAATGCCCGGATGCTGGTATTTCCTAGTTTGGCAAAACTCTACAAAATTTCTGATGTAATTTTAAAACGTAATCGTAATTTTCTCTATTTAAATGAGTCAACTTTAATTTTTGATGTATGTTTTTTACAATGCTAGGATGCGGCTATTTCCTATTTTGGCAAATCTAAAAAAAATCCTAACGTCATTTCATATTCAATTATTTCATTGTCGTAATGTCTTCCATCCGAACACGTCAAGATTAAGTTAAGTCTTTCCACTCAAGGTGGTTTTATTTTGAGCTTTTACTGTGAAATGACTTTTATTATTGTTTTAAGTTTTGTAGACCGTTATCTTAAGGCTAGTAATGTACAGAGGGCGGATACTTACTTATCTACTTCTTTTTGGGTATTGCACCTACACCTCTGTAACTTCGTATCTTTCCAATTCATGTAATTTGAGGATGAACGGAATGCCCTTATAAAAAAGTATTTTAAGTATTTTTCGTTTTTAGGCATTAGGAATTACTTTTGAAAGTAATTTTGAATATTAAGTAATTAAAAAGTACTTTGTCAAGTAATTTGATGTATTAATCGTTTTTCGAGGATAATTTTTTTCATATTCGCTCTAAATTTGCCGATGAGTCAAAACAATAAATTGCTGAACGTAAAAGTTCACAGTTTTGTTCGAAGAAGTATATTTAAAATTAAATTATGCGTCCATTAAATTTTCGATAAGGCGAATTCCGAGGGACCGAAAAAAATTGAACTAAATTGTGCAGTCGGGACCCAAAGATTTAAGCCGAACCTTCAGTTGCAACAAACGCTTTTTCGCGGTCCAAGTTATAATAAAAACATGCTTTTACGTCGGTTAACACGAGCGCCAAATAATGGTATACTTTCTGGAGAAACCAACTTTTTTTTTCAAAAAAATTTATTGAAAATATTCTTTAAACTATATTAATCATCTGACTTATGTATTGGAGCCGCGATAAAGTGTTTAAATTAATCATTCCTTAACCAATAAATCAAACAATTTAATTTTTATGCTCCAAATTAGCATACAAGCGGGTTTTTAGGCTTCAATTAAGTGAATTAATCAAAAAAAAATGTAAATACTTACAAAAACTAACAAAGTATTGTTAATTATATTATACTTTTATATCATTATTTCGTCGCTTTTTGGCAAGTATTTAAGTAAGTAAAACGCTGTTTTTTAGAAAGTATATATCCGCNGTCGCTTTTTGGCAAGTATTTAAGTAAGTAAAACGCTGTTTTTTAGAAAGTATATATCCGCCCTCTGATAATGTATAGTGAAAGATGTACAACCAATATCGTTATGATGCCTAATGACCGCTCCAGGTACATCGTAAAGATAGCTTAATCATGTGCTAAAATAGATCCGTTTAAGATGTTCTTATGAAATCTATTTTCGTATCTCCAAATCATGTATCTCATTTAAATTAATTTCGAATATGTGAAAAATAAAATAAAATAAAATAAAATAAAATATCGTTTAAAATATAAAAACGGAAAGAACCAATTTATTTCTCGGAATTCAAGTCTATTTAATACACCTTACATAAAAATTCATCTAAGGGAGCAAACACTGTTTGTTTTGACATATGCGTGAGGAATTAGTTTTGGTTTCCAAATTCTATCAATCCAAAAAACGTTATATAAATTTGAGTGCAATATCCAATTTGAGTTGAAAATGTTTCATCTTACCTTATTGCTGTGATAATTCAATTTATGCTTAAGCTTTATCATTTATTTATCCTTTAGGTAAGTTACCCTAAGCTTCAGAAGTAAGGGTACCTGTTTCTCTCATTTGTTTCCCTTGGCTGAGTAGCAAAATCTCATGGTAACTTTTTACCCACCAACCTCCTTTTTTGTGCATATCTTTTCTGTAGCGACTTCCATGCTCCACTGCATATTCATTTTTCTGATGGTATGCTGACGTAACAGGTCTTTTCTGGTTGGTTATGCTTTTCCAACCAAACTTTTCCCTATGCATTAGTAGAGGTTCGTTTATTAGTCTTGTGTCTCATCTTTATTGTGCAGGAAAGCCAACACTACTTTAAGTTATGAAGTCTTAAGTTCTCTAACTTAGCAACTTTGAGGCGAGAGAAGAGTATACAGGGTCATTATAGTCTTTTTGCACCCTAGAAAGCTTGTTTTCACATGACATCATTTTTTCATGTCACGGCGAGGCTTTACTTCAAAATTTAGAGTCTGCTAAGGCATAATTTTAGAGGATATAAATAGNATTTAGAGTCTGCTAAGGCATAATTTTAGAGGATATAAATAGTAACTTAGTACAAACCAGAACATCAAAGCAAATAAACAGACAGATGGGTTGGCAGCTTCTCTATTTATTGAGGGGGAGTAGATTTGTAGTGATCAAGCCCCATTCCCCGGCTGGTTTTTTCTTTCAATTCACCATTTCTCAGCATTATAAAATGACGTATAGTCACAAAAATAGATTTAAACGATTTAAAAAATTTCCCACCCAACTTATGCCGTACATCTCTCTTACTCTATCAAAAATTTCCCTCCATGCTCCGCTCAGGATCTAGCTCTTTTAAAAATTATTGTTCGTGCTCCCCTCAGGATCTAGCTCTATCGAATTTTTTTTCATTTTGCTCCCCTCGGGCCCTTTGCTCTTTTATAATTTTTTCTTAATGCTCTCGCTATTTGGAAAATTTTTATTTGGAGTCCGCTCGGCTTCCTATTCTTTCGAAAAATTTTCTATGGACTCTGCACGAGATCTAGCTCTTTGGAAAAAATTTTTTTTGGACTCCGCTCTGGCTTTCGCTAATTGAAAATTTTTTCTTTGTGCTCCACTCGGGTTCCCGCTCTTTGCATAATTTTTTCATTGACTTCGCTCGGGCTCTCGCTCTTCCAATAACTTTCCGCTGGGCTCCCGCTCTTTCACAAAAACATTTCTTTCACCCTCACTAACAATGCTCGCTTGCATGGTTTGATTGCAAGTGAGAGCATAAATTTAAAGAAGTTACGATAAAAGTTGAAAAAGAATGTGCAAGAAACTATTAAATGACCCTGTAGAATGGACACTATAGGGACACTTTATATAAGTATAACATATTTCATAAGTTTCATGTTTCAAAGTATAAGTTATAAAAACTGCCTAACAGATTACCAACCTCTGAGATCATTCACTTCTAAATATCTTCCTAAATGAATTTAATTCACCTATATCCATACAACTTTGAATTTTAGACTACAATCTGCTGAGAGGAACTTGCTTAGAAGTTGTTAGAATGGCTGCCGTGTTTGCACTAATAGTGATTGACATGACACAGGAGCAAGTTTACATAGGTAGGTGTTGTAATTGAGAAATGTCCAAGTTGGAATTGTTTTTACTACACTTTTTTTCGGTTTGGCTTAGATGGGATATCATTTCTTCCCGAGAATTGGTCAGGGTATACAAATATTCTAAAATTGTCGAAATTGCTTCCTACTGAGAGAGTATTTGATTCACGTCTATGGATGACTGTAGCCGATAACTCGAGTCTTTTTGAGATTTACGAAAGTAACACATTTATTTCAATTAATTTAATGTAAAATTGAGTAATCTTTATTTGTAATTTATAAGGTGGTAGAGAAAATTCTGAAGGTGCGGAGCGTGTATCTCATTTACAGGAAATGAATGCAACATTTGTTAAGAAGGTCCAATATTCTATATTCTACAAATCAGAAATGGAGAGGTACGTGAAAATTGAGTTTAACAAACTAAAAGTGCGCCATTCATAGCCAGTTAATTTGAATCATTGGGATTTAAATTGTCGATGGCTTCATGGGGCTTTATTATGACAGACTTGGGCACGAAAACAAAATATTTAATTGACAATCTTAGAAACGTTTTATTTCCAGGTTACTGAATGACCAAGGAGTGACAGACATTCTGCTCACGGGGATCCATACCGATTACTGTGTACTAGCATCAGCTTTGGATGCATTCTATCGCAAATTCAAAGTTCATCTTGTAAAAGTAAGTTTAATTGTAATTTCGACACTTTGTATTGAATTCTTCTAATATTCTGATATCACATCATATGATTGACCAAAAATTAGAACTTCTTTTCGACGAATGGAATATAGATCTGAGACAATATTCGAGACAATGCGTCAATTATTGTAATCAAAGGTTAACATGATTCTTAAGAAAATAGTTTAAAGAAATTTCCACATTTTGGCCGCAGATGTTCTCGCTTCATTTTTTATTAGAATTCGCTAAAATCCAAAATATCCGATAACTGCCAAGAGTGAAAATCTAATACCATACATTGTAATCACGATACATTACTAGCCGAAATAAGATCGGCCATTTTACTCACTTTCGAAAGGGAGAGTAATAGTATACTGTAAACTCAAAATAATAACTTTGACCTTCAGTGAAGTGAAACATAATTTATTTTTTGCTTTTTTCGGAAATTAAAAAAAAGTTTAGGGTGTCAAAATTTGATCAGGATGATGTCAGGATTTTTGAAAAATTTGTTAATTTAGGAAATACCCGGACCCGGGCATTATCAAAATGCCGGGTTACAAAGTAAAGTTCACCAATTAAGATGGAAATAATTACGAAAGGATGATACATTTTGACAGGAATTTTGGAAAAAAAATTTAATTTGGAAAATACCTTAGGTAACTAAACGAATTCGGGTTTTTATGAAATTCTCTGGGTTAGAAACTAAACTTCACCAATTTGGATGGGGAAAATTATAATTGGGCACTAAATTGCGTGAGGAGTTTTGGGAATTTATTTATTTTGGAGAATACCCGAATCCGGGTATTAAAAAATTCTCCGGGTTTGAAACTAAATTTCACCAATTTAAATGGAAAAAATTATGATTGGGTACTAAATTATGTCAGAAAATTTGAAAAAGTTTTCATTACCCGGATTCGAGTATTCTTCAAAATGAAAACTTTTCCAAAATTTCTGACATAATTTAGTACTCAATGATAATTTTTTCCATCCAAATTGGTGAAGTTTAGTTTCAAACCCGCAGAATTTTATAATACCCGGATTCGGGTATTATCCAAAATGAAAACTTTTCCAAAATTTCTGATTTAATCTAGTACCCAATCATAATTTCCCCCATCCATATTGGTGAAGTTTAGTTTCTAACCAGGAGCATTTTATAATACCCAGATTCTGGTATTACCCAAAAGGAATAATTCTCCAAAATTCCTGACGTAATTTAGTGCCCAATCATGATTTTTCCCATTCAACTTGGTGAAGTTTAGTTTCTAACCCGCATAATTTTATAAATAACCGAATTCGGATATTTACTTAAAATATTTTCCAAATTAAATTCTTTTCAAAATTCCTGTCAAAATGTATCATTCTTTCGTAATTATTTCCATCTCAATTGATGAACTTTACTTTGTAACCCGGAATTTTGATAATGCCCGGGTATTTCCTAAATTAACAAATTTTTCAAAAATCCTGATCAAATTTTGACACCCTATACTTTTTTTTAATTTCCGAAAAAAGCAAAAAATAAATTGTTTCACTTCACTGAAGGTCAAAGTTATTATTTTGAGTTTACACTACACTATTACTCTTCCTTTCGAAAGTGAGGAAAATGGCCGATCTTATTTCGGCTAGTAATGTATCGTGATTGTAATATGATTAAGGATGCTGTGTCGGAAAAATTATTGAAAATTAGAATATTTGCACTTATTTTGGCCGCGCCGAAAGGGTGTGCAATATTTTGCACCCGAATGGCTAATGCAGTGTTTTAACCGAGTTCGGCTTAGCCGTTCCATTTATATACAAATTCCCTATCTCAGGGCGCGGACCGGACCACTTAGTCCGTGGTAACCGAAGGTCCGTGGTAACCTCAGTAGACTTAACCGAGGTTTACTGTAATACTATTCTTGCGATCGATCTCTTGGATAATAAAAATTACTGTTAATTATTAATTTTTGTTGCCTCTATAACTGTGTCCCAGAATTTTACAGAATTTCTAGTTATTTTGTAGGTTTCTATATTGAGTTTGTTTGTCGAGACATCTGATCGTGTTTAATTGTTATATTCTTTAGGACGCATGTGCTTCATTGAATGGAGAGTCAGGACATTCCAGAGGAATTGACCAATTTGAAATGTTCTTACTGAATTATGGGACAGTTGTTTCCACCGAAGAGGCTGTCAAGTTAATTCAATTCAAATGACTCCAATAATGCCACACAGTAACATGTTTAATCATTTCAAGCTAGAATAAAAATAAAAAAACGTGAAATACGATAAACGATAATGAAATAAATATTGAGGGTATTCCTGCTTTTGGTTATAAGATAAAAAGTTGTTAAATTTTAAATATTTTTATTTTATAAAAAGGTGAGATCATTTTATACGTCTCTGATTGGTCTGATTATTTTTCCTCTCCGTTAAAGTTTAATAAGCTCAGGGGCATCTTTTTGCTTTTTATTTTTATTGTTAAAATGCAAATAAATAACGTCAACTGAGGAGGAGAAAGGGTCAAACTCACACTTTTTATTTCATGTTGTAGTTGAAGAGATGTATGAGAGAATTGAAACTTACTACTTTGTGGTCTCAGCTTTCCTCTCATGCATCCTCTCAACTACAACATGCAAAAGAGGCGAGGGAAATTTTTGTAATAACAAAGTCAAAAATAAATGTCAACATAACAACATTTGACTTTTTACCCTTCCCGATATCTTCATTATATCACTCATTAAAATATATCAAATAAAAATTTAACACTTAACCAGGCCATGTGGAATACCCTCATTATACTTTTACTAAACTTATTACATTATCTTATTTTCTGTGTTGACAACTTACTGGCAGTTTTTGGATTGCTCTGCGGNTTTTTACTAAACTTATTACATTATCTTATTTTCTGTGTTGACAACTTACTGGCAGTTTTTGGATTGCTCTGCGGAAGTAACATCCTCTCTATAGCAAGCATGATATAAGGTATACGAATTTCTCAAAAACGTGACCTAGCTAATTATTTTAATGACAATCTAAAGCGCCATATACAGCGACGTTAAATATCTAACGAAAGTCAAAGTATTAGCTAACTTTAAATTATGAAATATCATGCAATTTTGGCTAGATATTAATTTCCTAATACAACAGGTTTGTGACACCTAAGATTGACACAGAAATTGTGAAATTGATCAATATCCGATCCGAATGACATGAGTAATGGCCAACATTTAGTAAATTAAAAAAAAAAAAATTTCTGACAATCATTTCTAATTACACCTTATAATGGACTCTGAAATTGTCAAATTGACCAAAATCCGATCCGGCTGATTTGTGACCTTTCTCGAACATTATTAGTATAGTAACAAAAATAATAATTTCCTAGCATAATAATATTTACACCTAAACTGAACATCGAAACTGTCAAGTCGACCAAAATCCAATCCACGTCACTATTGACGTATTCGGTGACACAGTAAATCAACAAAAGAATTTATTCTCATAATCAATCAATTGAATTAATGCGAATCTAAAGTGTTACGCGAAAGGTCACAAGTCACCAGGATCAGGTAATTTCGGGATACGTTTATAGTAGTGATGTGCCGAATATCACTATTCGGCACTTAACCGAATAGCGAATAGTAATTTTGCATAATTTCCGAATACCGAATATCCGGCCGAATACTTAGTGATGACCAAGTGGGGCGTCTAACGGAAGCAAAAATTTAGGGCTTTCAAATTCTGTTGATCATAATAATAATTTGAAATATGTTTATTTAATATTTATGACCCATTCGCTCCAGATTGTGGTGGAGAAATGTTAACATCTCCCCATGGACAGGAAGCAAACGATTTCTTTTGACTTCATAAATGTTTCCTTCTTCGGAAAAAAGTTTCTCACTGCATACTGTGCTCGCTGGAGCTGACAAACACTGCCTGGCCAATCGAGCGAGATTGGGGAAAACCAGTTGGTGTATTTTCCACCAATCAACTGGGCTTTCCAATCTGCTCAGAAGAAAAGGAGTTGTCGCTAGATAGGAAGCAATTTCGGAATTAAAAGTGGCGTCTAGTGAGTTTTCGTCAAGAATTGTATTTTCTCCTCCAGATATTTCTGAAAAGCAATCCAAAACGTATTGTGGGTCTCAATGAGTAATTCTGAGGGTCCAGAGGTTGCTTCTTCAGAGCCAGATATATTCTGCTTGGGATCAGGCAGATTAACTCTGGTGGTTCTCAACAACCCTAGGACGGCGACTTTAATTGATTCATGATGTTCAACGGGAGTGAAACTAAGTTTGAACCTTGGATGAACGAAAGTAGAAATGTTGTAATGTGGGTTTTGAAAAGTTGACTTGAAACGAGCTGACATGCTTTCAAGTAAGGAGTTCTTCATCGTTCCAACTCCAGCGTGAAGGGGGTTATCTTTGGTTTCCGTTATGCCCATTGGTTTCCGTTCAAGCCATGCAAGTTGGAGTCGGAACTGAAAAAGGAAATGGCTTCTTTTTGTTCATGGATGGAGCGTAGCATGTAGAAGGTAGAATTCCATCTGGTGGTGACATCTTGCGGCAATTTATTCTCTGTGAGTCCAAGTCTTCTTTGAATTTCGTTCAGCCTATTTACAGCCACGGCGGAATGATTGAAATGGCCAACGATTTTTCGGCAGGTAGCAATAAGGTCGTTTACCATTCGTTGGGAATTGATTGCTTCCCTAACAACCAATTGCAAGGTGTGGAGAAAACATGACTCATTCGGTAAGTTCGAATCTCTCGCTGCTTTGAGAATATTTGGTGCGTTGTCACTCAGGAACAGATGCACCCTTTCAAGTTGAATGTTCCATTCACTGAACATTGATTGCAATAGTTCGGAAATATTTTCGGCTTTATGCGAGCCTGGAAAGTGTTTCGAGTTCAGTACGAACTCCTTAATTTGCCAATCTGAGGAAATCCAATGCGCTGTTAGGCTCAAGAACGGTTGGTTAGTGTGTTAGCATGTCCAGATGTCACTTGTGAAGGATATATGAGTAGCTGAACCAATTTCCTTGTCTTGACAATTCCTGACATTGTCTTTGCATCTGTGGTAAATATCAGAAATAATATTCCTTGTAAAAAACGTTCTATGAGGAATCTAGAAAAAATAATTTTTTTTTGTACATATTTAATGGTTTAGGATTGGTTTATTTGTTTAGAATTCTACCTGGTAACGAGGAGACACTTTTGCCATTAATCTCTTAAAACCATTGTTTTCAGCCATGGACAATGGTTGATTGTCGGTTGCCATCATTTCGGCAATGAGATAATGAAGTTCCTTAGCGCTAACATCATTGACTTCCCATTTCTTCGGTGTCTTTATTAGCATTTGCAAAGATGGTTGCGTTTTCTTCATACTTAGCTGCAAATTTGAAGCGTCCTTCAGTAGTATTTCTTCAAACTAAAATTATTGGATTATTATTATTTCCCTATGGTAGAGGCAAGAAGATCACAAAATTTGTATAGTTATAATTTTCTCACCTGATATTAAATGAAGTCTCATGGATGAAGTGCTTGCGCTTCTTCCTGTCCCACCTCGCGAAAATTTGTTTGAACAAAGCGTACATTTTACTTCCTTTGGATCCTCAGTTTCCTCGAAATATGCCCAAACATTACTTTTCTTCCGAGAAGGTACATTCCCAGTGGCACGTGCTTTTACTGCAATTTAATATTGATAATCTCAGAATAGTATAATTTAGTTGAGTTGGGTCACCCCAAATTGTTGACCTTGATTGTTGATCGAGTTACCTGATGGCCCGGCTTCGTCCTCACTGCTGATCAGAATTTCATCAACACCGGATCCCTTACTTTTTTCCAGGTGCAATTTGGCCATTAAACTGAATGTATTTTTTACAATGAAATTTTCGAACTATCTTTGCAATAAAAACAAGTGGTAAGAGTAGTTTGTATTTTGATCAACGAACGAATGAATTAAAAAAAAACATTGCATTCCTTCAAAGTTTCTCATATTTTACTCTAGAATATTCGGCCGAGTATTCGTCAACTGTTCTGAGAAGTACCGGATACCGGATATTCGGTAAACCGAAACATTCGGCCGAAGTATTCAGTGTACCGAATATTTGGCACATATCTAGTTTATAGTATAACTAGCATTTATATTTTCTTTAGCTAAGTTCAAAAATAAGATAAGCATAAATATACACGTACATGGTGGCTAATCAATAGTGTCCGTATGTAAGGAAAACTTATTGCAAAAATTGTTCACAATCAGCTAACAATATTTATACAAATCTAAAAATTTACTTTATAATGGTCAATTTGGGTTTAGAAAACATCACTCGACTATTCATGCACAACTAGCGACAACTGAATTCCTATACAATAATATAAATTTTGGTAACGTTTGTATATTAGTTGCTCTAGATTTAAGAAAAGCTTTTGAAACAGTAGATAAAGGTATATTATTAGAGAAACTGAAATGGTATAAAAATCAAAGCAGACTGGTTTGATTCTTACCTGAACGACAGATACCAAATTGTTAAAGTAAATGGCACTAAATCGGAAAGCAAGCAAACTATACTGTCAGTACCCCAAGGATCAGTTTTAGGTCCATTGTTGGTTACCCTGATGATTAATGATCTAGCTCTAGTTCTAAAAAAAAGTACTGCCTTAATGTTCGCAAATGACACGCACCTGTTAATAGCAGGTCATCCTAAATCATTGACATCATTAATTGATTCAATTACCAAAGAAATTGGTTATGTCATCAACTGGTTGGATACAAATCAAATGGGCATTAACGTTGATAAGACTAAAATTATGCTTATAGCATCTCCCCACCTAACAAAATCAATTGGACCTATAACTATTGAATTAAATGGTAAAAAAATTATATCGGTAAACTCCATGAAATGTCTGGGATTAACAATGCACCAGACACATTATGGACTGAACACGTCTCTGAAATCACAAAAAGATGTAACTACCGTTTTTGGTCATTATATCCTATTCAAAAAATGTTAACCATAAATAATAGAAAACTCATGGTAACTAGTTACATTTTCCCTATTATTAGATATAATGTTAATAATTTGGTGTAGATGTAAAAAAGGTCTAATGTGCTAAATACGTACTCCTATTAAAAAAAAAAGATAATGTAAAAGAGCGCTTAACTACTGAGCTAAGATGGCTCTTCCCTGCTAAAATGCGTGATTTAGACACATTACTTTTAATGACCAAAATGCTAAGCTTTCCAATTTCTTACTTTTCTAATCTTATAGACTTACTATCACTAAACGTTCATCAGACAAAACAAACACGTTCTAAAGTATATTGTATGAATTCAAAAAACCATCATAAGAATTCTGTTGTAAACTCNTCTTCCCTGCTAAAATGCGTGATTTAGACACATTACTTTTAATGACCAAAATGCTAAGCTTTCCAATTTCTTACATAAGAATTCTGTTGTAAACTCTATAAAAACGTTGTTATGTATTGTTCCACAAAGTCTTATGGGTAAAGAAATATGTCATTATTATTCTACAAAAACTAAACTTACGGAATACTTTTTAAAACTCCAACTTAATGAATGTAGTACATATAATCCCAGTACGCCTACCTCTTCTCCAAATTAGACCACCCTTACTCATTGCTTTACCTAGCATGGGACGCGGCGTAAAAGCTAAACAGTTCCTATTGCACACATAAAAATCATCCACATCAATCCTCTTTACCTTAATTCTTCCATCCTTTTCTAATAATCTAAACTCAAATTTAAATCTAAACTAAGATTAATCACAAACATTTTAATTTTAATTATAATTATAATTTTTGATACACATTCCGGTTTGAAAACCAAATTCATTATAATGTTAATTTTAATTTTAATTTTAATTAACCCATTTCAACCAAGAACGTTCTCCAGCAAAGGGAAAAGTAACTTCTCGTTCATGTATACATTTGTCAAGAACTTTATTTTACCATCAACCGAATCGAAGTCATACATACAAAATAAAGAAAAATGATAACTATCTGTAACTTTACGCAGCGGCGATTTGACGATTTCGATAAACTGTTAGAAAATGTTCGTGAAGTATGCTTAGTAATGTGGTAGAGGTCGTTTATAAGGTCACCCCTCGTTCTGGNGCTTAGTAATGTGGTAGAGGTCGTTTATAAGGTCACCCCTCGTTCTGGCATCCAGAGGTCACGTGTTAATGGCATAAGGACCACAGCCAAGTGCGGTGTAATTCGAAAAAAAAATTTCAAACCAATTTCCAACATAATGAGTGAGTTCTTAAGTTAAACATGCAACCTCGCGAGTTACCGAATGCTAGCAATCTTATGGTCATATGCTAAATAACATATGACTTCCGGAGGTCAAAAGAAACGAGTGGCGATATTGTTACTCCGTATGCTTTAGAGAACGTTTCCTGAATGTTTTATCAACAATTCTCCACTGCATAAAGCTACTGCTAAGTTATAATTTATANGCATCCAGAGGTCACGTGTTAATGGCATAAGGACCACAGCCAAGTGCGGTGTAATTCGAAAAAAAAATTTCAAATCAATTTCCAACATAATGAGTGAGTTCTTAAGTTAAACATGCAACCTCGCGAGTCACCGAATGCTAGCAATCTTATGGCCATATGCTAAATAACATATGACTTCCGGAGGTCAAAAGAAACGAGTGGCGATATTGTTACTCCGTATGCTTAGAGAACGTTTCCTGAATGTTTTATCAACAATTCTCCACTGCATAAAGCTACTGCTAAGTTATAATTTATANCTTAGAGAACGTTTCCTGAATGTTTTATCAACAATTCTCCACTGCATAAAGCTACTGCTAAGTTATAATTTATACAAAAGTGTGTAATAAAGATGAAATTCTATTCCAGTCCTGCTTTCAACTCTCGGACCATGGAAATATATCGATGTTTTGCGGTGGTTTTCTCAAGTCCATGAAAAGAGTACCAGCATTGCCATTTTCGCCGACCATGGAAATTAAAAAACATTGGTTTCCTACTGTTACAGTCGCCCACTGTCGATTGCTTGTAAAGNTACTGCTAAGTTATAATTTATACAAAAGTGTGTAATAAAGATGAAATTCTATTCCAGTCCTGCTTTCAACTCTCGGACCATGGAAATATATCGATGTTTTGCGGTGGTTTTCTCAAGTCCATGAAAAGAGTACCAGCATTGCCATTTTCGCCGACCATGGAAATTAAAAAACATTGGTTTCCTACTGTTACAGTCGCCCACTGTCGATTGCTTGTAAAGTCCATAAAATTCGAGACGAGTTTTGGAGTTTAGATTGAGATTTATACTCCTCGACCTGTTAGCGATAAAAAAAAACAAATTAATATAATATAACCAACTCATCATTCTACTTATGTCTACTATATTAAGAACATTGATCTCTGGATTGCGGATGGATTCATGATTAATTTGTGCACCAGATTGTTATGTTCTAAAGTAGTTCAATCAATTTGAGTGAAAACAGTGGGATGCAACGGTACAGAATTCTGGATTTGAAGTACTGAATTTGATAAGTACATTTGCTAATTTTGACACATAGAGGAATGATTTTGGTACACTAGTCAAAGGGTTAACCCATTATTTATTATTCCGAGTCATTCGGTACATTTCTGATGTCAGCAACAAGTTTTTCTGATAGCACTAGCCCTCATTTTAACCCTTTGACTAGTGTAACAAATTCATTCCTCTACATGTCAAATTTAGCAAATATACGTGTCAAACTCAGTAATTAGAATCCAGGATTCCGTACCGTTGCATTCGACTGAAAAATGACTGAACAAACAGCCTGATAGACGTTAATTTTTTATTTGGCGTTGGGAACATTTTACATAACTAGGCTGTATTTGCTAATCCAATTGGCAACTGCTAGCTAATATTTGCTACAAAGATGTCATGCTTATGAGTCAAAATNTGGGAACATTTTACATAACTAGGCTGTATTTGCTAATCCAATTGGCAACTGCTAGCTAATATTTGCTACAAAGATTCGCAAGTCATGCTTATGAGTCAAAACGACCGTCGGCGAACCAAAGTTTCTTATTCGCATTCTCGCGCTTTATCTAAAAAAAGTAGATTAGCATCTTGATGGTACTAGCTATTTAATTTTACTAACCGCTTAATATAATCAGTAGCGGCCTCTCGGAATTCTTCTTCTAAGGAAGGCATTTCCTGATTTGTAGATCATTGCTTCCAGACTTACTAATTTACTATCTTTCTTAAGTAATTACAAATTCAAGTTTTCTTTTGCTTCAAATTCTGAAATTTCTAACGAATCCGTGTATGTGATTTTCACTACTCACACTACTCACCCGTTTGGAATACCAAACCTGGACGTTGTCTTATTCATCATATTTACAATTTTATTAAGTAAAATTGATAAAAATATGAAAACTACATTTTCATAGAAGTCAACCTAATTTTNCATATTTACAATTTTATTAAGTAAAATTGATAAAAATATGAAAACTACATTTTCATAGAAGTCAACCTAATTTTGAATCCTGCATTCATTTTTGCATCCCTGACTTTTCCTAGTTGGAATTCAGTTTCGTAGAGTTCCTCATATGTATAATATGGATCTTTTTTTTTTTTAAACTGAAATTTATTCCTAAATTTTTACCAAAAAATGACAAAAATCTTGTTAAAAAGACAAATAACCTTGCTAAAGATACAGGAAAATTGAGAAAAATTATTGAGGTCATAATCCTTTTTCGACTAAAAATGNCAAATAACCTTGCTAAAGATACAGGAAAATTGAGAAAAATTATTGAGGTCATAATCCTTTTTCGACTAAAAATGATCCAAATGTTGGTGAATAGAAAAAAATTTGAAGAAAGAAAGATCTTGTCAAAAAATATATATAAATACTGTCAAAAATTTACAAAATTCAAAAAAAAAATCATTGATTTTATATTATTGGACCCATGTACTCCAATAAAGTTACATATTATTTCTTCAATTAGATAACACAAGTCGATGTTATGAATCGACTTGAGGCGCATCAATGCGAATCTTGAAANCAAATAACCTTGCTAAAGATACAGGAAAATTGAGAAAAATTATTGAGGTCATAATCCTTTTTCGACTAAAAATGCTCCAAATGTTGGTGAATAGAAAAAAATTTTGAAGAAAGTAAAGATCTTGTCAAAAAATATATATAAATACTGACAAAAATTTACAAAATTCAAAAAAAAAATCATTGATTTTATATATTGGACCCATGTACTCCAATAAAGTTACAGATTATTTCTTCAATTAGATAACACAAGTCGATGTTATGAATCGACTTGAGGCGCATCAATGCGAATCTTGAAATTAGCTATCCGTATTCATTTGCCCATTTATTCTGTGTGATTTACATGGTGGTATAACGAATGCACTTAGAGTATGATCTGAAGCTTGATTATCAAGAGGTTACCCTGGCGAAAGTAAAGTACCCCAAGTTATACGCTTGAACCCATTTCACCCAGTCACAAATGAGCATTTAGTGCTAAATAATTTGAAGAATGATTAATTGAGCTGTGAGAATATGCACTCCCAAGCAGCAAAGCGTTAAACTAACATTAAAAATTCAAATTCCGCTAAAATTCGGAAAGTAAATCTGCGTCTGATTCCACCTGTCTGTGAAATGAGTCCCTACAGCTGAATTAACAGCCAATAAATTGCATTTTGAATTTATTTTCTTAAATTAAAAATTAAATTTGAGAAATCAAAGTCGACAGGGAGACGATCAACAGTTCACGAGACTCTTCCTGAGTTATGGACAGTCTATTCTTGATTAGTGGACACTGTCTCTTGGGAAACCACGTATCTTGTTTTGTTTGGGATACTAACAAGCACATGGAGTATTTCGTTATCTACTATCTCTCATCTTTAACGTGAATAACTCCATTCACCATTTTTTAGTTTTCCAGCATAAGTAGTTTTTGAGATGAATATAATTCACATAACTATAAACTGAGAGTGGCCGATTATGTTTCTGAAAACAAAAATTAAAAGAGATATTGCTGAAGCATGAGAATCAGGTTTTGGATGCCGACTAAACATAAGTATGCTAATTTATTATGTGTCCAATTTCCTCATCTGAAGAGTTCTAATGTAATTCCACCAAAATGATATATCCTGCCACATCCGATCTTGGCACATTCCTGCTAACGCCAAGGTGAAATTAACAACTTTCTCACACAACACACAACTATTAACTTTTCTGTTCCCACGCTTCTCACTCAACCATAAAAAATGAAATTGATGTAACTTTTGGAAAATGATTCCACTCTTATTAGTCCAAACCAGGATTCGAAGTCGGATTTTAATCAATATCTAAATAGAATTTAAATCTGAGCACAAAAATCTATGATTTTAGCTTCAGTTACGTTTTATGCATAATAAACCATTCGTACTCAAAATTCGAGTTAGAAGAAATTGTTAAAGAAAATGGGTAGAATACGTATTATGTAAAATTAGGGAATTCTGATCAAATGGATACAATTTAACAATAGATCCATTTATTATATAAAAATGTCAGCACTGTCTCAATAAGTCAATGGTATTATCATTTTTTTTAATGAGTTTTTAGCCATTTTTGTTTAGTTTGTGATAATCGAAATATAAAAATCCAAAACAATCTAATTTTTTTGATTTTTATACAAAAATACGATTTTCTCGAATTTTGTTCTATTTTTTTGCATGGTTCATTTTCAAATATTATCAGATTTTCCAGTTAAAACTATCCTTTTTTTTTAAACTCGCTTATCTAGAATAGTATTCCGCATGGCTCTGGCTCATGAGCTGGCTCAATGGCTCTGGCTCTGGCTCTGGCTCGAGCTGGCTCACAAAAATTTCTGAGCCAGAGCCAGTGCATGGCTCTGGCTCATGTAGTAATTTTGAGCCAGAGCCATGGCTCATGAGCCAGCTCAACGAAACTTGTGAGCCATGGCTCAATGGCTCAACTTTTCCCCTAAATTCTTCCACTTTTTCCCTAATTTTCCATTTTTTTTCTTCTAAATCATCCCTTTTTTTTTAATTTTCGGAATTTTTGGTCACTGAAAGTCAATTTGCCTTTAGCCAGTTCATAATTATGATTTGTGTTGGCTTATTCTCACTAGGTCATTCTCACTTTTAGCAAAATGTGTGTATTAACTGGGAAAAAAAATTTTTTTTTGTTGAGCCATGAGCCATGGCTCACTGAGCCATGGCTCACTGAGCCATGGCTCTGGCTCATGAGCCAGCTCAACAAAAGTGCGGAGCCAGAGCCATGGCTCATGAGCTGGCTCNCTGGGAAAAAAAATTTTTTTTTGTTGAGCCATGAGCCATGGCTCACTGAGCCATGGCTCTGGCTCATCAGCCAGCTCAACAAAAGTGCGGAGCCAGAGCCATGGCTCATGAGCTGGCTCACAGCTCGGGTGAGCCATGAGCCATGGCTCATTGAGCCAGTGGCTCTGGCTCACGCCAAAAGCTGAGCCATGCGGAACACTAATCTAGAAGGTGAGAATGGGACTACATGATTATGAGAAAATGAGGCATTATTACACCAACCAATAAGCCTAAACCTGGGTTTTTGTTATTCGCACGGAACCTACATAATAATAGCAATGGTAATAGAATGAATTGCCACAAAAAAAAATTTTTTTATTTTCAATGTTTTGTATGCAATTTCGGTTAATGTAATTTAAACTGCGCATGTATCTAGTTTTGAGTTTTGAAACTACTGCACTTTAATGTAAACTTACAATAGTTGCCGAGTGTTAACTCTGAAACTGAGTTCATCAAAAATTAGAAAATTTCAATATAACTCTGACTTTGGAAAATTTAGCAATACGGATTATTCGACTTCAACCCTGAGTACTGGCGAGATTATAAAATAGAATACAAAACTTAGGGTCAAACATTGAACAACTCAGTAGCCAAAGCTTATCTGATGATCAATAGTTCTCACCCGCACGCTCCACATCTAATGGAAAATACCAGTCATCTAAACTAAAACGAAATCTCATATCTAAACACACGCAATGTTTGAGTGTTGAAATGGGGAGCTAGCAATTCATAAACCGCGTAAAATGAAGGGTAGTAGTTGAACATGTAAAAACGGAAATCAAAACCAGACGAAAAACAAGGAAATATAGACAGTTTTGAGGAAAAGGTAAATCGAAGCAAGATCGTAAAAGATGTCAAGTGGGTTTTGAAGGAAGACAAAACGGAAGAAAGTTGAGAAGGAAGACAAAATGGAAAACCAATTGAGGGGAAAAAACAAAATGGAAGAAAGTTGGGAAGAAGAGCAGGAATAAAAGTTGGAATGAAGGTAAAACGGACGGGAATTGAAAACGTAAAATTGAGAACAGCAAAACGAAGAATTGTTTGGAATAAATTCAAATTGTAGGAAGGTTGCGTGAATGGAAAAACGGAGAGAGGTTTATCAGAAAGGCAAAAATGAGAAAACTTGAATACCAATTCGAAGGGAAAAAAATTTATTATGTGTTGCAAACATACTATGGATCTGTCTTGTCCCTCCGTCCCCACCCTAACTCAAAACGACTTGACGGGTCGAGATGGGGTTATCACTAATAGATAGCCCATGTAATAAGAACGGACATGTTGGAAGATGATCCATACCCGTCAAGTCTGACCTATTTTGCGCATTATATGTGCACTGCCCACCGCTCACTCTACCGCCAAACGCTTTCCCTGCAGTCTGAACGCACTCCTTACCGACCAATCGCCACAACGTACTCTCTACTGCCCTAACTCACTCCATACCACCCCGAGCTAGCTTCATGTAGACAGCGCAAATAGCTGTATCTTTTTTTTGGAGGGCTATTTGACTATTGGCATTCGCCCAATCAAGAGGGCATGGACTTTAACTGAAAATTCTTCAAACTTGCTTTTTCGGTATTTCTGCTACCTCGAAACATGATCTTTTTAGTTGCACGTGTACACAAAATTTTCAGGTGTCTGGTAGCGTGTTTCTACTATGACGCATACTTTACCTACCTTACATGAAAAGGGGTGAGCTATTGACATTTATCTTACTCTGTTGGGAAAACCTTAGCGGCGGCTTTGTATATCACGACATGGGTCCAGACTCCTAATCACGAAGATACAGGCAGTCTGGCTCAAGACTTAGTCAAAGTGCTTAAGGACTGAAAAACCAAGAGAAACAGCTCTTGTACCAGTGCTAGATTCTTAGTCTAGTTCAAGGAATGGCACCGGTCCAAGATCGGTAACCATAGCATACTGCTTAACCCGAACGACACAACAGGAAAATGTGTCGTCGGGCCACCCTAGGCTGGTTATAACTACATTTGAATTCAACACTTTACATTGAAAATTATAATGAATATAATGTCTTTTTAACCAATATGAGATTTAAACCAATTTACGAAAGAAAGAAGAAAAAGAAGGTTAAATATCTTACACTTAGTTAAATATTATATTAGAAAGTACCACTGCTACGGTATTGGAATTCAAAAATTTGGTTAACTCAGTTTGAAGTGACTCATAGATAAGATGACTCTTCGAGATAACTCATAGATATCGTTGTTAAAGTTAGAGATGAGTAATAATCAAAATGATACGTTCCTGTGAAGGAAGGCGTATGGACGGATAGGCAGGCAGATAAGGACAATAGAATAAACTTCTTGCTGCTTTGGCTGTCCGCGGATAATAGAGGTCTCAAACTCTGTAATCATGCATTTTAAACACACGACGGTATTCCCCCTTCCTGTTTAATTTGACCCAAAGGGTTCTGATTTATGGATTTTTTTTTGTCCACTGCTTGGTTTAGAGACAAAATCAATAGACCGCTGCTGTGCATTGGTTCGGAAATCATTGAAATCTTCAAAGAAAGGTTTTTGAATGGGATTATAATTAAAATAGATAGAAAAGAGTGAGTTCTGATTCATTCAGCCGAAACATTAAAACCAGAGCAGGAAAAGGGTTCCTTTTGTTTACAAACACAAAAATCTCTATATAGAAAAAATCTGTTGAAGGCAGTCTGACTGTGTAAATCGAAATCATAGTTGAGGATCTTTGGATGGGCGTGGATCTTTGTGAAGTTGAAATGAAGGAACAAGATGCTAATTAGTTTAAATTGTAAATCAAATGTCATCAATAAATCCGAATCAAAATGTATGAAAAGTCGTAAGATTATTTTTGAGCGCAGTTAACCTTGAACAGCGAAGCTGGAGAAGTTTATGAAAATTCTTCGTCTGTCTGCCAGAATGTTTTTAGTTTTAGGTACTTTTTATTTTTATATTTGCGATTCATGTAACGGATTATAAAAATAACTATTGTTCGGGAGATAGAATCAACATTAGTTGAGTTTTCATTCTGTGGTTGTAAAAAGGCATAATTTAATATGCCAGTATACACTTTTTAGTATCAAATTATCATCAGAAAATCATATTACTAACTGCAAATTAGAAAAATTTATTCAAGTGTTGTGAGCGTTAATATTCATAGTCTCATGTAGCATGGATTGTGGAAAGATTATATACTTTAGCTGACTAATAACACACTATAATTTCCATAAACATGCGTACCATTGCTCTGTTAAACTTCGTAAAAATTAAAAAGAAATTTCAACTACATATTTATGAAACAAAATAATTTTAATAATAAAGCCAGAATTTTTTCCATACTAAATAACTGAAAATTTTCCAAGTTTTCAACGGTTGACGCAACAATAAAGCAAAAATATAGTTACAAGTTGAGTATTTGTTTTTGTATAATTTAAACCATTTTCTACTTATATCTACTCAATGTTCCAGAATTGTTACCCCAAGAATTTCAGAAATTTAAATTCGGCCAATAAGATTTGAATATTCAAAATTTCACCGAATCTGATTAGGTTAATTTGAATTTTTAAATTTTCTTGTGGCATCAATTCTTAGAACACCCGGTATAGTATGCTTTATGTTTAGAATTTGCAATTTTGTTCCGAGCTATTTAATCAGAAGTGTGATGTTGCGATTTTTTCTTATAACCTTAAGTTTTTTTATATTCTCTATTAATAATTCTATAGGGATTTTGTGTTTTTGATTAAATTAAGTTGTTTCTTTTAATCTGCGATAAAATAAAAATTAAACAATGGGACAAAAGTTATATTATCAAATTATATGGCATGCTAAATAAAACTATATAATTTGTTAAACAAATTATTTGATTAACTTGAATAAAATTAGACAGGTGAAATCGAAAGAAGATCATAATTAAATATTTTAGGATTCTTGAATTTTGTATTAAAAGTTTTTTTTATAATGTCAACAGTATTTAATCAATATTTAATTTATAATTTTTTTTATAAATTGTCAATGATATATGTGGCATAACGTATAGCCAAAACGATATAATTATAACAATAAACTTAATTTTCATATAATATTATATATCCATTAAAATATCCAGAAAATGTGTTTACCTTGTTGCTGAATTGTTCAGAATTCTTCTAAATTTTGCATGTGGCAAATATCCTATAATTTTCATTGTAGTTCACAATTAAAAAACTAAATATATTTTTAAACATTTTATGATGTTCAACTGAATGAAAGTTTAGCACTATTTGAAATCTGCTGAGTAAAATTAAAAATTTGAGTAAGACGACTTGCATCTGCGCTTGCGAAACGAGAATAAGGATCGTTCTTTTTGGTTCTTATATGCACAATTCCTAGATTCGCCAACCCCCGTCCTGTCCGTTTTGCCCTACCTTTACATTCTTCGGAAAAAATGAAAACGCCCAACCAAAATGATTCCTCCATTTTATACTCAGGGTAAGTTTTCAGTTTGGATCTACAAAACCGAGGCACTGGGGCATAGAAGTCAATCCTGAAAAATTGTTGATTTTATTTCCCATTTCTCTGTCATCTTTGTTCCGGTTTGAAAAATTTTCACTAAAAAATATACCCGTTATTTAAAAAATTTCAAATTCTGAAATAAAAATTTTAATACAAATTTGTGCCGTGGGAATTGAAATTATTGAATTACTGAAACGTTTGGATTAAAGACGGTAATGAGGCAGAACCAGGTATCTATTTTTGGTACTATTAGTTATTATTTTGATACAATTTAAAGTAGGATATGTTGGTTAGGTTTCGTTAAAATATTTTACATTAAATTACTCATTATCACTTATGAATATGATCGTAATAGTTTTATAAAAGTTATAATATAAATATACAAATTAATTGAAAAAGTTTTAATTAGATTAATTCCGCTAATTTCTTTTAAACATTAGTATTAGATTATTCGACCTATTTAGTACTGTCATGAAAGTTACCNCACTTATGAATATGATCGTAATAGTTTTATAAAAGTTATAATATAAATATACAAATTAATTGAAAAAGTTTTAACGAAACTTTAATTCCGCTAATTTCTTTTAAACATTAGTATTAGATTATTCGACCTATTTAGTACTGTCATGAAAGTTACCANTTAATTCCGCTAATTTCTTTTAAACATTAGTATTAGATTATTCGACCTATTTAGTACTGTCATGAAAGTTACCAGGATTTTAGTACATGTGCTAAAAATCATTGGTTGCAAAAAAAAATGTCTAATTAATTACATTTTGGATTGTTATACTTAGGTTGGATCTCCTAAAAAAGAAAACGGGTACGAAATGGTAAATGTTAATATTTCAGGATTAGGTGAAATAAAGGCAAGTCCTATTCTAAACGCATCTAAGGAAGGTGACTTAAAGTCTTTAGCTACTTGTCTTGAGAAAGGCGAAAATATTTTACAAACTGATGAAGACGGGAATACAGTTTTGCATTTTGCATGTGAAAATGGTAAACTAAATTTTCAGTAGCGTTATTGCAAAAATTATCAAAAAAAAAATTTTGTATTTTCCAGAGAACTTTGACCTAGCGATTTCAACTGCAGAACTAATCATCTCAAAAGCCGTTCAAAATTCAAATTCTAATACTCTACAGAATTTGTTAAATCTTGAGGACACATCGAACCACACAGCATTGGAAAGAGCTGCAGTGAGAGGGAATTCAAGATTGATGAAAATACTCNTTGAGGACACATCGAACCACACAGCATTGGAAAGAGCTGCAGTGAGAGGGAATTCAAGATTGATGAAAATACTCCTAGACCATGGAATCAAACGAGACATTAGCAATGCAAACGAAACAATATTCCACGTTTTGGCAAAATTGAGTAAGACGAATATTTTTTTTTACAAATTTTTATATAAAAATTTGATAGCTAAATGCTAAAAATATCTATAAACAGGACTATGAAANTTGAGGACACATCGAACCACACAGCATTGGAAAGAGCTGCAGTGAGAGGGAATTCAAGATTGATGAAAATACTCTTAGACCATGGAATCAAACGAGACATTAGCAATGCAAACGAAACAATATTCCACGTTTTGGCAAAATTGAGTAAGACGAATATTTTTTTTTTACAAATTTTTATATAAAAATTTGATAGCTAAATGCTAAAAATATCTATAAACAGGACTATGAAATTATATCTATGCTCCATTGCTAATTTTCAGTAATTNATTATATCTATGCTCCATTGCTAATTTTCAGTAATTTTTTTTACCAATCTTAATAACATTACAGTCTGAATCATGAAAAACGTTACAATTTTTTGCCTTTCAAATTACTCCGTTTAGCAGCATAGAAAGGAAAACAAAATTCAAAAAAATTTGCATAAGTATTTTCGTTGATTCTGACTGTCATTTAAAAAATAATCATTTCCTAAGAAAGTACTACTAACAACTTAGATAAGATTGTACTAAAAATAACTCAATCCCTACCTCAAAAGTTACACAAGATATGTCTGAAATTATTCATATTCATAATAACACTACTTATAGAAAATTTTGAGAATTCTCTCACTTGTGCCAATATTCTCCTGACACTGAAATATTATGGAAATGATCTCGACAAACTGAAAAACTACCTAAATATCGAAGACAAATACACAAAAAGAACACCACTGCACATGGCAGGAGTTTCTGGGAATCATTTGTTAATTGAGAAACTATTAGTAAATGGATCGGATGCATTGAAAATTGACAAGACTAATTGCAATGTATTTCATCATGTTGCAGGAAACGGTAATTTCATTTGTCACACTGTACTTTTAAGGTGAAAAACCAATACAGTAGAATAATAATGTAACTAATAATTNGGTAATTTCATTTGTCACACTGTACTTTTAAGGTGAAAAACCAATACAGTAGAATAATAATGTAACTAATAATTCTTTTTTCTTATCTCGATGATATTGGAGTAGCATTTGAGGAGAAAGCAGTGAAATGTATGCATGTGTTATTTGAAGAGAATCTTACGTCTGATTGGGATACTAAATTAACTCGTCTATTGGAAACTTTTGATACCTCTGGACGTTGTCCTGTTCACATTGCTGCAAGAAGAGGTTTCCATCNGTCCTGTTCACATTGCTGCAAGAAGAGGTTTCCATCAGATTTTGAGACTTATGAAGAATTACTATAGTATCACAGAAGTAGAGACAGGTTTCACTCCGCTTCATGCAGCAGCTAGTCTCGGTAAGTGACCCAATGGTAGAAAGTATAAAAAAATCTTTATGAATTTATATAAATTAGTCCCACTGTATATCAAATCTTTATTAAATTATACGTCCAGCATGAATAATTTGATAATTGATTGAAACTTTTTGTATTCATTTCAGGAGATGAAGTACAGGCAGAGCTTTGTGTGAAAGAAATTCTTTCCCACGCTGATGGTTATCGTAAATCTGATCTCTGTAATGCCCAGGACTCTGAGGGACGTACACCCTTATACCTTTCAGCTAAAGAAAAAAACGTCGAGGCATGTAAATTACTATTGCTTGCGGGCTCAGGATTTGACATCAAGTAAGCCAATGGACCATTGTAATTTTACAAACAATTTCTCTAATGAGATAATAAGTGTGAGAACAATAATTTCTTAACAATAGAAGTAAAAGAGGAAAAACACCACTGGAGAAAGTCTACGAGGAAATCCCCCAGGCTGTTTCCGTTCTATTAGACGAAGCTGTCAAGAACTCAGGATATGTAGCCTTCCACAGAACCATCAACACATGCGCCGAACTGGATTTTGCGTAAGTTCAATTTAGTTTTCGTACTCGATTCAATATTAGGATAAATTCAAGAAGTTTAATATTTAANGATTTTGCGTAAGTTCAATTTAGTTTTCGTACTCGATTCAATATTAGGATAAATTCAAGAAGTTTAATATTTAAATGCAAATTGTAACAAAAATGGTTAACTTTTTCTAGACCAATACTTGGCCATAGTACTTCAAAGGCAAACAACATTTACAAGGAAACAGAAGAATTGGCAAAAGTGTGTAAGGCTAATTTTGAAGATCGGAAAGCCGTACTCTATCATCCCTTTGTGAAGATTTATGTCCATGAGAAGTGGGAGAAAGTCAAATGGTTCTTCCACGTTTTCAGATTTTTACATGTAAGAGACACATTTCTAAAATGTTTTTACATTCTACAATATTTTAATTTTTTTTTATGCAGATTCTTTGGTTTTTCTTAAATTGTATTTTCGTGGTGTGGACATATCGCTATGTCTGTCCTATTCCGGGTGCAAAAAATTTCACTTGGACTGGACTCCGTCCAACGGAAGAAGAAACAGAAAACTTCAACAAAAGTAAAGGTTTCTAATTAGCTGTAAGTTGTTACTAATCTACGACAATGAAATTTTTTCTCTTGAAGCTCTTTCAGAGTGTGAAATCCCGTCAACACTGCGTGGAATAGGATTTGTAAATTTACTTACCCTCTTTTTATACATCATTTGTCAATTTCATCACACCAAGCAAACTTTTCATCATGTTTTCCGACCTTTGAAGTCTCATCCAGAACGAAACTGGTTAATAAGTACCTTAAGAGCCATTGGATACTACATACGACTTGCTTTCTTGATTCTTCCTACTGGACCAATCATACTAGCTTTTGCAATATTAATTTCAATTTTACCTACACTTGGAATTCAACCGTTTGATGACTTTTGTCACTATTTCGTGGCAGGGGTAAGTATTTATAAGTACTGTTTGATACTACAGAGTCTATGTCATTAGATTTTGTTTCCAGATGGTGGCTTTAGGTGTTTGGGCTGCAANTATAAGTACTGTTTGATACTACAGAGTCTATGTCATTAGATTTTGTTTCCAGATGGTGGCTTTAGGTGTTTGGGCTGCAATTTGTCTAGAAGCTATGAAAATCCCAAGGTTTAGCGNAATTTGTCTAGAAGCTATGAAAATCCCAAGGTTTAGCGTCTATAAAAATCTTCTTTGGAGGGTAAGTCTCAAAATTAATACGAATGTTGGTAAGCAAGTTTCTTACTATCAACTCATGTAACACTATTTTTACTAGTAAATCATGAATAGAATATGACGATAGAAACGAGTGACATGCATATTCTTTATGGTCACTCATTTTTATTTGAATATCACTGGAGTTAGGTGATTTACGAATGACTGATGAAAGTGTTATTCTTGGATTTATTAATTCCTTGGAGATAAGGACCAAAAATATAAACAGTTACTGTATGAATAGCTCTCTGGACTACTAAGTTCAATGAAGAGAAGCTGTTTTTATTACTGTTTGTTTTCGTTCAAAGAACATTCGTAAAAGATAAATTTATAATCNTCAATGAAGAGAAGCTGTTTTTATTACTGTTTGTTTTCGTTCAAAGAACATTCGTAAAAGATAAATTTATAATCGAAATATCTCTATAAATAGTTTCTGTTTGTACAGAAACAAGTTTCCATTAGGAAAATTTTAATTAGTAAACATGAAAACATGGCATATCAGACAGGCTAAATATAATCTCATAAACATTTTCAGCGATTCTGTTCAAAGTGAAACTAAAACTTAAAAAGCTATCCATTTGGTAATGATAATGNTCAATGAAGAGAAGCTGTTTTTATTACTGTTTGTTTTCGTTCAAAGAACATTCGTAAAAGATAAATTTATAATCAAAATATCTCTATAAATAGTTTCTGTTGGTACAGAAACAAGTTTCCATTAGGAAAATTTTAATTAGTAAACATGAAAACATGGCATATCAGACAGGCTAAATATAATCGCATAAACATTTTCAGCGATTCTGTTCAAAGTGAAACTAAAACTTAAAAAGCTATCCATTTGGTAATGATAATGATTAATAAAACTGAAGATTTTGTTAGTTGCATACCTAGAAATTTTCCTATAAATATTCTTTTGGTATTCTAACGTTTCCAACATAAGTCTTAGTATAAACATGTCATTTTAAATTTTACCAATTTTCTTAAACTTGATTTTCTTCTGCTTGTACATTTTGTTTTTAGATTATATTAACCCGGTATGTACTAATTTTATTCAATTTACGACATTTATAATTTTTTCATTTTAGTCGGCAAAAACTCTGCTGATTGCCATCACTGTTACTGCACCAATTCTGCTAGGATTTGCAGGCCTATTCGCCATTCTCATTCCAGCGGTAAGATATTATATTTATATTCAAAAAAGGGCGTTTGATTGGTTAATTTGAATACATAATTCCAATCAGGAACCTGCGTTTTCCTCCCCAGCGCAATCTTTTGTGAAAGTGATCACATTCATGATAGGAGAGTTGGACTATGGAAGTTTGGTCTATGGAGAGACGAAGAGCGTTTTCCTTGGATGGGTCATGTTGTTCATGGCACTTTTTATTGTCATCATTGTTGTCTTATTGGTCAATTTTCTCATTGGACTAGCAGCTGAAGAAATAAGTGTAAGTCTTGCGTTAATCCTGCATTGTAGACTGCCTGGATATGCCCACCTTCCAATCAAAGTCACCACCTTTCCTGTTTTTCCGGTCTTATTTAAGCATCTTAAGTGAGACATATAGTCGGTGCTAAAACACGATGAGTAGAGGTAGGAGGTGACGAAGATCTCAATGCATATCTATACAGAGTGTATTTCCATTGGCTGAAACTGATGANGGTAGGAGGTGACGAAGATCTCAATGCATATCTATACAGAGTGTATTTCCATTGGCTGAAACTGATGAAACTTTGTACATTGTAGGATGTGTACGACCGAGCAGAAATTTGGAGTCTCTGTACTAAATTGGAAGAGATACATTCCCTGGAGTCGTTTCTTGATGACCAAATCACACTCTGTGGCAGAGGGTTTCTTAGAAGAAATCTAATGCTCATGCCTCCTGATCGAGAACATGGAAAAAATGTTAAGCAAACGTAAATTTGCTCTTTTATGATTAAATCTCAGTTGTATTGTATACGATTACGATTACAATAACAATTATTATAATATTTTTTATTCTCATTAGGAGACGAGCCAGAATCAATATACCAAATNGGGTTTCTTAGAAGAAATCTAATGCTCATGCCTCCTGATCGAGAACATGGAAAAAATGTTAAGCAAACGTAAATCTGCTCTTTTATGATTAAATCTCAGTTGTATTGTATACGAGTACGATTACAATAACAATTATTATAATATTTTTTATTCTCATTAGGAGACGAGCCAGAATCAATATACCAAATCTTCCTAAAGATCTTCAGAAGCAGTTCCACCAACTCAAGCTCAACACCATTGAAGAACTAAAATAGACATTGCAACATCCAATAGCGAAAGTTGTATGATATAAATTTCTGCTGGCATCAAAAAATAAAAAATAATACATATAAACATATTTTATAAATTTATGCGTTTATTAATAAATAATAATTAATTTGAGAATCAGGTCGTGGATTTGTCGATTTTTGAACGAAGCTAGATGCTGAGAATGGCACAAATCACGGATTTTGAGTTTTGAGCATTAACATACCAACAACACAGTTAGAAACAAGTGTCTATACCTCATGAACATGCGTCTCAATGGTCCTTAGTAGTCTTCTACAGGATGGGTTATCTTTAGTGTGCCTATAGCCGAGGAAGAGATAAGGGCTATACTCATTCTTACACTTTCATATGTTGTAGTCGAATGGAGTGAAGTCTCGGAGTTTTTCAACTTGGCTACGCCAAACTCTCACTTTTCTCTTTCCAATCTCATTCCTAGAAAAAAACGGTCGTATGGCGTCGGTCCGCTTATGACTATGATTTTAGCTGTACACTTCACATGTTATTCAAACTCAATGGGGTTACATCATGTAACCCCATTGTAACTTACATGAGATTCTATTTGGTGACTATCTTGAGGAAAGTATTCTGTGGCGCGAAAATTATAACCCAAATTCAAATTTTTAATAATTAGAATTTTGGATAACATATGAAGTCTATGGTTGAAACAATAGTCATAAGCTGACACACGCCATGAGACCGTTTTTTTTTTTGGAAATAGGATTTCATAGAGCAGAGGGTAAATATCAGAGGCTTACTTCCCTAAGACTACAACATATGAAGGTGAAAGTATGAGTATAGCCCTTATCTCTTCCTCGGTTATAGGCACACTAAAGATAACCCACTCTGTACAAATAATCTCAATACATCATGAAAATCTACATAAAGTCCTGAAAATAAACTTATATTCTGTAACAATATTATGTAAATATTATTCTGATACAGATACACCATAGTTTTTGTAACCTTGTAGCTAACTAATAGTAGCCTTAAGGTGACGCCACACCAGGCGAGTTGCTACAACTTTTGTGACGCGGCAGACAAAAAACTGCGTGTTGCGCATTCACACATAGAGACAACTCCCTGCCACAACTCCCTGTGACAACTCTCCAAAAGTTGCTACAACTTTTTTGAGACGGCAACAGAAAACTACACATTCACACTACGGAGCTGCTTCTCTTTGAGCAGTAAAAAAACCTGATGCGCATCACTTTTTTTACAGTTTCGTCCGACCAAGCTGTTTTTCGAAACAGAAAAAGTTGTTTCTTCTTGATTGGTTGATTTTTGGAAGGAGGGAGCTTAGCCGCATCAAAAAGTTGGTTGTGTCTGCAAAGGCAACTTTCTCTCAAATTTTTTTCTGTGTGTGAACTCACAACAAAAAAGTTGGCTGGTGCTGTGGAAAAACGTTAACGCAGCACGCAGCAAAAAGTTGCCTGCAAGTGTGGCGTTACCTTTAGTCCACAGCAAGGTATTCTTATCAATTTGATATTATTGGCGGCATCATATTGGTGGTTCAACTAGCTCTACCGAGTGTACAGAGGAATTCCATAGTAATAAATGGGCAAAAACTGTTACAAAATAGCGTATACTTATTTTTTTTTCTCGGTTATTTAACCGAAAGGTGCCATACCCCAACTAAAAAATGATACTTCATAATGTTCAGTTATTGATGCTGATTCCGAATGTCAGATTCATTTTAGGAGGATATGCCCTTAAGGTTATCTTTCAAGGGATCAAAGTTATTTATTTTATTGATTGTATGAATTAAATTTTTATAGATTTTAGTTTAGATTAGGATGTTAGAATTTGATTTTAGATTAATAGTTTAGATAAGATTTTACGTTAGATTATTTATTATTTAGTATACGTTACTTAATTTATTTTNCTCGGTTATTTAACCGAAAGGTGCCATACCCCAACTAAAAAATGATACTTCATAATGTTCAGTTATTGATGCTGATTCCGAATATCAGATTCATTTTAGGAGGATATGCCCTTAAGGTTATCTTTCAAGGGATCAAAGTTATTTATTTTATTGATTGTATGAATTAAATTTTTATAGATTTTAGTTTAGATTAGGATGTTAGAATTTGATTTTAGATTAATAGTTTAGATAAGATTTTACGTTAGATTATTTATTATTTAGTATACGTTACTTAATTTATTTTAGGTATCAAATTTTATAGATTTTAAAATTTGATTTTGGATCAAGTAATTTAATGAATAAATTAATCCTTATATAGTTAAAGAGGCTTAATTATTATCTAAAAATTCAAATGATTTACGTTATTCCTAAAAAAACAACTCAAGACATCGATCAGAGTTACACAGTTGAGTTGAAAAATGGANAGAATAAATAAAGAGGCTTAATTATTATCTAAAAATTCAAATGATTTACGTTATTCCTAAAAAAACAACTCAAGACATCGATCAGAGTTACACAGTTGAGTTGAAAAATGGAAATGTGAAAAGGTTGGAGTTTGCCCAATACTGGGAGTAGATTCTGCTGGAATGGGTGTAGAAAAACGACGAGAATCTAAAAATAAGATTCAACTGCCTGTAACAAGAAAATTTGAAAAGTATATTATTGGGCTGGGCTGCTGGGGTGGAATGTCTGAGAATTATTATAAATATAAACTTAATTTGCTAAATTCTATGTTAATGTGGAAGAAATGTGTAGAATTTAGAATATAATATAATGTTCAAGGGCATCAATTAGAAATTGGGATGGTAGTAAATAAGTTTAAAGTTTGATATAATATAATATACCGGAGGATGGCTACTTTAGAAGACGAGTTCAAGGAGGCCGTCAATACCTTTAACCGGTTAGTCATTAATTTCCAATGGTATAAATTTTACATTAGACGTTGACGTTATCCCACATGGGCGTTTGAGGTTCGCTGAACCTAGCCCAAAAAAATTTTGCCGCACCGTACCCGAACCGAGCCGAACCCGCACCAACTTCAAATTTTACTTTAGCGTACCGAACCGGCACCGAACCTCGACTTTGTCGAACCGAACCCGACTCTAATTTAATATTTTACTCTCTCGAACCGAACCTGCACCGAACCAAACCCGAACCTTGCCCCATTTAATATCCAAACATTCAGGTTCGCCGAACCGAACCGAACCAGGTTCAGCTATGAACCGAACCGAACCGATTCCTAAATACAAAAATTTAAGGCCGCACCGAACCCGAACCGAATGTAGACCGTCGAACCGAGCCGAACCCGTAACTAATTAAAAAATATAGAACCCGCGCCGAACCCGTATCGAACAATGTTCGGTTCGGTTCGGGGTTCGATGAAATTTTTCCTAACCTCAAGGTTCGCCGAACCTCAAACGCCCTTATATGCGTTATCTTTACATGATGATTGTCAATTTTGGCTTCTTTAAGTATTAAGTTACCTAAGATACATGTTTCCGAGCTAGATTACATTTTTATGGTATCTGGAAAGTTATAGTCAAAATTTGCACAACTATACTTTCAGGTATACTAAAAAAAAAGTATATCCCAGGTCGGAGCATCATCGCTTCGTTGACGTTGGCCACCTAAAGATATAGGTGAACAATCGAAGCAATCGGGGCTTGTGAGTAGGAGTAAAGTAAAGCACCGTTCGCTGATTGTAATCAGCCTAATGTACCAGTCCATTGTACTAGTATTAGGATTTTTATTAGGTTGTTTTTGTTAGTGTGCAATAATAGGCTGATACATAGGGCTGATGCATTGGGCTGATTACAATCAGCGGACGGTGCTTTACTTCGACCGACTTGTGGGTATGTACCGAAAGTTGTTGACGTCAAATAATAAAAATTAATGGATTACCTTTGTTACCTTAACGTTATAGATGCGGTCTATGGGTCATCAAATACTAATTATTGGATTTTTACGAAGGGCGCTGGTAATTGTAAAAATTAGCAAGCATACCAACTCAAACAATTATTATTTCGTGATTTCTCGATTTTTTTGAGTTTAGTTGACATTTGATAACGCATAGACTACAGCAATCTTAGAGGTCATCCTTTCAAATTTTTTTAATCACTGGCATCAACAGATTGATACCCCATCACGCCGTGTTTATTGAATTTCAATATTTGACGTTTGGTGACCCATAAACCGTCAATGAAGCATCCAACAGGAATTTGTTTAGGTGAGGTTTACTGTAATCCATTTTCATGAGTGGCTCATAGCTACCCATAAGGTTGAGATTAGTATATGTTATAACAAATTTTAGATTAGTATATAATAAATTTTAGATTAGTATAGGTTAATTTTAAATGTCGTTTAGAGTTTCTTGGTTAGGTATATTATGTAGTTTTGCAAACATATTGGAACCGTTCCTCGAAGTTACGGCGCACGGAGATGCGGTGCGGAAAATATGGCACCGAAATTACGGTGCCGAAATGACGGCGCCGAAATTACGGCATCGAAAATGCGGTGCCTGGAAAGTACGGCGCATGGAAAATAAGGCGTTTGGAAAATACGGCGCCTAGAAAATACGGCGCCTGGAAAATACGGCGCCTAGAAAACTAATATGTTGTCGCTGATAACGAATATGCAAAATATTTCACCGGAAATGTATAGAAAAAAAGTTACGAATTTTTGAAATGTCAAAAAGTTGAGAGCTTTTTTCTTGCCTATCTACCGGATGAGTTGATGTTAAATGTTATATCGTATGTAAATAAAGTCTCTTTCACTTTTTGAACACGCTTTTCCTCCGCCTATACCGGTTTATTTACATTTCAAAAAATCACNCTCTTTGGTTTCAAGTAGAGATGCCCCGAGTACTCGGCAATACTCGGTCTCGTTGCCGAGTACTCGTGTACTCGGCAATATTCGAAAATGGTACTCGGCCACTACTCGGCCAACTGCACCGAGTATTTCTAAAACTTCTCGAAAGTAAAAACTAAACTCACTTGGAAATTTTACAGCATTTTTTAATTAGAATATATGGCAAGAATATATCTCATACTTTTTTGAATTTTGCAATTTACTGAAAAAATTCAGTCCAATTCAGTTCAGTACTATTACTTGTAAAAAAAATTTCCATTTCAGTTTAGCAATTTAAGTTTTTCAGTTCACTTCAGTTAAATTCAATACTTCATTTACTTTCAAAATATTCCCAGTACAGTTCAGCCCAGTATTTCACTATTTTCTAATCACTTCCAGTTTAGTTCAATATTTTTCATTTCAGTTTAGTTTTACCTATTATTGAAATCCTTTCCAGTTCAGATCAGCCCAAAACTAGAAAGCACTGAACTGAAATGAATTCCCAACACAATCTGTAGTGTTCGTTAAATTCAAAATTCAAACTCAGCAGGTGTGCAGCGGCATCAAATTTGAGATAAGAAAATTACGCTTAAACGCCACAGATTTACTGTACATGTTGAGCCGCATCGAATGACACCGTATGCTTAGGAAGCCGAGTACTCGGCCGAGTACTCACTACAGCCATCTCCAATACACCGAGTACTCTTACTCGGCAATTGGGCGAGTATTGCTACTCAGGGCATCTCTAGTTTCAAGTTTTATCAAATGCGAAAGTCACACATAGGTGAGTGGGTGATAGTAGGGTAGTCTGGGTATTCCTGTCTAGTCGTTGAAAAACTTATCTGTATTATTCAAAAACGTAGCAAAAACGTTTAGCATAATGATTTTCGTGATTT
Organism: Holacanthella duospinosa; assembly: GCA_002738285.1. NCBI lineage: Eukaryota > Metazoa > Arthropoda > Collembola > Poduromorpha > Neanuridae > Holacanthella > Holacanthella duospinosa. Next base: position 73,191 of record NIPM01000146.1, on the reverse strand, counting down.
CGCAAGCAACGAGTATATTATCTTCCCCCCTCGGACTGGTCCACCCTCGCGACATAGTGAGGAATGCAATAACATATCAATACTGATTTTGTGTGTTCTTCATGTTAGCTTGAGAACTGTATGATTCATGTTTCATGCGCCGTATTTTCCAGGTGCCGTATTTTCCATGCGCCGTATTTTCCACGCGTTGTAATTTCGGTGCCTTAATTTCGGTGCCCTAATTTCGGTGCCGTAATTTCGGCACCGTAATTTCCTCACCGTAATTTCCGCGCCGTATTTTTTTGCGCCGTATTTTCATAGAACCCAGTAAAACTTGGTCATAACAATAGCATATAATGAAATACCTAGTACAATGAACCCGAAAACTTAGTCCGTTAGGACTGGGAGCTTGGGAATACAAAGTTAAAAACCTCGCCTATTACGAACATCGGCTAAAACGAACCAATTTTCCCCGGTCGATTCAAATTTGTAATAGACGAGATCCACTGTGGTTATTAAATTAATTTACTAAGGTTCACATTATCAAACTTGTGCTATTTATGGTTCAATAACAAGTTCACATTTTGTTGTTTCAGGTCACGGGGTTATATGAGGAGTTTGGACTCTAAAATTAAACGTGACTTATATGGACTCTACAAACAATCCATGGGGGGAGACTGTAGTAATAACAATAAACCATCAAGATTTAATTTCTACAGTCATCGGAAATGGGCAATCTGGAATACGTTTCGTGGAGTAAAAGTCACTGAAGCAATGCAGCGATATATTTCTATCGTCAACAAGTTAAAAGTTGAGGCTGGCCTTCAATAACTCAACGTCAAAGAATCACATTTTTCTAAATCAAATCAACTGCCTTCCTTAATAGTACTTGTACTTATTTTGTACTTATGCTAATTAGCAATCGAAAAGTATGGCCAATGAGGTCGAATGTCCAACCTAAGACTAAAGTAAGAATAGGAATTAGAGTCTAGATAGACAAGTCTTAATGTTGCCTAAGATTGACTATGTGGCAACCTAACTAATGTTAAATATGGAGTCTTGGTTTAGTCTAAAGTTTACAATAATTTTAGGAAAAAGTAAATAAGATTATAATTAAGTCTGTATTGTAAATTATTAAAATTATGTTATTGCTACGCACGTAAAGGAAAACGACAAACAGGCTACCTTAAATATTGAGGTCAGTTGTGTATACGTAAATGTGCTTGACAATTTGAACAAACTGTTTGCTTAAGCTTAACTCATTTAATTTTCTATTTCCTTGGAGCTCTGTACTTTGTTCGTTAAACAAGTAAAGCAAATAAACTGCCTGTCACTCCAATACTTGTAAAAAGTTTTTTTTATATTTTTGAGTCTAAAAATGAATAATTATGTTTGTCTCGATGTATCTTTCTATCAACTATAAGCTTACAAAATGATTTTTTGAATAACTAATTTACATCGTGTCTTCCAATAGGGATATCATATGAGAACTCAAAATATTCAACTAATGGATTTTGTATGAAGTTTAAATAGTAAAATCTGATTGGGAACAAAATTGCCATTCACTGGATTTTTTTAAATTTTCTTGCAACACCCTTGCTGAGGGACGCGCTAGATGTATTTCTGCAAGATTGCTGTCTACCTTATTTCGAATTATTGCATGGGACTAAACCGTGGAGCTTCCACAGTTTTTTCGTTTCAACTAGAAGTATTAGTGGAGTGTAGTATAGTTCAAACAAATCTTCGGATTTAATTGTAAAATAGTCACTCCACCCCTCCTCGGGAATTCGGGTAAGTGATATGTTAATCTACAGGAAATTTAAAGTAGATTACGAATCTCCAAAGGTACTGGTCTGGATTTCAATAAGTGATACGTCAATCTATCAGAAATTTCTCTCAGATTACAAATCTGACATCCATCGTTGGCGGTCAGATCAAATTTAAAAAAAAATCTAAATTTTATTACGAAATTCGTTTTTGAATTTTTTTGAATTTGCATGTTTATTTAGCAATAAGATGGATAAGCATAAGCAGCATACGATTTCTTAAGAGATTTTTAGATTTAAAGAGGTTTCTTTAGATTTTCTTTTAGTTTTTCTTTAGGTTTAGGTTGTTAGGTTTTCTTTAGGTTTAGGCTGTTAGGTTTTGTTTGGTTTAGGTTGTTAGGTTTTCTTTAGGTTTAGGTTGTTAGTTTTTTTAGGTTTATAGTAGGTTTAGGTTGTTAGGTTTTCTTTAGGTTTAGGTTGTTAGGTTTTCGTTAGGTTTAGGTTTTAGGTTTTCTGTAGGTTTAGGTTAAGCTTTCTTTAGGTTTAGGTTGTTAAGTTCTTGATCACCAATGATTAATGTCAGATTCCTAATTTGCATAAAATTTCTGTTTGATTGACATATCACTTGCTGCAATTCCGACCAGTACCTTTGAGTAACGCTCGTTTTATGGTTTGCGCATGCGTTGTGTATTCCTTGCCTTAGCGTTGTCATAACGCGCTCCACCCGTTTTTGAACTTATTTATGCTTTCTTTAATCATTTATGTACAGAATTTTTCTGTATTAAAAAAAAGTTAAAATTGTTCAACTTTCAATTACGGTAAGAATAAGCAAATAGAGAAAGAAAGGAAACCATAAATGAATTCTTCAAACAAAGCATTAAAGAAAAAAACTCCTAGACAACGTATTCACAACCCTTGGACAACACATGCAGAAAGCATAAATTGAGTCCAATTAGGTTTTCTTACAGAATTCTGTACAGAAAGTTGAAAAAAGAAAAACCATAAAACGAGCGTAAGTCATACAAAAAACATTTTTTGGCACAGATTTGAAAATTTTGACTTGACCGCCAACAATTGATGTTCGAATCGTAATCTACGCTTCCAGTCATTGGCGTATCACTTACCCGTATTCCCGAAGAGGGGCTATTCTGAAAATCTTCCAATCTTGGTTAGGTTTCAGGTCAATGAACTCCGGAACACATAGTAATACATCAGAATCAATTAAGTGTAACAATTAAAGACACGCCGTTAATTTAAGAGACAGATTATGTAGTTTTTACGGATACCGTATTTCTCGATTTAAATCTCCTGGGGAATTATTATTTCAAACTGGGCAAAACGTGTGGAATTATTAATTGGAAGTGAAAATTTTGCTTCTTTTATAATTGTTTACTTCTTATAAGAGGTAGAAAAGTACAAATAATTAAATTTTGTTATCCATGTCAGGGTTATCTAATACTTTATTGGCTTTTTGTCGCCTTCTAAATTTTTAATTATCCTGTTTTCAGGTAATTTGACATAAAATTGTTACTAATTTCGCGCCTGATAAGACTTTTAATAATTCCTCATGTGGATTTATTTCGAGGTGGGGTATTTTAAACTAGCCAAAAGGTGGGGAATTATTTCGTGGTGGGGAATTAAATCGATAAATACGGTATCTTTTTGAAATAGTGTAGAAAGCCAATGCCAAAAATAATCATTTCCTCTGACATTACTTCTCTAGCTAAATAAGTCATTAACATCTTTTTAATTTCCAAAATCCTAGACATTTGATTATGTACGAGGGTGTCGCAAGAAAGAATCGGTGAGAGAAACAAGAATTTGAAACTCAAAACCAAATCACTCATTCACAGAGAAATTCATTCTAAAAGTTTCACTTCTCTAATTACTCCTGGAATTTACTTCGAATTACCAGTAATAAATAAAATTTTCAACTATCTTTTACCATATTTTAACTACCTTGTATTTATTATCGAGTTTTTCCAAACTCCCGAACGTGCTTAGCATGTGGAGGAAGTTTGGAGAAAGACCGACTCGTTTATAAAAATTCGTAGGTAAAATTGATATTGGAAACAGTAAGGCAACATGCGCATAGAGTCGTCACAACGAATTTTACTTATCCGATGACGATAATTCTGTGTAAAATTGCGCTATTCCGACAGTTCTCAAATTTCCATCAAACTGTTTTTCTAGATTGAAATTAGGTCGCTGACTTAGAATCTGAAGGAATTTTGGACTGGAAACGAATAGAAAAAAATTACGATTTTTTCCAATAAAGAGTATAATGAGATTTTTTCAACAGACTTCCCATCAATTCAGTGTCGAAATAGCTCAATTTATTCAGACTAGTTAGGTTAGGTTGATTTTATATTACAATTAAGTTTAGTTAGGTTTTTCTTTAGTTTAGGTTAGTTAGGTTAGGTTGTTATTTTAGGTTAGTTAAACTAAATTGTTAGGTTAGTATTCGGTTATTATTAGCTTGGTTAGGTTATTAGGTTGTTGGAGTTTGTGTTCCATTAATAAATATTATTATTATTATTATTAATATTAGGTTGTTGATTGTACATTCGTCCTTGCAACGACGATCCAAATTGATTGACGTCACGTTTGTAAAATTCGCTATCGCGTCTCTTTGTGCATGTAGCCTAATATAGTACTGTTTAACTACACCAGTTTTTGTAGTTAGTACACTTTGTACATGAAAGTTAGGTGTCACAAACGAATGTTCCCAAATTACAATTTTCAAAAAATCCTAACTTTTTTCCTAGACGTCACAGAGACTTGATTAAAAAAATTCTCCTCTCTACTTTCGCATAATCTTTCTGAAGCATGTAAACAGTAACATCTAAAGAAATTTCCTTTAATGAGCCTTACTGGCAATAATTTTTGAAGCACCCCTTTCTCCAGCAAATAGCATGGATCAAAAGTAACTTCCAGTCGTCCCAAAAACACTGGTTGGACTGTATGTTGTCAAATGGCTTAATTGCCATTTTATACTGAACGCCTGCATTCGGTTCTTGTACCGCATGCAACATGCAACTAAGGTATTCCATGCAGAAAAATACTGTTTCGAGGCGTTACTAATCGACATTGGGTTTAAAATAGTCTCTGGAACGTTGAAAAGAAATGGTTTAATGGCCGGGCTTGTGGACGTTTCCTAACTGTTGAGAAACGTGGTAAGAGCCGAGATTGAAACCATCTTGCAACGTTTAGAGATGTAATATTACATCGCTAAGATCGTCTGAAATTCTAAAATTCTATGCACTTCTTAGCATTTCCATCTGCTGAGTCGGTTACACACAACTTATTGAGTCGACTCCCTGACTCATTGGTTTCAGTGAGTTAGAAGCAAACCAAAATTATTTAGTTTTTATACATTGATGTATAATGTTGCCGGTTCTGTGGCGAACATGACAGAAATATGGTTGTGACGCTAAGTTATTTGAGATGTGGTACTTATTTGCCGACCCCAGAAATTTTACAATTTCAGAATATGCGTAGATAAAACACCCATTTCCAAAACGAGAACCAGTATTCCTAGCACTACTAGTTATAATGAAGCTTCGAAATACTAGTTAGATAAACAGTAGTCCAATATTAGCACTTTGCATCAAAATGGATACNGTTATAATGAAGCTTCGAAATACTAGTTAGATAAACAGTAGTCCAATATTAGCACTTTGCATCAAAATGGATACGTATGAAGAAACCGAATTTCTAATCACTTGTGCAATGCTTCAAAATGCGAGTTAGAGATGAAACCTCCACTTTTTAGCAACAAGAAATTTTGTTTATTTTTCCATTGAACGTTTATGACACAATTTCACCCAGCATTCAGGNGTTATAATGAAGCTTCGAAATACTAGTTAGATAAACAGTAGTCCAATATTAGCACTTTGCATCAAAATGGATACATATGAAGAAACCGAATTTCTAATCACTTGTGCAATGCTTCAAAATGCGAGTTAGAGATGAAACCTCGACTTTTTAGCAACAAGAAATTTTGTTTATTTTTCCATTGAACGTTTATGACACAATTTCACCCAGCATTCAGGNCACTTTTTAGCAACAAGAAATTTTGTTTATTTTTCCATTGAACGTTTATGACACAATTTCACCCAGCATTCAGGGTATCATTTCAATTTGGAGAATCCAGACCACTATGTATTCCGACCCGCATCCGGTGTATACGTAACCATAGAAACCGTCCGAGATGCCATTGGAATAAACCTGTTGTATAAGGTGGATCGGCATAAATAAAACCGAAACATTAATTTTTAGAATCAGACACACAGACACGACGATCATAATATCCCCCTAATGAAGTGAACTGCGAGTAATGGTTTACCTAATGAAAAATTAAATTCGGGGTCAGATATATTTGGACTTGAAATAATAAATATCAGAAAAAAGTATGAATTAGAAATTATTGATCCGAATAAAAAACTTAATCCAATGTTGGGATGAGTAAATCATATGAATAAATAATATTATGCCAATAAAAAAGAATGATGGTAGAATTACTAGCCTGCACTAGTTTTGTATGCGAACTTCCAACTTCAAAGCAAAGAAGGATAACCTATAAACACACCGATAGTTAGGGTCAAGTTTCTATTTTCCTTTGGTAAAGTATGGAGCTTATTCAAACTAATGGAAACACGCATCAGCTACTCCCATGGTGCAGAGCTTGGGAGTTGATTAAGTCATAAAAATTAATTCCTTGGCTATGGAATAAGAGTATTTAAGTCAGAGTCAAGAGCTAAGAGCCAAATATGATTANATAAAAATTAATTCCTTGGCTATGGAATAAGAGTATTTAAGTCAGAGTCAAGAGCTAAGAGCCAAATATGATTAATAACCATAATCATATCAAAGATAATGAGGGTATTCCTGATTTTGGTTATAAGATAAAAAGTTGTTAAATTTTAAATATNATAAAAATTAATTCCTTGGCTATGGAATAAGAGTATTTAAGTCAGAGTCAAGAGCTAAGAGCCAAATATGATTATGGTTATAATCATATCAAAGATAATGAGGGTATTCCTGATTTTGGTTATAAGATAAAAAGTTGTTAAATTTTAAATATTTTTATTTTATAAAAAGGTGACATCATTTTATATGTCTGTGATTGGTCTGATTATTTTTCCTCTCCGTTAAAGTTTAATAAGCTCAGGGGCATCTTTTTGCTTTTTATTTTTGTTGTTAAAATTCAAATAAATAACGTCAACTGAGGAGGAGAAAGGGTCAAACTCACACTTTTTATTTCATGTTGTAGTTGAAGAGATGTATGAGAGAATTGACACTTACTACTTTGTGGTCTCAGCTTTCCTCTCATGCATTCTCTCAACTACAACATGCAAAAGAGGCAAGGGAAATTTTTGTAATAACAAAGTCAAAAATAAATGTCAACATAACAACATTTGACTTTTTACCCTTCCCGATATCCTCATTATATCACTCATTAAAATATATCAAATAAAAATTTAACATTTAACCAGGCCATGTGGAATACCCTCAATATTCTTTATAGTATAGCTATTACCTCTTTTTGAAATATCATCAGAAATTGTCTTTTTAAAGTAGACGTTATTAAGTTGAGGTATCACGTACAGAGAATTATTTGCTAATTGGTAATCGAGATCATCATAAGGAGAGTGACGCTGAATTTTGTAATGCTGAGCAGAGGATTAAACTTAGCGTCAAGCTCCTTATAAAGATCTCGATTACCAATTTCCAAATAATTCTCTGTATATATTTTGAATATATTTCTCTAAATTATTCATTATACTGCTCCAAGTCTCAATTGAAAAGTATATTGTTATTTTTACTAAAAGTACAGGGTGGGTAAACTTTAGTGTCCCTATAGCCGAGGAAGAGAATAGAGCTATACTCATACTTTCACTTTTAATTGTTGTAGTCAGATGGAAGTGAGACTCTGAGATTTACACTTTTCTATGAAATCCCATTCCCAAAAAAATTGGACTCATGGCGTGTGTCACATAGTAGAGTGGAACACGCTTATAAGAGAATTGATTTTGCAGAGAGAATTCTGGTCTTATAGCCGTCATGATCTTGTAAGGGATATAAGATCAATTTGGTCTTATATAAAGGCTTATGACGTTTTTGAATGGAATAAACATATAAGTTTAATTATTCGATGGAAACTTAAGTAATTAAATGATTAAGCAATGCTGGGGTATATTTGTGACATACCATTTCAACTAATCTGTAACTATCGCTTGTACTCTAATGGAATTTTTTTTTTCTCCAAAATCGCCTTTGTAATGGCGGTAATATGAAATTGTAGTTCAGTTAGCATTATTGCAATTATTAACCAAATTATACGCGAATAATAACTTTAATGCCGGAGTGATTCGACTTCCTTAAACTAAGCTCTCCTTAATTTTCTCTTTGGGAACATTTAAGAGAGCCTTAAATCTTAAGTTCAGAAATTAGGAAACAAATTTGGAGTTAAAGAGGCGGATGAGTATTAGTATCAGCTTGACACTTTCGTCGATGAACGGTCATCGAAATATTTCATGACAAAGTGGGATATACATTATCGCTTGTAAAGAGATACAAATTCGAAAATCAATATTAGAATTTTTGTTGATTGTTAAATTTGTATCTCTATTGTTGCCTAAGCTGAACTAAAACGACTCGAAGCACTTAGGCATAAGTGTTTGAATTAACCTGTGGTTAATCCATGTATAGCTGCAACTGCTTGTGTTTTTCCAGATTTCAGATTGTCACCTATTTTAATTTGGTAGGATAACAAATAAAAATTTAATTTCTTTACTTTATCCAATTTAGAAATCAATGAGATTATGCATTTATGAATTTAAGTGTGAAAAGTAGTAAAAGAAGTTTGTGGAACGGAATTAGTATGCCCGNATGAGATTATGCATTTATGAATTTAAGTGTGAAAAGTAGTAAAAGAAGTTTGTGGAACGGAATTAGTATGCCCGAGCACATGTTTAGCTTTTAAAAAGAAGAAAGAAAAGAAAAATGACGCAATTGTGCATGTTTTGGTCTTATATAAAAGCCTCGAATTTGGGCTTATATTTCNATGAGATTATGCATTTATGAATTTAAGTGTGAAAAGTAGTAAAAGAAGTTTGTGGAACGGAATTAGTATGCCCGGGCACATGTTTAGCTTTTAAAAAGAAGANTAGTATGCCCGAGCACATGTTTAGCTTTTAAAAAGAAGAAAGAAAAGAAAAATGACGCAATTGTGCATGTTTTGGTCTTATATAAAAGCCTCGAATTTGGGCTTATATTTCGTGCCTTATATCCGTTTTGGGCTTATAACCGTTGGTCTTAAATTGCGATATTTCCCCATGCCAAATACATTGTTCAAATCCAAGTGCGCCAAAAAATGTCTTATAACCGAATTGGTCTAATATCGGAAGTTATGAGGACAAATTATTTGAATTTTAGATTTTATTAAACGTCAGCACTGTCCAATATCGGAGGATTGATAAAGTTTTGAAATTTGAGAAGCACATGGCTCCGACAGAGACGAGATGATGGTGTGTAACAAAAGTAACTGGAATCGTCACTTTGGAGTGATTAGGCACTGGATTTAGTTGAAGAGGGGACCCCCCTTCGTATTTAATTAGTTAAAAGGGTCTGATTTATGGATTATCTTTCATTCAGGATCAATAAAAGCTCACACCCTAGCTCAGAGCTTTTAGGGCTGAATTAGTAAAATTTGAAAAGGGGACATTTGAGTGAGTGTACAATTAACAGAAAACAGATATACCAAACTATATATTATATTTGTTCTCTGAATATGCCATGAAATAACGCAATGATTTATGTGATTACAAAAATTTATACTTAACGAGTGATGTGAGTTTACACAGTGAGATCAAATAAAAAGTGGACTTACTATTATGTGAGTCTCAAATATTGTCTGGTGACACGTAGCGTGCAAAGTTTGTTTCTTATTTGAAATTCGTGTATGTACAGGGCTAACCATACTTTAGTATCCATTGTATCAAATGTGGATTTTTATTTCACGACCACTTGAGTCAATAGAAGAAAAAAGCTTTTTGGCACAATGGATTCAAGGATGTTGATATATGTACATAAATATCCGTTTAGACGACCGAAAATTATAGTAAAATATAAATTGGTTTATTAGTTTATTAATTATTAGTGGTCAAAAATATAACTGCGAGGAAGATTAAAGAATATGATGTAATAATTTGATTGTGATTGTATTAATTTTTGGTAGATTTATTAACTTTAAACTTAAAATTCCACTTCATGTAGTTAAAATTTTTGAATGAGTTTTCTTAATGAGTGAAAAACTTACCGTGTTCAAGATTATCACTAAATCAAGCCATCCTCTGGGTAATTAACCTTTCGAATTATTCATAGCCCTGAATAATACCCTGAAAACCCTTAAGACCAGGGAAGTCTTAGGATGGTGTTTGACGTGTAATTTTTAAAAATCAAAAGTTAAAATTACCTCTTCACAATTTAATTCCAAAATTTCGACGTTGAAAGTTGAATATATTTCAAAATTTTAAATCTTAATACAATTTTCGTTCACACTTGTAGTTACTATTGTATTTTGTAACTGGAAAGTATCTGAATTCATTATAACAAGGAAAATAATTCAAACTACCAAAATTGGAAGGAATGAGTTAAGCAGAATTTGTAATGAAGTGAACTGTATCATTTGCGCTTGCGAAATAAGAATAAGCTTCATTTTTTACCACGGACAGAAATGCAGGCAATGGTTACACATTTTCTAGTTTTTGAAGTTTTATAGTGAATATGTATACGATCTTATTTAAATCTTACTATAGAACAATATATATTTAATTTAAATAATACTTGTACCTCATTCAAGTCATTTTTTATAATTCTTGTCAATTTTATCTTCAATTAATTATATCTGATTTTTATTTTATTTACTAATCATTAGGTTTTAAAACTTTTATTATTAGTTCAAATGTATTTATTTTCCATCCAAATACTCAAAGTTCATTTGATTTTTATATTTTCGAAACTTAAAGTTATTTTATTATTAGATTTTCCAATGTTTTTTTTTATCTATGTATTTGACTCTTTGGCATTATTTCATAAACATGATAACTCGATATATACCACTTAAAATTCCCACAATTGTCGAAGAATATTTAAAATAAAATCTGATCTCAGGAAGCCTAGTTTGACGATAGTTTGACATATAATATGAATGCACATCGACGATACGATTCATTCTAACATTCTTGTGAAAATGCTACTATCTAAATTTTTACTCTTTTCGGTATAAAATGCATGTATTTGGTTTTTGGTAAAGTCGATGAACCACCACTATCTCTTGTTTCTCACAAAAATGAATCTCTCCTAGTTATTAAAATAAGTAGGATGTATAATCTCGAGCAATGTTATTTAATTAGAATTTTTTACTTATCGTTTAAAATATATTGACGCTAGGCAGTAATTCTTTAATAAGTACGCTTAATCATTTGGAACAACTTTCTCCTACAGAAATTTCCTTTCGTCGTCGAAACTCTAATACCAACCGCTTTCAAATAATGAGACTTTTGCAAAAATATTCACTAAACAGGTTAGAGAAGAGTCTGTAATACAATTTGCGCTGTTTCGTTTGTTGTTTTTCTAAATAATTTGAAAATATTGATTGAGTGCTTAAAGTCTTACATAACTGTACAAAATATACATAACATCATAAACTTCAAGTCTTAGACTATTGCCAATTGACATCACCATCACTTCAAACAACAACAGTAGCTAAGATATTGAAATCATTTAATAGAATTCAGCTTGTATGAGGAAAAGAGTTCCAAAATTATAAAAATTTACAGTCCGTAGTTTTCTTCGTTTTATCTCCGCGGTTGTGAATGCGTGTCTCCACATTTAAGATTCTTATATGCACAAATCCAAAAATTCGCCAACCCCCGTACTTCCGACATAGCCCTGCCTTTGCATTCGTCTGAAAAGATGAAAACGCCCAGATCCAACCAAACTGAATTCTCCATTTTATGCCAAGGGTGAGATTCACTTTGGATTACATGTAATATTAAACCAAGGCACTAGGACATCCAAATAGCTCTGGAACTTGCCCTAAGGACTGATTAAAATTTACATTTATTTTCTATTCAAAGATCCAGTTTAGTAGTGATACTGGTGAAATTTCATAAACTAGACTCAACTAATTAAGGCAACGATAAATCACTTCATAATTTACCAAAAAAACTGAACACAGCCTGAATTTCTAGTAGAAATTTCATTATGTGAAGTTATAAATTAATATTAATTNTCACTTCATAATTTACCAAAAAAACTGAACACAGCCTGAATTTCTAGTAGAAATTTCATTATGTGAAGTTATAAAGTTATAAAATTATTCAATGAAGTTTTGGATTTGAAACAGTGATGCACAAAAATCAGGTAAGTATTTAATAAAATATAAGTTTAGAAAAGTACATACAGGAACTTAAATTTTTTGGTAGTATATCGTATGTTGTCGTGAGTTTTATAACGAGTAGCTACCAAATTAGTTTGTATATATTAAAAAAATTAGAATGAATAGGTTGGATCCCATAAAAGAGAGAACGGCTATGAAATGGTAAATGTCAATATTGAAGATGTCGGAGACAAAAAATTAAGTCCGTTTTTAGAAGCTGCAAAAAATGGAGACGTTGAAACATTAAGTTCGTACCTTGACAAAGGTGAAAAAATACTCCAAGTGGATGAGACTGGAGGCACTTGTCTTCATCATGCCGCATACAATGGTAAATTACCATCGTTATTACATCAACTTGTGTTTGTCTAACTAATCAAAATATCCATTTCCCACTTTTCAGAGGATTTCAAGCGTGGGATTGACTGTACGAACCGTATCATTACCAGAGCCCTTCAAAACTCAAATCCAAACATTCTACAAGACCTCCTTAAAATTGTTGATATTTCCAATCATACTGCACTGGGTAGGGCTGCCTTCAAGGGAAATGCTAAACTAATGGAAATTCTGTTGGATAATGGCATTCTACTAGGTGTTAGCAAAAAAAATCTAACAATTTTTCATATTTTGGCAAAATTGGGTAAGTCAAGTTGAACTGACTTAAGACAAAATAATAATTTTTACATTTGTTTGGCTTAGAATTTGTTCATTTTTTATACATTTTTTTAAACAGAAAATCATGAAAATGCTGCCGAATGTGCCGAAGTTTTATTGAATTTGAAATATTTTGACAATGATTCAGAAAAATTGCGCAAGTACTTAAATATTGAGGAGGAACATACTAAACAGACAGCTTTGCATATATCTGGGATTATGGGAAATGCAAAGTTAGTTAAACAATTAATTATACATGGAACCGATGCGAGAAAAGAAGACTACGCAAAGTCAAACGTTTTTCACTATGTCGTTGGGAACGGTATGTATATTGTTTATAATTCATAATTCAGTGAAACTATGTTTGTAAAAAAAAATATACATATTTATACATATTTTTTTTTGCGGTTTTTTGAAGCATTTGAAGAGGAAGCGGTAGAAATCACTTCCTTTTTAGTGCAAGAAAAACTTACACCAGAATGGAAAAAACTTTTACCTAACTTATTGGAAACTTTTGATACTTCTGAACGATGTCCTGTACATATAGTTGCAAGAAGAGGGTTTCATAAAATTTTGGGACTTTTCAAAGATTATTATTGGATAGCTGAAGGAAAAACAGGCTTCACTCCACTTCATGCAGCGGCAAGTCTAGGTAAAACTTTATAAAACCATTGAACATCTTTGAATATTAATTTTTACAAAAATATACTTCTTTAGCTCTTTAATGTTACACATCACAGCATAATCATAATAGACACATGTATTAGACATAACAAATTTTTTTTTCTCATGTTTGTACACAAATTGTAGAATTTGTATACATTTCAGGAGACGAAGTACAGGCAGAACTGTGCGTGATGGAAATTCTTTCCCACGCTGATGGCTATCGTAAATCAGAACTCTGTGATGCCGAGGACTCTGAGGGACGTACGCCCTTGTACCTCTCAGCTAAAGAAAAGAATGTAGAGGCATGTAAATTACTTTTACTCGCGGGCTCAAAATATGACATCAAGTGAGCCAAAACACATTAAGATTTACTTAACAAATGATATCGCTAATGGATGAGAATACTTAGCAACCTGTAGAAAACCTCGAACAGAAGTCTATGTGAGATAGGTCGAGTGACAAGTCCAGCAGAGAAGTACTAGGATAATGGTAGTAATGTTTCAATTACATAATGAAACTTCTTGTGCAAGATTTGATGAAATCTTCGAGTAGAAGGATGAGATTTTGTTATTTGAATGAGTTTTTGTTTAAAGATTTCATGATACTTTTGAGAAATTGCAACCGGATGCAATTTTGATCATCTTAAGCAAGATACAGTGGATCACGCTTATAAAATCACCCGGTTATAAGACAAATTTTTGGCGCACTTGGTTGGGAACAATGTATTTGGAAATCTCGACATTTTACTTTAGTCTTCATCTTTTTGGAACCTAGACGTGTTATAGTGTTTACTAATTGCCTTCCACAAACTTCTTTTACTTTTCACGTTTAAATTCTTTAATGTTGAAGTAAATGATTTTCAAAATGGATAAAGTAAATAAGTGAAATTATTCTTATTCTTTATCCTACAATATTGAAGTAATTACCTTCTGAAACCTGAAAAAACACAACAAGAAGTTGCAACCGGTGGCCGGCGAAGGAATAGGTAAAGGTAACTTAGTTTAAGGAAGTCCGAATCACACCGGTACTAAAGTTATAATTTTTGTAGAAATTGGTTAACAATTGCAATAATACCACCTGAACTCCAATATCATGTTTCCGTTATTAAAAATGCGACTTTTAAAGCAAAAATTACAGATTAATTGAAGTAGTATGCCTCAAGTTTACTTTAGCATTGCTTCTCCATTTAAGCTCCCATCAGAAAAATAAATATAACCTCTTATTTCATTCAAAAATCTCATAGCTTTTATTTAAGACTAAATTAAACCGTTATAAGACTATGACAGCTATAAGATCAAAATTTTCTGTGCAAAATCGGTGATTTTATAAGCGTATTCCACTGTATTTTCATTTGAACATGGGTGTATTTTGAATTATAATGTTAATCGTTTGTACCAATTCTAAAACGGGTGCTTTACAAAAACTAAAATTGAAAGGAAGATGCTGTTCCGCTTAAAACTATTCACTCACTCATATTCACTCAAAAATTTTATCAAATATTTGGAAAAAGTTGCATTGCATCAGGTCATAAGGAAGGCAATGGAATTAGGTGTAAAGAAAATGTCGCTAGATACTCTGTAAAATGTTTATAAAAGTGGAAATTTCCTTATAGTTTTTTTAGTTGAGTAGGTGCAGTTGTATAGAGAAACACCAGCATAAATAGCTCTGAAAAAATTAGTTAGGTGCTCCAAAAATGAAGAGTAGCACATTTTACTACAAGGAATCAGCATTTCCGTGAAGAAGAGTTGTAAATTATAAACACTCATTCCTGAATGAATAATTCCTAAGTTGTCTTAGGCGGTCGGATGACGAAAAGTAACTTTTCTTTTTTAGAAATTGTTAAGTAACTAGGGATCATATTATTTAATGTCTTAAAAAGCTTGAATATTAAGGTCGCTATTGCCAGCAGCGATTATCTAAAAAAATTTTCATGATGTCAGACAGACTCGTGAATTACATAAACCTTTCCAATTCCTCCATTCGCAGTTAAAATGAGTTCAGGTACATTAATTCTGTAACAATAGGAGCAAAAGAGGAAAGACACCACTGGAGAAAGTCTACGAAAAAATACCCCAGGCAGTTTCTGTTCTATTAGACAAAGCTGTAAAAAATTCTGGGTATGTAACCTTCTGCAGAACCATCAACACATGTGCTGAATTGGATTTTGCGTAAGTCAAAATAAATTTTTGTACTTTTATCATACGTAGCTGTTCAATTCGCGAAAAAAAAAGTTAGTAACAATCTGTACAAAAAGGATTTATTTTATTTTTCAGACCGATACTTGGCTATAGTATTAAAGAAAACATTTATAAGGAAACAGAAGAATTGGCAAAAGTGTGTGGCGCGAAGTTTGAAGATCGAAAAGCCGTACTCAATCATCCCTTTGTGAGGATCTATATCCATGAGAAGTGGGAGAAAGTCAAATGGTTCTTCCACATTTTCAGATTTTTACATGTAAGAGACAAATTTCTAAAATGTTTCTTTATTCTACAGGGTCTGCAATCAATTTTAGTACTCTAGCGAGCATGTTTTTACATGACGTCATTTATCCATGTCATGGCGAGGAAGACTTTACACAAAATTACAATGCTACAGAGTAATGTTAAAAGAAATAAGCAAAAGTTTACAATTTTGCGGGTGGGATTTATACCTAAATTAATAATTTGGCTTAGGTCTTGGTAAGGGCTTGGATTACAAATTTTCATATTTAACAATGAAAATAGAAAATACGGGCCCATATTAAGTACTGGATTGTACTCAAACTTCTAGTAAAGGTAAGTTCTCATGGCCGCTCGTGTATGAGCTTCGAGCGATTTTTATGAGCGTCGAGCGTCGAGCTTCACGTGTTGAGCTTCCGCAGCGAAAACAATTCTCATGAAAGCTCAAGCAAAAAGCGAGATACTGTCTTGAACAGCTGATCCTATTTTATTTATCCTTTTAAATAAAGGCTTTTAAAATATTGAATAAAATTTATTTTATTCATTAAAATAAAAAAACTGAAAATTACTGAATTAATTTGTTACTGAATTAATTAATTTTTTACATAATTAATGAAAAAAATAATTTTTTACTAAATTATTCAAAATTACTGAAAATTTGAAAATTAAACTATTTAAAATTCCCTCCAAAAAGGTGTTAGGATACCACAGTAGAGTAAAAACGCGTGTAGGTTGACGCAAGAAGTTCAAAATTATGAGCTTCCAGCTTCACGCGAACTTCGCAGGTAGTGTTGACGCACGTTTACTCAGGAGCGTCTGAAGCGAGATAGATTCTCATGCAGACGCTCTAACATCTGAGAATTCGCGTAAACCGAACGCTCGAAGCTCATGTAGGAGCGGCCATGAGAACTTACCTTAAGTTGTACTTGGGATTATGATTGGTATTAAATAGTACAAATCAAAATCTCACTACTGGCTTTGTACTGAAGACCTATGTGTACTTGAGATTTCCTAAGTCACCTCAGGGGGGATTAATTATAGGAGGTTGAAACTACCTCTGAATCACAACAGATCAATTCAATAACAGAGCAAAACAGTTTCTATTAAATATAATTTGTGTATATTCAAATGAATTAAACAAAGAAGTTTACCCAATGGATCACTTCTTTCTAAACTGGAATTCATTCTTTCATCCACAGTTACAGTTAGTTATCCATTGCCACTTGAAATATAGATTGTATTTAAATTTTGGAAATATTTTAACAAAAGACATCAGTCGTTTTTGTTTTCGTAGCCTATGCATTGTTCCATGCTCTCTTTTGCGCGGAGGTACGTGATGTTACATTAGCGTCGCTGCAGAAGACGGATGTAGCCTAAGTCTATTTGTTCTATTTCTTTCTGATTGATTCCAAATCGGTTTTTTCTTAATGTGTAAATGCGAGATGAAATACATACATTCGGAGAATCTACAGTGAAAATAAAAAAAATACTAAAATTGATTACTCACCCTGTACAATTTTTTTTTTCAGATTCTTTGGTTTTTTCTAAATTGTATTTTCGTGGTGTGGACATATCGCTATGTCTGTCCTATTCCGGGTGCAAAAAATTTCACTTGGACTGGACTTCGTCCGACGGAAGAAGAAACAGAAAACTTCAACAAAAGTAAAGGTTTCTAATTGGCTGTAAGTTGTTACTAACCTACAACAATGAAAATCTTTCTCTTCAAGCCCTTTCAGAGTGTGAAATCCCGTCAACACTGCGTGGAATAGGATTTGCAAATTTAGTTACCCTCTTTTTATACATCATTTGCCAATTTCATCACACAAAGCAAACTTTTCATCATTTTTTCCGACCTTTGAAATCTCATCCAGAACGAAACTGCTTGATAGGCACCTTGGGTGCCATTGGACACTACTTACGACTTGTTTTCTTGATTCTTCCTATTGGACCAATCATAATGGCTTCTGCAATATTGATAACAATTTTACCTACTCTTGGAATTCAGCCATTCGATGATTTTTGGCATTATTTTGTTGCGGGGGTGAATAGGAGTTTTTACATTTACTAAAAGGCTTTTAGTCTTATGTATGTAATCGTATGTCAATGTAATCGTAATTCTTTTGTTTCCAGATGGTGGGGTTAGGTGTTTGGGCTGCAATTTGCCTAGAGGCTATGAAAATTCCAAAATTTAGCGTCTACAAAAATTTACTATGGAGGGTAAGCTTCAAAGTTCAATAAATGATAGTCAGGGATTATACCTTGAAAGCTTGATAATATAAATTATAATATAAATTGGTATTATAAGAAATTTTTAGTTTCTAAATACTAAAATTATTCCAAATATCTTAGCTTTTGTAAAAAAAAAATTTCTCAACATCAGGTATGCATTGTTAAATTGGTTGGTATTTATGATATTAATTTATATTTTAGTCAGCAAAGACTTTGCTCATAGCCATCACAGTTACAGCACCAATCCTCTTGGGGTTTGCAGCTCTATTTGCTATTTTAATTCCTGCAGTGAGATATTACATTCATAGTTGACACTTAAAGAGATTATGTTTGAAAAACTTATTTTGAAATATTATCGTAGGAAAAGGCGTTTTCTTCCCCAGCACAATCTTTCGTGAAAGTGATTACATTCATGATTGGAGAGTTGGACTATGGAAATTTGGTCTACGAAGGAACGAATAGTGTATTCCTCGGATGGGTCATGTTGTTCATGGCACTTTTTATTGTCATCATTGTTGTCTTATTGGTCAATTTTCTCATTGGACTAGCAGCTGAAGAAATAAGTGTAAGTCTTGAGTTAATCCTGCTCGGTGCTAAAACACAATGAGTGTAGAGGTAGGAGGTGACGAAGATCTCAATGCATATCTATACAGAGTGTATTTCCATTGGCTGAAACTGATGAAACTTTTGATATTGTAGGACNGAAGAAATAAGTGTAAGTCTTGAGTTAATCCTGCTCGGTGCTAAAACACAATGAGTGTAGAGGTAGGAGGTGACGGAGATCTCAATGCATATCTATACAGAGTGTATTTCCATTGGCTGAAACTGATGAAACTTTGTACATTGTAGGATGTGTACGACCGAGCAGAAATTTGGAGTCTCTGTACTAAATTGGAAGAGATACATTCCCTGGAGTCGTTTCTTGATGACCAAATCACACTCTGTGGCAGAGGGTTTCTTAGAAGAAATCTAATGCTCATGCCTCCTGATCGAGAACATGGAAAAAATGTTAAGCAAAGGTGAGTTTAGTTGTACACATTTGGTAATTTTAAAACGTTAATTCAAAATAACAATCTTTACCAGGAGACAAGCCCAAATCATAATTCCTGATCTCCCAAGAGACCTTCAGAAGAAGTTTCATCAACTTAAACTCAAGACTATAAGACAACTTAAGTGAAATATCTACATACTACATCTACGCTATTTCCTATTGGTTGTGGATTCGTAAAATAGTATAAGGTTAAAATATTTTATTTCCCTATGAGCCAAACATCCAAATACTCAGGCTCATTTTGGACCCTGCAAATACAGAATTGCTGAAATTTGTAAACCAATTGAGTTTGGATATTTCAATTTTATTATCCCTAGATCTCTACAATTAGTAAGTAGTGCTATATGATCGGCATGTACAGGGAGTTTAAAGTTTTAGAGTACAGACTTTTGTCTGCTTTCACCAACACTCCTCCTACCATATGAGGTTTTTTGCATGGGAAGTAGAAAAAAAAATGAAAAACGAAATCATTTAAAAAATTGGTAAATTCAGATAATCTTGTTTGCTGGGAGTGTTGGTCAGAGCACTTGCAAACATTACATGACAGCATGTCCTTCGCACCATAGTCGGTCTCAATGGTGGGTGATTCAACTCAACATTGCAGTGTCTGGAGAATCTAAAGCAAATTAGCAAAAATCAAAATAAACAACCCTGCCTTTTCTTTCCAAATCTTAATTGTCAAACGTCTCTTGACATCCCACACCAACATACTTTAGTCAGAGTGAACCCAGCGAATATTTTAAATAATAGCGATGATAACCAAACCCACGCTACCAGCAGTTCTGCATATGGTAAAGAATTTGCAAAAAGGAAGAGGTTTTGCTAACTAAACAAAGAATCATAATTTTGCTGAATTATTTTGTCAGCAAGCCAGGACATGAAAACTATGGGAAAAAAAGAAAGTGTACTTTCTTCTCTGATACTCTAGAACTTCAGACATCCTGTACGCCCGTGAGTTTGACTTATATTCTCTGAATAATATATAAATAGTGCTGCTGATAATAAAATGTCCACGGTTTTGGTAGATAAATACAGGTACTGTCCCCTCCACTACTTCGTCAGCCATAATCGAGCCGATAACCATGAAAGTTTTTTTCGTTGTTTGGAGGTAATTCCTATAGTAACGTTCAATTTAAACAAAAAACCAAATGCTACCGCGGACTATTTTACATTAGAATATTTTTTTCATTCATTCAGTTCTTAAATATATGGCAAACTTTAAGAGCTTTTATCATTATATATCACGCATACCTTAACTTATTCCGGATT
This sequence comes from Holacanthella duospinosa, assembly GCA_002738285.1. Lineage (NCBI taxonomy): Eukaryota > Metazoa > Arthropoda > Collembola > Poduromorpha > Neanuridae > Holacanthella > Holacanthella duospinosa. Next base: position 52,695 of record NIPM01000146.1, on the reverse strand, counting down.
ATGTGGTTGCCGGCGGCAAAGTAGCGGGATCCATTCGTCTACACCAGACACCAAACGGCGACGGAGGTTTCTACGACGTCGGCCATACTTTGTCCAAAAGTATGCCACTATGAAACCTGAAAACAATTTGAATTTTTTAAATTAAAAATTTTTTTTAAACCAGGGATGGTAAATATCCTACATATTATGATAATTATCAATGAATCCGTTATCTTTACTATCTTTCAGATATTATTAATACTATCTCTGCCTAAAACGATTAGATACTTCCGAAGAAAGCCCCTACAGATGCAAAGACGACTAGCTATACACACGAGTTTTGAGGTGTAGAAACATACGTTGTTGCATCAGTTATTACTGTTGTTGGTTCCTCATCACATCCATTTATACAATTCTGCTGCTGTCGCCAAGCTCCATCAAACAAACATCCATTTCACTATTTTCGCTTGAAAATGCATACCGTATTTCTCGGTTTAAATCCCCTGGGGAATTATTATTTCAAACCGGGCAAAAGGTAGGGGGGGGGGAATTATTTCGAGGTGGGGAATTATTAATTGGAAGTGAACATTTTGCTTCTTTTATAGTTTTTTACTTCTTATAAGAGGTAAAAAAAGTACAAATAATGAATTTTTCTTATCAATGTAAGGGTATCTTATACTTTATTGGCTTTTTGTCGCCTTCTAAATTTTTAATTTTCCTCTTTTCAGGTAATTTTACATAAAATTGTTACTAATTTCGCGCCTGATAAGACTTTTAATAATTCCTCATGGGGATTTATTTCGAGGTGGGGAATTATTATTTCAAACTAACCAAAAAATGGGGAATTATTTTGGGGGAGGAATTATTTCGAGGTGGAGAATTAAATCGGTAAATACGGTATGATAAAAATTAAATACTCTCATTGCCAAAAGTTTATAAAAGTTATTAATTAATTTTGACGTATAATGAAAAAGCTGAGATCAGGTGGATGAATTTGGCGGACATAACCAATTTCTCACTGAATGAGTTGAAGCTGTTGCCATAAGAATTACCTCCAAACAACGAAAAAAACTTTCATGGTTATCGGCTCGATTACGGCTGACGAAGTAGTGGAGGGGACAATGCTTACAATTGATACTTACGTTAACTAGTCGAAGTTTACAAGTTTATTACCTTCGCTGGTGCAGTTGTAATGCTCAGCATTACATGCTGCAGGTGCTTTTAAGCTTACCATTTGATATTTTAGCTCAAGAGAATTTTTATTGCTGATGATTTACAGTTTTTATCATCATTCATCCCTCGACAAAGTAGTATTTTTTTTTATTAATTTTTTTTCAATTTTAAAACTTTTTTAATATCAAAGAAAAATATTAGTTTCATGAACTCAGTAGTATAAATTGTCACCATAATGAAAAAATTTCTTCTAAACTTCTACCGACTGGAAGGGTACCGAATATTGACGCCGCGTTACCACTCTGAATGATAAGACTAATTCTCTGGATAAGGTAGGTAGTTGCTCGTTTCTCACCAGTTGACAAGGATATTTTCTTACCGACTTGCTGAATAAGTGATTGACATTGAGACCCCCAAACACCTGATGTTTCAATTGCGACTGGCACGAACATGAATTGATTTTGATTCGTGGATTCATATTTTTTAATCTTCCTTTCTTCAGCTAACTTGGCGCAGAACCTTTCATCACTGTAGTATCGTGAATGTACGATGCCGCATAAGTGTCTGTACAAGTGAAGTCCCATATAAGTACCTTTCCTTTTGTCCAAGGTATTAGAGTCATCCCGTCTGGTCTTTTTCCATCTGATCTGAAACAACTGTTAGGTTCTCTAATTGACGGAACTTCTGCTGACCGAAAAGCGCGTGCAATGACATCGTTGACAGACTCATGGCGAAATCTTCTACCAATGCTATATTTGCAAGACAAACCATGGCGACCCCATTCGTCTACTGCTGTTCCACAAGGACATCTGTGAGGGATACAGATACGACATCCAAGTCGTAAACAGCAAGCAATTCTGAATGTATTGTCGGGTAGAAAAGTTCCCAGTTGGGGAGAAGGTAATGTTTGTAACCAAGCCCCTGTTTCTGGAGATTGAGCAGCTAAAATCCTAGCCGTATCTTCTTGTGATTTTGAAGACGACAGAAAATGTTTAGATAACAAATCGAAAGTAGGGCGTTCCCATGATATCTGATAATTTCATGAAACTTCTGTAGGTGGTGTTAATTTTGTTATTTCCTTCCAAAGTTCTTGAGCTTCAAATACTGATGAGTCATACAAGTCAGTCATAAGTAGTACAGCATGTTTACAAAAAACGAAAATTTCACCAAAAATGGCATAGGGGAGCAGACACACACATGTTGTGTAAGTTGGCATACACTATTTTTTCAAATTATTGTGTCTAGAAGTAAACTATAATTTCATAATAATTTCCAAATAATGTTAGCGTTTCATAACTCAGGGTAGTAGGTATTGCCAAGAAAGCAATTAATTATGACGGAACATCTAACAAATTACATTCAATAATAAAAAATTTGGCAATAATAATAATAATAATAATAATTCTTGTCTAATGTTGACTGATCAACTTTCTTTGTTTGATTGACACTTGTGTGCCGTTACATCTATGCATGCCTGTAAGCGGCGTCCAACGGAACGACAAACCTTTTGGCAATAGTCAATATCAATTTCTTCAAAAGCTTCACAAATATTGTCTTTGGTAAGCCAATGTCTGGGATAAGATTAGAAGATCTGATATTATTTCGTTAATCTAAAGGTCCACTTGCGCCACAAGGCACCGCCAGCCAACCCATTTCATACATGGGCACTATTTCTTATTCTCACTTTGTTTATGCTATTTTTTTAAATGCTTTGATAGACCAAAAATAGAGTCAGATTATGGACTCAAAAAAGGGTTTGTCAAATTTTTCGTTATTTGACCGACGTCGATTAATTGTTGTATGAGTGTACCTAATCGCATTTCCCATGTGCCATATTTTGAGTTTTTCAAAAATATTTTTTGAATTTTTATTAAATTTTGAAGATTATTTCTGAAAAATAAACATTTATATCATGTTGGGTTTTGCTCTAAACATGATTTCATGCATTCAATGCTGCTCCCAAAAGTAGTAGGAGTAGATCAATACCCAACATGATCTAAATGTTTATTTTTCAGAAATTATACTTTTCAAAATTTAATAAAAATTCAAAAAATATTTTTTTTTATACTGAAAATATGGCTCCTGGAGAATGCGATTACGTACACTCATACAAAATTTAATCGACTTCGGCAGATAAACGAAAAAGTTGACAAGGGTGTTTGAAACCCTTTCTTTCAATTTCAACACTAGCCCCTTGCCCCCCCCCCCTCATTCTGAAACTTTTTAAATTATATTTTCTTACTCCACACATCCCCTTTGGCAATGGGGTGTGTTAAAATTTCAAGTGTCTGAAAAATGTCGAACCTGAATTTATTTTCAGTCCCAGGTTTCAAGGACAATTGCTCGCTGGCAATTATCGTTGCAAGACTAGTTTATCACATGACTCAATTTTGCCGGAGGATAGATTCATTGACTCATTGAGTCTATAATCTGATTCTATTTTTGGTCTATCAAAGCATTTTAAAAAATAGCAAAAACAAAGTGAAAATTAAAAATAGTGCCCATTTATGAAATGTGGTGCAAGTGGACATTTAGATTAACGAAATATATCATATCTTCCGATCTTATCTCAAACATTAGCTTACCAAAGACAATAGTTGTATCTGACCTTTGACACAGTTGTTGCCTGGATTGAAACACCGTTGGGTTGGATATTTATTACTTTGAATAATTAGTTATAGTTAATTAGTTTGTATTTGTGTCTGGATGAGTCTATTTTTGTTGAATAATTCCTCATCTAACTTCACTCCCTCCCCTTTTTGTTTTTACCGCTGTTCATCAAATGTCTCAACTTGACTTAAGAGAAAACAACTTTCATTAGTATCCGTTTTTTGTAAACATGCTGTATTAGTTCTACAGACCGTCTATAATTAATAGTCAGTGATGTTCTTATGATTTCACCATAAGTATTTTTCTTTCTCCACAGCTTTCTTTACTTGCAAAAAGGAGTGCAAAAATTAATTTTGAAATCCTATTTTTTTTATTTGATTTGCATACTGTGCAAACTCATTCAATTCGGTCGCTACGTCTGCTAGGTATTTATAAAAGTTTATCGATTCGGTTAATTATAAACAGTCTGTACCTGTATGTATTTGCCTTAATAACGAGCTATTATATTTCTACATGGAATAGAAATTATAACTTGAGAATCTCCAATTGCAGATGGTGACAAGTGGCGACATGGGAAATAACTGTCGTTAGCAAACTGTTGATATGTAGGTAACACCCAGTGCATTAACTTCCATACAGAGCGAAATTGTGAGGTTTCATTATTTTAGGTACCTGTAACACTGTTTCTCTACTTTTTGTTTGAATGTAGCAGAACCTTGTAACATTGTAGCAGAATTGATTCATGTAACAATATTTCTAAAACAATTGTAACAATACTAATTCCAATACACACAGAACATAGCATAAAAGATTGAGTCATTGGTGTCTTAACTTGGAACGAAGTTGCAACTTCAACTTTCTTAGAATTTTTCAGCTGTATAACTTTTTGGATCTTTCGTTTCTCTGCATCCATGAAGTTTTTCTCCCAATATTCATTGATTCCTGCCATAAATATGGCAGCCATAAATCTATAATAAGTCTCTGAATGATGAGATCTCACATACTGTGTAATATGGTTAACAAGGAATGTGTCCTTCACCATATGACATGACCCTTTACCACCTAATTCCGATTCAGACTCTAGTTTCATTCCAATCATTTTTTTTTCAGCAGCAATAATACATCCATAATCCACATACTTCACAAGGACTTTTATACCATTGCGAAGTTGAGATTTTATTTCTGCACTGATTGGCAAGATAAATTTTCCTAAATCTTCTCCAGGAAACCATAATTCAAATGATTTTTTATGAATTTGAAAAAAATTTGATTGATTACTTTCTGGAATAACGAATCGATACCCATTAGCAAAAAGATCTCTTGTTTGTTGAATTGGTACTTCTGCAAAAGGAAGTGTAATTTTACTAGTTAAATAAGACAGGTAGCATTGCTGAAGTGTAAATATTGCAAAAGCTGAAGAAGAAATAATTAAAGATTTCCTATTATTTTGTGTAGGTTGACCTATAAAGTTCCATAAAAGGTCAAGACTGTTCCAAATTCGGCACTTTTTCTCCATAGCCATAATCAATAAGATGAAAATTGCAAATATTATCCAAGAGATTGAATCTAATGGATTCAAAATAACTGTCAGCATGTTGGATTCGTTAAAAACTACATTTGTTTTACAATACATGAGATTCATTCTGTTAGCAAAAAGAATAAATAATTTGATGTGAGATGTTGTATTTTCTGAAGGAAATTCATTGCAGTGTCCACAAATCTGAAGGGCATTTTCCCGATCTTTCGAACTTGGTGAATTCGTATATGATATATTTAGTTTACTAAATGCTATTCCATACAGAATGTTTACGGTTGCTTTAGCATGTTTATTTGTTTGGAGTGCAATATACTCGAGATTCTGCACGTGTGCTAAAATTATACGATCATTCCATTTTGGATTTTTGTATGGATACGCAGGTTTCTTTGAACAATGGTAATCAACAAATGTAATTCTTTTAAGAAGTAATGATAAATTTCTAGCCTCTTTGTCATTCAGTTGAATTTCACTACCACACATGTAGAATGAAAGCTCGAATTTATATTTAACAAATTTAAGATCATTTGTTATGTTAGTAGTTTGTATAATTATCATCCTTATATTTACATCGGTATAAGGATCATTTTGTTGTAAAGTGTCCCAAACCTCTGTTTTATCTAAACTTGGAGACAATGTTACAAACCATAGTGTGGTATCTAAATCTTTTCCTTTTGAAATACGTATAAAATCCTCCCAATTGGAGTTTATATCGTTTATACAAAGAAACCAATATATTCGAGGAGTATCCTTTTTAGAAATATAACTACAATTTGATCCCGTAAGGACAGTTGGATTGTAGGTTTTGATATTGTAACTAAGTTGTCTATCGAAGATCACGGTACACCAATCAGATTTTAAACTTTCTATATTTGAATGTATATGTAAAAAAGTTTCTGGTAACAATGGGATAACGTAAGACTCGTCTACACTTGTTACGATTTTGTTGACAGAAATAAATAGTAAAGTCAACAAATTTGGTATATTCATTTTATGTAATACCTGTAAGCGGTCTAACACAATGGCAATCGTACGAATTTGTCAAATCTAAAAGCTACCTATAAATCCAGGTGATCTAGCTCATGGCAGGTAAAGTTGTCGATTAGTGCAGTGACTTTCAAAACTGCAGTAGAGTACTCAAAAATATCTTCTAAATAAAAGAATAAGCTTATAAGTGCCGCACTAGTAGGTAATTTTCAAAGTATTTGTCTCTTTAATGTCACTGGTAGTAGTGTGTAGTGGTGTTGGTGTTAGCTCACAAGAAGACTTTAACAGTAAGGTGTAGTGATGAAGTGTTTGGCTTATTTTTCATGACAAAAGAAAACCCAAGTAATGCCGTAGTTACACACTGCAACATTTGGTTTAGAAATCTTGACCGTTTTCATCCAAAATTTCATGGGTTGATATGAAATATTTAATTGCATCTTCAGTTACACTAGGCAAATGAAATCTTTATCTAAAAATGAATCAGTTTACTCAAGTAACGAGGATTGAGAAATTGCAAAGAAATTAGCCGAGATAGCTTGATTTTATGTATTTATTACCATAATATCTAAATCTGGTTGCGGACTTTCAAAAACTGAAAACTAAACTGGAAAAAAATTTTTTTTGTAACTTTTGGATAGCAAGTTGTATAGACTTTACCCCTAGGATGCCACATCGGTTGACTGATTTAACAATTAAAAAAAACGCGGACATTAATTAGTACTGTAAGAAATTGGACACAGAAAAGGCATAAGAAATGAAGGAGATTGAAAGCCTAAGTCCAACCCAGTACTCCTAGGATTCGGGAAGAGGAAAACTATTACAAGATTATTAACAAGAAGGACTAATTAGACCTAGCTAAGGCCATATGTGTGGACAATGAGATTGAGGTTTTTTCTCGAGTTCTCAGGCTGAACGTTCGCTGTGCAGGTGCATCCTACTACCCATGCTGGTAGGACCCTTGTATTTTGACTTGAGTAAGAAATAAATATTATTTTAAATTATTATACGATTTTTGGACGAGAGTTATACGGTTTGATCACTCATATGCCAGAAGAGTTGACAATTTTAACAAAAATGAAAAACTTAATTCGCCAATTGGTTAATACTGCGATTAGCTAGGGAATGTGACAGTGGACTAGAATAAATTTCGGATAAGCCAAACTCCATAGAACCGGATTGCTTATATGTTTCGTTGTAGCCGAGGTAAAAAGCATACCATTTATGTGATGGGATCGCAAAAAAAACGTTAGTAGTAACCGAGGTCGGCGTATTCTTAACGGAGCTTTACAATATTTTAAATAATATAATAAATATAATTTTTATATACAAGTACTCCTCACGGAAGTTGCATGGAATGACAATAGGGTTCATGGATGCCAATTACACATCATATTTAAGATGGCGTTCTTTCACTAAATTGGCTATATCATTAGGCATACTTGTTGGTATATTGGTAAACTATGTCATAATCTATGTGTATGATCAATGATCATTACACAAGAACAGAATTTTAGACATGGGTTTAAACCAAATTTATTTCATGCCTTCTATAGTTTTTGATGTAGGAAAAAAAACAATTATTTATGATATGGCAGAATATTCAACCTTGACAGCTATGTTTGTGCTGAACATGTCAAATTATTTTTGTCAAATGTTCGTTATCATTTCGTTATGTTATCCTCTGTAACATACCAAATTTGAATCAGAAATCTGAATTGCAGCTAGACGTCCAAATTCAGCAATCATGTTAACAATATACTTTTTCATGTTAGTACACTGGGTTGATATGTGTGATACGGATATTAACTAGTGTAATGTTTCAATAATTAAGCTGATGTTTAATACCTTCAAAATAATATTTTGGCATGATTTGAATCCCTTGACTGCTGATATAAAACATTTGAGAATACGAATTCAGACACGATCGGTTATTCGTTTTCAAAAGTAGAATAAATATTAGAGAATTAATAATAATAGCAATTTTGATTCTACTCTATGGGTCTGTTTTCGATCCGTCAGAAAATAACAGAAAGGGATTTTTGTTATTCCGATACATTAAAACGAAAAGGAGAAAATATTTGGATAGAAATGTTAAGAACGGTTGTGGCCGAATTCCGAGCGGAAAGGAACGAAACCAATTTCTCATTTATTATGTGTTGCAAACACATTATAGATCTGTCTTGGCCGTCCGTCCGTCCGTCCGTCGGTGCTCTAACTCAAAAACTCATTGACGGATCGAAATGCGGTTTTCACTAGTTGATAGTTCATTCACTAGGAACTGACAATTTCGAAGATGAGCCATATTCGTCAACTCTGGCCAAGTTTTTTTCATTTTTTTCTCGAAACTCAATTTTTGTCCTATGGGAATTTACACGTTAAATAATAACTCGAATATTTCGATAACCAATGGATGGATCGAGATGTTTCCGTAGTTTACACTACGGAATAGCCCATGTCTTAAATGTCACCCCGCGCATCCTAACAACCTAACAATGCTAATACAGGGTGAACCAACTTAATCCGGGCCTTCTTTCTTCGCCTTTCACCAAAAACGGCTTGGGGCAGGCGATAGACAATAGTAAATGATGGAAGTGAAGTTAATTTTATTGTAATCACTATAAAATATCTGTTCCGATGCAAAGCAATGGAGCAAAGCAGAGAGACAGAGAGAGGAGGGGTCGGCAGGTTCTCTGTTGAGTCAGGTGGAATAGATGCCAAGGGATCGTACCCCATTCCTCTAGTTGCTCATTCTCTCAACTACCCATCTTTCAGCATTACAGAATGGCCTTTGTTTAAATTAATTAATTTTTGAAGAGGAATGTTTTCTCAAACACACGCTAACTTCATTCCTTACAACTTTTGTATTTCGTGCTCTTTATTTGCTGTCTTAAATTTTTTTTGGTGAAAGCGACTTTCTACGGCCCAGATTAAGTTGGTTCACCCTGTACTAACAACCTAATAATGATAATACTAACAACCTAACAATACTAATACTAACAACCTAACAACTTAGCATTACCATGCATCCGACATTACCATATCTCGGACATTACCTTACCCCCAATATTACCATGCCCCTCCTGGCGTTACTCTATCCCAGACAGTTCGTTTCTTCGAAGATATAAACATAATACCCTACTCCCTCATGCCACTCACATATGTCGCATGCTCCTCATTTGGAATGTTTTTAAATGCTTGGTGATACATCATTGCAAAAACTGTGCGAAATTTCAAAGACAGTTGGAAAGCAATGTTGATGACAAATAATAATCCAAAGAATCTCCATTTCCTTTCATTTCTTCGGTCTTGCAACAATCTCACGGTACAATTGGGACCGTTTTATAACTTTGAAAGAACTACAATTGTTACATTTTTGAAGACAATCGCAAAGAATGCATTAGACCATTTATTAGCTTTCTAGTGTTAGGTACATACTCTACAATTAAGAATAAGCCTATACTAAAGAAGTAAGGAATATCAGTTTTGTTCGCTGCATCCATATTTAATAGAGTCCATGTGTTATCCAGCTTCTCTAATTGATTCCCAGCAGTATATACAGGGTGAACCAACTTAATCCGGGCCGTAGAAAGTCGCTTTCACCAAAAAAAAATTAAGAAAGAGCGCGAAATACAAAAGTTGTAAGGAATGAAGTTAGCGTGTGTTTGAGAAAACATTCCTCTTCAAAAATAAATAAATTTAAACAAAGGCCATTCTGTAATGCTGAAAGATGGGTAGTTGAGAGAAATGAGGAACTAGAGGAATGGGGTACGATCCCTTGGCATCTATTCCACCTGACTCAACAGAGAACCTGCCGACCCCTCCTCTCTCTGTCTCTCTGCTTTGCTCCATTGCTTTGCATCGGAACAGATATTTTATAGTGATTACAATAAAATTAACTTCACTTCCATCATTTACTATTGTCTATCGCCTGCCCCAAGCCGTTTTTGGTGAAAGGCGAAGAAAGAAGGCCCGGATTAAGTTGGTTCACCCTGTATTTGTAGAAACACGTCTCTCTCTACACCATTTTTAATTGGATGTAGGCTTTTAGTAAAGGGTACTTAGATACTGCATACTTTAAAATTTGAGCCCAAAAGAATACTTTTCTGTAAATGCAATAAAAAGAATGCAATAAATGAAATTTTTTTTTAAATAAGGTGAAATTCCAACTTCTGGTGTGGAGCGAGACTGCCAGTAAAGTTTAATCCAAATTTTGGTACTAAAAGTTCATCGTAACGGTCAATCAATCACCAATGAAGCCATACCGATATGCAGTCACAGTGTACCCACTTCTCATGACTCCATATTAGATTTTTCCACTAACTTGTACGATGATGTATGCTTTCTATTTACCAGACCAACCTCTTCCATTTATGCCCTAAATTAATGGTGGTTTCTTGTGCTTTCTGATGAACTTTTAGTGCAAGATTGCCGAAAACCTTTATTCGTAGTGTTGGTGCACACTAGATTTCGATTTAGACATTAATTTTTGATGAAATCACTGATTTATTGCATTCTTTGCATAAAATGTAGCGATTGCGGGTTGGAGTATTCTTTTGGGTTCCAATTTTCAAGATATGAAATAATTATCCTAACCTAAAAATTTACATTCAATTCAGAATGTTCGGGAGACGTGATTCTACAAACTTAAGTTGCTGGGAATCAATATTTTACGTTTTAAAAGCTTAAAAGCGCTGTTGAAGAGACTGATACAGTTACAAAACTTTGTGAAAATTTGGCTATAAATTACTAGGTGTAAAATTATTGGAACATAACGTTGAAAATACTTGTAGCATATTTCTAAAAACATAATTAACGATGCTAAACCAAGCTGAACAAGTAAAAGCACGAATGCGCCTAAAATTGTTTTCAATTCCAACGCGTTAGGGCGACATCTATCTGAAAAAGTTCGAAAGTATTTTCGTTCCGATCGCTGAAATTGTAAATCTATTTGGAACCACCTGACAAAGAGACCTCTGTCGATTGCTTCTCCAATCACTTTATCAAAATTTGATAAATAAGGTGTCTCTATTGGTGTCAAAAGTCCTCCAAAAATAAAAAGTGTTGACACATCTGACCTTGAAAATGGGATACGTCCTTGTCTATCTGCAAAATGTTGAAAAGCGACAAAGTCGACCATATCATACCAAACTAAACAACTTGCGCGACCCGTTAGAACTGCCTCAAAACATTTCACATCATTCACTTCCAGGTTCATATTTTGTGTTATTTTCTGTAGACTGGGATTGGTGGATTGATTCAAACTATCAAAAGCCACACCTCCTTTGTAACTAAGAATGATTTTATAGTTGGAGTCTGCTAAATCGTCGAAAGTCTTAGGTACTTGACTAAACTCAGGAAACATTGATGAGTTCATAACTTTTGATTTGTAAGCTGTGGTCATTATAAGGCAAAATATGAGCCAATTTACCATCATTACACGTATGTAGTTGAGTTTTATATGATGAGTTAGGTTTGTTGCTTCCTCGATGAAACTGTGAAGCAAGTATATAAACACTTTGAGTAGTCCAACTTTTGTAGGGTAGATGGCGTTAAGAGTTAAAATAGTCCCAAAAGTTAAACCCATTAAAACTAATATGAATAGCCAAACTTGTCCCGATAGAGGGTGGTAAATTGACTTCCATGTGTAATATTCTATTGGTTTTGCAACAATAAATGAAAATTTTGTAAAGTAAAACATTCGAGTACAAGTGACTGCGTCGACGCGTGAATAGACCATACCGATAGAAGAGGTCATATCAGCATGTCCATAGACAATATCTCCTACAGCTCCTTTCCAAATACCATTTACTTTTACACCCGTCCCACTACCTCCATTGGATGGAAAAAATTTAGCAGTAAAATTGAATCTGTAACTTAAATGTAAAATAATTCCTGCATTTATTCCACGTTTTAATTTCCACTCATTATTATCCAGTTTAAGTTCTGTTATCCAACTAGTAAGAGCTGGTGTACTGAATCTTAGTGGTTGACCTCTGAAGGTATGAGTTTCTATATAATCTGGGAACAAGTCAATAGGATTTTCTAAATTTCTTGAATTTCTTGTTTCTAGCTCAATGGTTTCAGTTTCAGTTTCAAAATTTTTAGAATATGGTGAATATTTGACAACATTAAGTGATTTAGATAAATAGTCACTGTACGCAATTCCAAGTTTAAATTTAATATTTGATGTAGTTATTGCCAACACATCATAAACGATAGAACTGTGACATAAAAATATATAGTAGGAGTGTCTCTTGTGAGCTATGCTTTTGAATGAGGATATTTTATCAACAATGTTTCCGACAGTTATTGTTTTGGTATACATGTCAGATGCAATTACAACGTATGTACAGATAGATCGATATCGGTATAAGTTGGTAAATGTTGGAGCCGATATATTATATGGCGATTGGAATATATAAATTCCATAAAATCTATTGTTTTCAAGACTAAAAGTATTCAATTCTCTGTTGAAAACTAACACAAATGTACAGTTTTCTATTTCATTTGGAATTAATATCGAAAATATGGATGAAACTAAAGTCGCTGGTTGCAAAAACGACATATTTATGCACGAATAATTAGGTCACTATGAAATATTTTTGGACAAAATTGATTAACTTTGCTTGGGCCAACAAAAATTTTTGTACGTAACTACTTTTTATTAAGGTGTAGTAGCTATGCTACACAGAATAAACTTTGAGTTAAGCCTACACATAGGTAAGGAATATTATTTAATTTTTATGAAGGTACAATTATCAAAATGTTTATGATTGACCATTCCTTTATACTTTGATTTGCCAATAATTTCTCTTGGGATTTTAGTCTGTAAATTGAAATATAGACTCCATTAAAACAGTTACAAAAGTAATTAATTTCATACGTGCGTGAGAAACTTTAGCTTCAAATGTCAATCTATCAACAAGAATACCTATCAAAATTGGACAATTCATGCAGATATTCAAAATAATATTGCTAATTAAAATAACCAACTGAAATTTCATTTAGGGTCAATATAGTATATTGTGCCGCAGAAGTACACATAGCAAAAGTAAGTAGCCTGAGGTGCAAAAGTTTCTGTACATGAAGGAAATGAGTTTGATGTGAGTTATAGTGGAATAAGATAGTAGGGGTCTACCTTTTCATATTGCACACTTTCACACTTTCACACTTTCACAGAAGTGTGAAGGAGAAGTGCGAAACTCCTCCTCAGAAAGTGTAAAGAAGCAATTACAGAAGTGCAGAAAAACAGGTCTCACCCGAAAAAATTTCATACTTGAACACTTTCACACTTTCACAGAAGTCTTTACAAAAGTGTGAAAACACGCCCCGAAATTCAAAACTTGCCAATGAGACGCCGTAGCGGGACAAAGTGTGAAAGTGTGAAAGTGATCAAATAATTTTTTTCACACTTGTTTACACTTCTCATACTCCGTCTATTTAAAACGTGATTCAAAACTTCAGATTTTCGTTTCAATTGTTTTCAAGATTTTGATTAACGACAAAAATCATTTAAAACAAAATTACCTGATCAACCTCAATTAAATTCAGGTAAATTTTATCTTCCTTTGACTCATCAGCAGAACCAAGATCGTCAAAATCGTGCAAAGCATCCTCAAATATGTTGCAAATAACTAACAATAAATAGAAAGAGTTGAAATATTTTCAAGTGTGAATTGTATAGAGGTCTCACCCGTTGTGGCTTCACACTCATGCGCGCTTCAACATAAAAGTGTGCAATAAAGTCATCTGTGAAAGTGTGAAACTAAAAAGGTAGACCCCTAGTGAGTTTCCAACCCCCTATTTTTTATGCATATGTTTTTCAATTAAAACTTTCTCCATGTATAGCAACTTCTGCGCTCCACTATAATGATCTGAGTTAATAGACAATAAAATTTGATCTTTTGAACCAAATGCTCAGTGTTTTTAGATTTTTAGTTGCTTTTCAACGTTATTTCAGTAACAAAAAAATTTCCAAAGCAAAAATTTTACCTGACAAAAATAAATGGAGGAAATTAATAATTAGATGTGAAGTTTCTTCAGTAAAGAGCATAAAGTAACTTATTCCTAGCCTAACTAAGCTTTCCAGACTGTATTAGATTTGAACCATTCACATCGTATTCTAAATATTAAGTCACATTTCGATCTTCCCATATCCCATAAAATTTATTGGACTGGTTCAAGAGGATGCAAGCTGTTGCTAAGAGTTGCTTTCACGGTTGTCACGCCTTGTTGCCTTGTTTCAATTTATGAATTATGTCCTACAATCACCAAATTTATAAAAATTATTTTAAGGGCAAAAAAAANTGCTAAGAGTTGCTTTCACGGTTGTCACGCCTTGTTGCCTTGTTTCAATTTATGAATTATGTCCTACAATCACCAAATTTATAAAAATTATTTTAAGGGCAAAAAAAAAAGTAGACCAATTAGATGAAAAATTAGTTATGAGTCGCAATGTTCTGCTGTTGGAACTAAACACCCAAATTTCCCAAACTTGTTAGCGTTTTTTTGAAGTTTGAATGGAGAAAATAAAATTATTTCATCTAAATAACTCACTGTTATAGTAAAAACCAAAGATAAACAGAATTAGCACTCTTACCGTAAGAGTAAAGCATCGTCTGCGGATTCTAATCAGCCAAATGCATCAGCCCATTATACTAGTCATTCAATTTTTTAGTTAGGTTGTTAGGTTGAGTTGATTTATTAGAAAGCAATGGTTTGACGCATTGGGCTAATAAAATCGGCGGACGGTGGTGGTGCTTTACTTTGACCCACACTACTCCACACTATGACGGGAAATAATANTCAATTTTTTAGTTAGGTTGTTAGGTTGAGTTGATTTATTAGAAAGCAATGGTTTGACGCATTGAGCTAATAAAATCGGCGGACGGTGGTGGTGCTTTACTTTGACCCACACTACTCCACACTATGATGGGAAATAATAAAATTTGCTTTGATTTTTAGGAACCCTGATTCTAAGGTTAAAAATGACGATCTGTAAGGGTGCGCAGAGACACAAAAGGTCCACTGTTTAGTAACATTATAAATTAGCTAAAATAACTAAAAATCGTCAAATTAGTGATACTAAAGTTTAAGAAACAAGAATGTTTGTTTGAGTAAATATTATATTTGTAATAAATGGTAAGCATATGCGGAATAGCTTTAAATTATATCAGAAGTGGTGTAAAAAGGCTTTATTTTGGTCAATTCAGGATTCTATATTCAAAGTAATTCAGATAACCTCAATAGTGTGGTATAGTTATTAACTATGGTCCACAATCAGAGTTTAACTGCTTGTAAATTATTATAAGAACCAATAAAAGCAAGTAGGTGACCTCTATATGTANTGGCTTTAAATTATATCAGAAGTGGTGTAAAAAGGCTTTATTTTGGTCAATTCAGGATTCTATATTCAAAGTAATTCAGATAACCTCAATAGTGTGGTTAGTTATTAACTATGCTCCACAATCAGAGTTTAACTGCTTGTAAATTATTATAAGAACCAATAAAAGCAAGTAGGTGACCTCTATATGTAACTTTCTACTTTGGAAGGTGGTCTAGACTTACGACAGAGGTTATTGACATGTTTAAAAATCCTGTCCAACAGTTCTAACATGTCTCTTTACTCTTTACTCTTTATCATAGAAGTGCCGTTCCATGGACGCTAGTCCACAGAGAGCGGAAATAAATAAATCAAAAAAATATATATCCACAATTTGAATACTTATTATTGTCCTATTTCAATCAAAGCATTTATAATTAAATTTGTTTTAAAATGTCCTGAAATTAAAATTGTTTACTAAAGAGATTATTCTCAGGATAAAAGATAGGAGAATGAAGTGGAAAGAATTAGGACAATGGAATGTAAAATGTAATTCAACAAACTAGAAACAGGTAGGAAGACTTCCTGATTTAAATTTTATTATATTATTTGTATATTGAGCGGTGCATCCAGGAAATGGAATTTTCTTCCTTTCACCTGGATCCTCAACAGTCAGTCACTCCATTGCCCATCACTTTTGGTTCCATTTTCCAACAACCATGTTACTTTGTAGGTACTTGATTCTAATTTCTCTAATAATTACTATTCACTCTCGGCCTGTTGAAGAGGAAGAAAATGACGACCCCCTCAACGAACATAAGAAAATTAAAGATGAAGATGTCAAACAAGTTATAGGTGATTTAGAATCCTTGATTAACAAATTACCAGTAGAGAGCTTGGAAGGAGATACGATTTTACATCAAGTGGTCGATACCCTCAACGGTGTGACGTTCTACAAAGGCAACGGAACAGGGAAGAAGGACCCAAGCATTTATGAGCGTCATTTCAATGATCAAGGGAAGAAAGCAATCGTTCTTAATCCCAGTGAAGACAAAATTACGATAAGAAAGGCTAAGAAAACATTTGTTGGGCTCAAACATACCGGAGAGGGCTCAAAATATCATGTTTTTTACATATACGTTCGGTAAGTATGATGTAGTCGTCAGTTAGGCTGGAATGAGTTAAAAAAAAATTTCTTATCTAAAAATAACAGTGACGCAACTTCCAGTGAAGAGGGATCTAAGCTAATTGGGAATGAACACAAAATCGTTGAATATGACTCTTGGGAAAATCGTGAAGACAAACTTCAGAAAGTAAGCAATGGATTCGGTTGGAATGATTGTAGTTCGAGTATTTTCATCCCATGCAAAACCAATGAGAAAACTGGATTTGCAAAACCAAGAGTCGATCATCGAAAACCAAATAAGGGTGAAGGTCTCGAAATTTTTAAGGAAAAGAAACAGAGAAAGGAACACAAGGTCGAGGGAGTTATCAAAACTGAAAGCGGATTGGATTCGGATGAGAATGTTGATTTCTTCTGGGATTTGGAGGATGATATTCAAAAAGCTCGTTTCATTGGTGTCGGGTGAGGATGCGCTGTGAGAACACGGTTTCAAAAACTCGTGTTTTCAATTTTTGATGATTATTTAATATAATAGTCAGGCAAGAGAATATTAATTATTTATGTTCCTTTACATTATTTTCATTAGCCTTGATCTGTTGTCCGGTGGCCTTGGGGGTATTCCGAATCTTCTGACTGGTGTTTTTGGTGGAATTACAGGTGATAACTCAATTCTAGACGTGTTATAATCAGTGTAAATCATACAAACCCTGTTCTTTTTGTTGTATATAACTAGAGGGCGTTGGTGGATGTAAGAATAATTTTTAAATTTCTATTTTTCAACAAGTCAACTCAATTACTTGAAGCTTATTTTGTACTTTTCACCTTTTGTTTTCAGTACTGTCAGGGGTGTTAGGGACAGCAGGTATGCCAAGTCAATATGAAAGAATAATGTTAATGTAAGGTCTTTCAGTGTAATCAATGTTGCTCATGCGCAGGTCAACTTCTATCTGGTGTACTAGGAACTGGTGTTCAACTTGCCACTGGGATTGCTGGTGGAGCAACTCAAGCGTTGACAGGACTAGTGGGAGCTGCATGTATAATGTTTTAATATTTATATATTTCTATAAAACCCATTATAATATTTAATAATATTTGTTTAATTTATATGGTTTCTGTTTTACTATTAGCAAGCATGGTTAGTAGGTGAGTTGTTAATTTCGAACATTCGTTTTGGAGTGAAGCTTATATCAAAAACAATTTTATTGGACAGTGGATTAGGCGGACTTCTTGGAATGTTTGGCGGTGGTGCGGATGGTGGAGGTGGAAGTAATTTATACAATTTTATAAGTAGATTTCACCAGCTCTTTCCACAAAGATATCCCAATAAAAACTCAAATTCAAATCAATCAATTTCAAATATAATTTTTGAATTCACAAGTTAATTGATTGAAATCCATTTTGAATTTTCTTTCCGGCACCCTTAGTCGAAAGGCGTGATGTAGACATAGGTTAGTTTGTATTGCTTAAATTTTATTTGTTTATTGTAGTTGGTGGTGGTTTCGGCGCAGGAATTAATGTGGCAGTTGATCTTGGTTCGAAGTAATCAAATTATATTTATATCACATTTGACATTATACCAATTACCTTCTGACAAAGGATGTCTCTAAATCTTATGTTTGTAACCTTAATATTTAGGTTTTTCGGAGGTATGGTAGATGAAGTTAAAAACTTGTCCCTCAAGTTTTCACTAAATTCCTAATTTTCAAATCAACAGGAATGGTTGACATGGTAGGTCAAGGCATGAATTTAGGAATGGGCATGATGAATCAAGGAATGAATGTAGGAATGGGCATGCTGAATCAAGGAATGAGCATGCTCAACACAGGCATGAGTCTCGGTATGAAATATGAAATTTTCAAATAACATTTACAATGCAATGACAGCAAAAATGGTATCATTTTATGAATTGTTGTGCTTTATAGGAACTAACATATTAGGCGCCGGCAGTCAGATGTTAACGGGAGCACTTGGAGGCGTCATGAAGTTGGTAACTGGACTATTTCAAGGTATTTATGTAAAACAAAAATCAAATTTAGTATAATTTCTCTACAGTGTGTTCCATCATTTTGACCCATCCGTACGAGAATTCTTGATTTGAAGAAAGTTCCCAAAGCTTTTCAATTTGCAATTCAGTTTAGATATGGAGTTAGAATGGTGGGATACACAGTACTATATTTTCTAATACAATTATTCTAGCTGGGCTTGGACTGGTGAACAGCCTATTAAGTTTTGGCGGGTTGGGAAGCGCAAAGGCAACTGTTGATTCTGTTGGGTATAAATTTTAGTAAACATTTTATGTATGCTTTAAATTTAGGCATAAGAAATTGAAGCTGGGTATTATATATTGTAGGTCCGCTATTGGTATAAATTTAGGAACAGGAGGAAGACAGATGTCGGCAGACTATGATCAGAATGTCCAACAAGGAATACAACGTCCTCAAAGTGGAGGATTAGGTGGTAATATTCAAGACTTCACTGAGTTTCAAAATTGTAAAATATTTACGGTGTCAGTTGCGTCCGTCTTATTTAGGTCTGCTGTCACTCGACGTTTTGCTAGGTGCAACGGGTGAAGCCGTTGCTGCTGCTGTTGAGGGTGTAGCTGGTTCCACAGGTGAAGCTGCTTCTACAGATGAAGCAGCTGCTCCTTCTGGTAAGACGACCATTTCCAACTTTTGTCAAAATTGTATTCGGAATAGGATATTCAATCACGGTCTACTTTCCAATCTCATGATTTTCGTCATCGAATTATAATCAACCACGTTAGTAACGTGATTTAAGATAATGGCTTTGTATTTGCATTTAGCCGACCAAATTTAATAAAAATCAGGCTTTCCTTGTATTAACTTAAATTTAATAGGCATAATGAGTGTAACTGTCACCGTAACGTTCAACGATACCGAACAAATTTACAAAAATTTTGAACAGTTTCTTTAAATATTCAACTTCCAATAATAATTATTATTCTAACAAGCCAGAGCAATAAATGAACTTAAAACTTGGTGTAATGCGTAAGTATAGATAGAAGACTGTAGATGCGGCGGTTTGTTGAAACAACATACTTTAAGCGATAAAAAGCTTTTTAGCTTACTAGTGCCGAATAATAACTTAAATTCCACATCTTTGTTCTGAACAGAGACAATTGTGCAGCACTGCTGGTTTTTAGAAACATAATATGTCAACTTTGCCTTTCAGAATAAGAAATGTCAAGATAAACTCTCAACAGGCATAAACAACACGTAAACATATCTAGAATTAAACTGTATAAAATATTTCTTTCTTCTAATACGGTAGTATTATGTTGCCGAATCAATAGATTAAGCTGTAAAAATTTAATTACTAAAATCACGGATTTTTATGATGAAATCTTGTGATTTTTGTAGTTAGAAATCTGTCCCGTGATTCCGTGATTACATGAATGCCCTAGTTCGAATACAATATACTCCAAATATACTTCAGCCATATTTTCTATCTGTTTTCAGGATCCATCGGACAGGATGGACGTGGTATTGATGCAAAACATAAAGGTATCAGAGAATAAGAAGTGGGCCGGTTGAATTTGTGCTTGTAACTTTTCAACTTTGGACAAGATTGTGTTAAGACATAATATACTCTAGATGTAGTCCGATTGAACCGTATTTTTCTATCTGCTTTCAGGAACCCACGATCAAGAAGGACATGGCACTGGTGAAAAAAAACACAAAGGTATCATAGAATAAGAAGTGGGCCGGTTGAGTTTGGACTTGTAACTTTAGACGAAATTGTCTTAAAACGCAATATAACTCTAAATGTAGTTCGCTTGCACCGTATATTTGTATATCTGTTTTTAGCAATCGATCCTCAAGAAGGACGTGTCATAGGTGGAAAACATATAGGTATATCTTCACTTTAGTATATGTCAACTTTTCACTTGTTTACTTCAATTTTTCTAAAAAGAACACGAAACTTCGGAAGAAAGGAGAGGTCGCGGAATCCTGACGTTGAAAATCGCTGAAGTTATTGCAAAAAAGATGGGAGAAAATTTTGGCTTAGGTTTGAAGTTCATCAATAATTGTGAGAGCTAAACTTCCTAAACTATAGTTCTATTTCTATTTTAGAACTCTTGAAGACAGGACTCATGGATCATCCAGGTTGGAAAACAATGGACGAATCAGGAGAACCTGGTAACATGCTATCCCATGAAGATGATGCCTTTGTCGGATTTGGAGGTTGTGAGTACCAAAAAGTTACAAAAGAGGACTACAAAAACACCAAAACTGCCACAGATGTTATTTCTATACTAACAAAGGCTCTTAGAACACAATGTGTCCAAAAAGAAGCAAAATTATACGATCAACTCATTGCTGATAATTTTCTTAAACTCAATTCTGACAAGACGTTTGATGTTCCAGATAACAACAAATATTTGTAAGTCTTAAGTTATATTTTAAACAGTATAGAATTGTGTTTGTATAAGAACTTGCTAAATCCATTCATATAGGAAAATGGAGAAACTGAATCCGCACAGACGCAGTGACCTTTCACGAGGTAATCAATCACCTTGCGTACTCGCACTACAAAGTATTTTAATTTTCGTTTCTTTTATTAGCCTTTCAAATGTCTTTGTTCAGTAAATCTTTTAAGGCTGAGCTAGAATCAAAAGAAATGCATGATGCACCTGAGCACGCTAAAATTTCTCGGCGTACCTATACATTCGGTGAGGTTGTGACTAACGGAATTGAACTCGCGGGGAAGGAATTTAAACATCATGAAATAAAAATCCTCAGAAGCCTTTTGACAACTCTAAAAGCCGCTTTTACAAAACTTGTTCAAGATCATGAAGTCACTGTTGAGTGCGACCAATGCAAGAAGGACTTAGAAATAAACAAAAATGACCAACACTATTTGATGTCGTTGATGGAGTTCATTGTGCATGGTCTGGCACCTGTATACAAGAAAAACCGAACTGTTAAAGAAGCGTTCACTAACTTCAATGACGTGAACGACGCAGTCATCAGTAATCGTGTGGAAGGATATATTGAATAGTTGTAATTTATTTGAATTATTTATGAAAATCTTGTTGCAAAATAAAATCTCATTCTGATTTCGGAGTTAATTCTTTCGACCGTGGACGGCGTTAAGGACAAAGTTTATGCGACAAGCCAATATAGTGTTCTCCATTACAGCTACAGCATAAATACATACCTACAGGGTGAATAATCTTTTTTGCACCCACTTTCTCCAATTTTACCGTAGCTCCTCCCAACTTATGTTGTTGCTGGCAATAATAGTGTGAAAAAATGACGTCATGCTTTTTAGGGTGCAAAAATACATTAATCACCCTGTATATAAATGGATATAAATATTAAATAACGAACCCTGCACGGCTACTTTAAAAACATTTTCAACTCAAGGTTTGATAGGAAATCGTAATTAAATGAATCACAGATAGATGAATAATTTCAATTATGACTTCAAGTTCTAAAGAAGAGTGATTTTTCCAACTGTTCTGCTTTTAGTGTTCCGTCTAATGCTTCACAGTTAGGATTGAAAACGGAATACGCACTAGGTTCGTTCTTACGCCGCCCGCCTACATGGAGGTTCGTCCATATGAACCAAAATGCTGAAATTATGAAGAAAATTGCTCCAAATCCTATTTTCAGAAATCCAATGTAGAGAAATACCCAAAGGAGGATTTTTAGCATTATTTCTATAGTAAGTATTCTTCTACTTCCTGGCGTTGTCAGCGTTAGTCGATCATCATCAGAATTTAAAGGCTGCTCACTTTCCTCTGTGTTTGGATTGTTATCGATTCTGTGTCCAATATCTTCCGGCAACACAGCACGAGTGATATGACCCATTGCCCAAGTCCAACCATTATTTAATTTTATTTTCATGGACGACATATAACTGTCAACTCGTTTCTTCCTTCGATACTTGTCAAGTTGAGATTCCATCAAGTCCGTCTGGTACTGCACTGTACAAATAATTACTTATAATAACAAAAGGCACAGAGAAGAAACTTTCAGCCCTATGCATATGCACTTTGCGATTCCATACAAATTTGGGTTTAATATACGTCTCATAAACTAAACTTTTTTTTTTTGGGAAGTTGTTAACAATTTCAGAAACAACATTGAAAAGTGGAAGTAAACCTCGGATAAGCCGACTCCGAACAATAATTCGTCGTAGCCGAGGTTTACTCTACAGTCAATATACAATTATAATGGTTTCCAAGAGATTTCTGGCGTCATGGTCTTTGTTGGGAACAGCAGCTGCCTTTATATTAAACGTCTAATTGTCAGTTTTGCTAAATTTTTCGCAGTTGCGTAGAAGAGCTCGTCTATAAAATAAAAGACGATCGGTACTTGCTCAAATTCTTAAAGTGGGATATAAGCAATGTTAGAAAAACCAATGGCAAAAAAAAATCGTGGCAAAATTGGTGAAATTGGCAAAATGGGCAAAATTGGCAGTGGCAAAATAAACTTGACACATTTTTTAAAGGCGCAATTCCTTAGCAATTTCAAAAGTTACTTGGATCGAGTAAGCCGGTTCGAGTGATCTAGGTAATCTAGGTAGTGNAGGCACAATTCCTTAGCAATTTCAAAAGTTACTTGGATCGAGTAAGCCGGTTCGAGTGATCTAGGTAATCTAGGTAGTGATCTAGGTAATCTAGGTAGTGATCTAGGTAGTGATCTAGGGGATCGAGTGAGCTAGGTTGTAGTTAAGCTATAAGTGTCAAATCTTATTTTAATTCTCTTCCACTAAGAAGGTCGGACTACGAGACTTACTGCGCAGAGGTCTGTCTGACTTTCAAAATAATTTTTATAATTTAATTTATCAGTCTCCAATTGTTTTTGCCAATTTTGCCATTTATACTTCATTGCCATTTTGCTAATTTTACGGGCTATATTTTGCCCATTTTGCCAATTTTCCCTCCGAACACTGGGTATAAGGAGCGATGTGACTCCAAAAATAAACAGTAGTTGATGGATATAAGACCTTGGGTTTTTACAGGGCAACTTTGGTCTTATATCCTTCCACTACTGTATAAACTTACGAATAAAAATTTATAAAAACAACCAAAAAGAGACGTTGACAGGGCAAAACTTCGAATTTAATTAATTGGAAAACTAAATTGATAACCACTATATTAAGAAACCACCTGATGTTATTACTCATTAAATTATCTGTTTTCCCTTCAAAACTTCAACAAATAAGTTTTGAATATAAAATGCTGCCGCCTTCAATATCTGAATGAGATACGGAGGTGTTTCCACAACCAGAATATTTTATTTACAATAATTGAAGGTAAGTCCTGCAAGGAAAGCATTGATGTTTTTACATTTTACCAATTAATCGTAAATCTTCGTATCCATAGAGCTACCTACAGTAAAATTATATTATAAGTTGAATCTGTTTTGGCTAGCTTTAATAATATTTTTTTGAGGCAGTGAATGATTGTAAAACGTAGAAATTGATGTAACCAGATGAGACTAAATAATTCTAAAAACATAACATAATTTGTCCTAATAAGGCTTGATATAAATCTCACTTAANGGTGAATCTGTTTTGGCAAGCTTTAATAATTTTTTTGAGGCAGTGAATGATTGTAAAACTTAGAAATTGATGTAACCAGATGAGACTAAATAATTCTAAAAACATAACATAATTTGTCCTAATAAGGCTTGATATAAATCTCACTTAATTGTATTTTTCAAAAATATTTTTATTTTTGACCGTTAGCTGCTTAATCCAAACGTTAGGTAGTTGAAGCAGGAAAAATTGTCTAAAGCCCGATGCAAACTTTCTCTTCTCCTACCGTTACTACAACAATTCTTTTAACTATTATTACAGTTAAGAAAATTTTGATTTAAACTTTGTCATTCCGTTACCTGGGCGTTCTCTTACCGATCTTCAGAGAAAATTATTTCTCCAAACAATCGATGCAAACATTCTCTTTACATTATTTGCTCGTAATTTTTAAAAAGTTGAACTTTTCCAACTTTTCGAAAACTAAGATACGAGTGAAAGTTAGTTGTTTAAACTTTATTTTGACAATTATCAAGAGAATGAGTAGAGAATTTTTTTAATCCGGAGGTAATTGAAAAGTTTGTATTCTATCATTGGCTACTAGTAACGGCAACTAAGGTAACGTTAAAACTTTTATCTGCCAACGCAATGACAAAGTTTGCATCGGGCTTAAGAATTTCCTCAAGCAGCTATACAGAGAAGTGTAATAATAAATAATGTCCAGTGACTTGACAACATCGTGAAATGGCCACAATGTGAATTGAACAACAATAGGGAAAATAACAAAAAATTTTATTCAAGATTTACTGCTGTGACATAATCAACGGCACTACGCATTTAAGTGAAAAAAATGTAAAAATATGTCTAAAAAGTCAACATTCAAATTAAAACATTAACTGGCGTAAAACGTGTTTAGAATATTAAACTGCATTACCACCTGTGTGGTTCCAGCTAACCACTCACCATTGGTGAGTCACCAATGCCTAAAACCAATCTCAGAAGTAATTATTATAACGTTGTCATGCACAAGTCTAAATTTTCGGAGAAATTGTCGAATTTTTTAATTTCAAAGTCCGGCCAAAGTTTGTGGGGATTTGAGCATAAGACCATGTCCAAATGGTTCGAGAATGCATTCCTTTCTACGTTAACAACCTGCATGAGTAAGATGCTTATCTAGTAGTAAAATTTTTTATTCTTTGGCTTTGGACATTACGGTACAATTTGCTCATTATTATATTACTTGCCTTTATTCCAAGGTTTTCTTAAATTTCCAGTCGAGATATGACATTCCCTTCCAAGTCATATTCAACTGATGAATTAAGATGGGGAAAAGACAAACCACAGCAACACTTCCGTAAATTGTTGTGACGAAAGAAATACCAGAACTGTAAGAAATAAAATATTAGGATAGATTAGTTAGAACATAAACTATACCTCGTATTATCTAACAAACTCACAAGAAATCAGTGTAGACGGGAATAGCGGATACTCCATAAAATATGCCGTAGTAATAATATATGATTACAAGTAACCAAGAAATTGTTAGAATTATAGTGAATATAAAATAACGTCGATTTCTCAATCCTATACAACAGTCTAACCAATTACAATGGTGATCTCTACCAATAACATGAAATCGACATTTACGACAGTAATAGTAAAATGGCAGGTTGTCGACGACGAGTGAAACATCCTTGCGGCATTTCCATTTGATTATGGATATACCAATGAGAATAGATATGAATAAGCCGATGTTAGAGATGTACAAACTCCAAGTGTTGCTTGCAGTATAAACAACCTGTTGGAAATTCAATCATGTTTTTATATCGATATTTTGTTGTGGAACAGAAAAACTTACCAAAAAATTATAAAACAAACTTGCTAGAGTAAACGAGTAATAGAATTTAGTCCTGGCATTTCCTAAATACTTGCAGAGTAACCGTAAGATGATAGGAATAACTAAAAATGATATGGCAGTGGAAAACGGTCCAAAGGTTGATAAGTAGCCAAGTATTGGAAGTAAGAGAAATGGTGCAACACCTAACAAATTGATCTTTCTTGCTCCTTTGTACCATGGAATTCGTAGACGATCACTAAGGACAGAGTAGATTTCATAAAAATGAGAATTAGGAATCTCTTCCCTTTGGATTAACCTAGAAAAAAAAATATTTAATTAAAAATTTAGAAACGTTTCATAAAAGTTTAATATAACTACCGAGTCTCTAAATAAGGATGCAAAAAAACAAACAATTATTCAAATATTGGAATTCAGCTATTCATAATTGAATACCCATATCCTATTCGAATCTGATTGATTGGATTGAATTTGAATTTTCATGGGCTATCATAATTGAAAAGCATAGTAGGGAAACTAAACCTTTCAAATGAGTCATCCAGTATATCACAGTCACAACAAATGGCCAGNTTGAAAAGCATAGTAGGGAAACTAAACCTTTCAAATGAGTCATCCAGTATATCACAGTCACAACAAATGGCCAGAAGATGACTTGTATATCCATTTTTGTTAATGTATTCACAGCAGCACAGATCATCTTCTTGCAAATTCAAATTGAGCTGGACTGCGTGCTCATCGCCATCGCCACCCTCGTCAATTGTTGTATGCTTCATTTTATTGAGTTGGATGCACAGGTAAGCTGTTCCCTGGCAAACTCACAGTCAAAGGGAAACCAGATTGATTTCTTGCCTTTCTAAGTAAAGCAAAACATACTATTGTCAAATTATAAGTTAAATTAGCAAAAAAAAGTGTTATCCGATTCACATAGGATACCTCTGATTCTAGCTTATGTTACGAGTCAAATACGCTTCCACTACGTCACTCTGCTAAAGTTGAGAAGCATCCATTATTTCATCATCCAAATCAAACTGTAAAATAAAATCAGGTAAACAATGTCAGATTGAAAATGACATAAAATATTATACTTACTTGTACAGCTTTAACAATATACATAGTTTGTCATATGTGTAGCGAATCACCTTGCATCAATTAATTGATTGAAAATTGAAGAAGAATATTTATAATTTGCTGTCATAAAAGTCTTTCGAATGTCTCAACTAAGGTGATGATACTAAAAGGGAGTAGGCAGTATTTACATCATAACAGGTTAAGAAGATTACATACTAACAGACACTCTGGTCCAGTCGGGAAAACTCAATCAAGTCTGAAGAAACCCAGCCGACGGGCCGGGGTTTTTCCTGGATCATTTTTATTTAACTTTTCGAGAGACAACAAAACAAAAGACCCAGAGAAAAGCCGCCTACAATGTTGCCACATTGTCAGATAGATTAGTGCAATTCTATAATAACATACAAAACTGACGTAAAGTATGTGATTTCGCACATCCAAAATATATATCTTAAAAATTTATAACAATGTTAGTTTACCGAATGAAATAATGTACAATTATTAANTCACATCCAAAATATATATCTTAAAAATTTATAACAATGTTAGTTTACCGAATGAAATAATGTACAATTATTAAGAGTATAAAATTTTTTATATAATCTGAGAACGTTAAAACAATTTTTTGAATCNTGAAATAATGTACAATTATTAAGAGTATAAAATTTTTTATATAATCTGAGAACGTTAAAACAATTTTTTGAATCTGGGTGTCATCTTAATTTATCATTTTACTTTTATTAGAGCATAGTATGAGAATGATCAGCAAATGTAACGTGAATTTGTTTTTCATGATAATTATTCTTGCATGACCTCCAGTGCACGAGAGGACTATAAATTCTCCGGACAAATATTGGGCCGGAAAACTCCCGGCGCCAAAAGTCCAAAGGTCATTTGGGCTGGGTGTTTTCCTGGCCCAGCTTGGATTTTTCCCGGCTCCGAAAAAACCCAGACGGCCGGGAGTTGTCCCGACTGGGCCAGAGTGACAGAGGAGTCGGAATATTTTGGCAAAAGAAAACATTAAGTTAATATTCTAAAATTTCAACTTCTGTAAACAGATGGAGTATATGACCTTGAAGCAGAAAAGGATTTAAAAAACAATCCTTATCCATTTCAATTTCTAAAGGCGTGGAAAGTAATGTAAATAGTGGACCCAGAAAACTTATTGTTCTAAAATTTCTACGTAGCCAGGTTGAGGAACTGACCTGAAGGACTGGAAAAACCTTCTTATTCAGCACTCTGGCCCAGTCAGTCAGGAGAACTTCCGGGCGGACCGAGTTTTCTATTGGACCCGGGAAAAGTTCAGGCTTAGGCAAGAAAAACACCGACCCAAATGACCTTTGGACTTTTTGGACGGGATTTTTCCTGGCCAGGCCGAGAAAACCCCCGGCACAAATTTTATTTTTTACTCAAAATTTTTTTTTGGGTAAAGTTCTACGGTAGAAATTTTTGAAAATACTTTTAAACCAATTTTAATTGCATTTCGGCGCTTTACACCTTGGGAGATTACCCCAAACTTATTTTTTTTTAATTAATTAAAACGGAATTTAGCATTGGAAATTAAAGTTACTAAATACAGACTTAAATGAACATTTAAGTGTGTATAAAAGTTAACAAAAGTTAAATGTGAAAAATATATTCTAATCTAGCAGCGTGCATTGAATTTTCTTCAATGTTCATCCAGTCGATACATGTAATAATTGAGTTTATCAGTTTATGCATAGTTGAATTTATTGACATTCACAATGGTTATCAAGCAATGAGTAAAAATTAAAAATTATGTGAGCCACTTGGTTTAACCTTCGGTTCAAAGAATACAAATGACTTTCGTATTTATTTATAACAAAGTTCACCAAACTTTTTTTTTAATTAAGTACCAGACCCGGACCAGTTGCAGTTGACTCAAGATCAATGAGTCATATTTGGTAGAAATGATAATAAAAATGTGCTCGAAACGCCGTCAGCCATGAATATAAAATTGTGATCATCTTATCCTCCACGAATCTGCTTTTTAGACATTGCCAAGGTTGGGTAAATAAAAATATATTCAAATAACAATAATTCAAATTCAAATAAGTTAGTTTCGCGGTTTAATATCAATTTGCCTCTGTTAGTCACAATCAATCTCACTTAAGATGGGCTAATCTTAACAAAGCTTAACATTTTTTTGATAATTTGTTATGACGTTCAACAGTCTTCTTGCTTAAACTTTAATTGAAAATTAAACCTTTGCTTTTAGTGAGTATTCATTCGTCGTCAGTAAACTTACTACTCTTCTGATCAGTAAAACAACCATTAGGGTAGTTACGATTCCTAACTTTCATTTCCACACGCCTCAGTGAATTACGATGTCCCTTCATTTGACTCCAACTAATTCCATCACCATTTTTTGTCCCTGGTTTCTTTACGTAAAGTCCGTTTAAATTTGGCTAGAAACGAGAACAAACATAAAATTTGAAGTACATCCAATTATTGAGTTGAAGCGATTCAAGACATACGCCTTCGCAAGTGATATACCACCATGCTGAGCTTCGCAAGACTGCGCAGTTCTTAGCCTCGTAATCATTGTCTCTATCTTTTGTTGTAAACCCAATTCCGTTACTATAAACAGCAAAATTATCTCCTGAAAAATTGGATTCCAGAGTTAGTTTACATAATTTATGTTACATGGACTAATTTTAAGGTAAATATCAAAATTATTGTACCAGCGGTTCCGTCATAGTAGTTCCGAATACGAAGAACATAGTGAGACATTTTCCCTTCCACTTGAAACTCTTTGTAGGCTGAGTAGATTGATTTTCCTTTTGAATCTATAAAATCTATTCGCAATTCCTGATCCATTCCACTCGTGATGGCAGCCATTTTCTCCAATCCTGTCAATTTCATTTCAATTACAACCACCATCACTGATACCCCTAATCCTAACCGACAACTAGGTTAGAAATGATAGTGAAATGCAAAGTAGAACCTCAAAATAAAATTTGGAACTTGAGTGGAGTAAAACTTAATTTAATTTCCACATGTTCGGAAAGGAAAAATTTATGATAATTAAATTATTTTATGTGAAATGACTACCTAGTTGTCGGTTAGGTTAGGCGTAACAATGGATCATAGTTACAACCTTTAGTTGATAGAATAACTATCGCAACGGCAACACTGTCTGTTCATTTACCTAACCAATGAGAATAGTTTAATGAACCAAATCCGGCAGCATAGCTCTCCCATCCTCTGTAAAATCTTTCAAATGGTCCCGTCACTTCTTCCCGCCGTTGAATCACAGTCCATCCGCCGCCACTTGTATCCAGATCACAGTAAACCTAAATTTCACCATAGAGCATGATTTCTAAAATTGAACTTACTCGTAAAGTTACCTGAATCCCCAAACTTGTATTTGATGCAAATGGGTATATCACATAAACCCCACTATCTGTCTCTCCTTCGAGTTGAATAGCGCAACAATCTTGACTACCTGATTCAAAAAAATTTGCTCAGAGAAACTATAGAGGTATCACCAACAAAAAGTATATCGGTAAAGTACCCAAACCCAAACTGAAATAACGATTCAGTAAATACAGTACGTACAAATAAGAAGGCGAAATTTTTGCGAAATGATTTTGCGGAAAATAAAAAAATTGATTGTATGTCAGACACTTTNCATAAACCCCACTATCTGTCTCTCCTTCGAGTTGAATAGCGCAACAATCTTGACTACCTGATTCAAAAAAATTTACTCAGAGAAACTATAGAGGTATCACCAACAAAAAGTATATCGGTAAAGTACCCAAACCCAAACTGAAATAACGATTCAGTAAATACAGTACGTTCAAATAAGAAGGCGAAATTTTTGCGAAATGATTTTGCGGAAAATAAAAAAATTGATTGTATGTCAGACACTTTNTCAAATAAGAAGGCGAAATTTTTGCGAAATGATTTTGCGGAAAATAAAAAAATTGATTGTATGTCAGACACTTTCACACACTTGGACTACTCGAACCATAGCATGTATGGTATCTATCGATAGCTAATAATTCTTTGAAACAGAAAATTTTTATATTATGGTCAAAATCCTTCTTACTTTGACTTTTCGATGCCACCGAAACTCCACCATTTGTCATTTGATCATTGATGTCTTCGAAAGGTCAGAGTGAGTAAGATTCACCTATTCTTATAAAGGATATTTCCTATGCTTGCCTATTTCCACAACCTATGTTAATGGTAACTTAATTACGCAAGAATGCCGTTTTAAAAACGAAATTAAAAAAATATGCGACATTTAAATAAACAGTATACGATATTATGCTCGGTTATAATCTATATTGGCTTTCTGATGAACATCAAAACATTTTATAAGCTTTTGTATGCGTATTATAAGAGCATAATGAACTTTCCTATATTGAATATTAGTAGAATTAGAGACATGAATTTTAAAAACTTTAGTTTCCCCGACAAAAAGATATTGCTAGATTTAGAAAAATTTTCAATTTAAACTTGTAAAATGTTTTCAACGAATAAAAATCGTATATTTATTGCTTTTTGTACATCAATTTACTCTCAAGATGGTATACAATATGGTAAATGCTGTGAAAGTGAAATGCAAAACCAATTTATGTGTTTCCGTTGTGATTATGTATTATTATGCAAATTAACATTGCGTTCTGCTCCATTTTTCATAATTCATGAAGTTCCTGGAGTATCACCAATTACTATTACTTCGCTGCGATTATACAAATTCATAGAAACGACGTCCTTGTTATTTAAATTAAAGTTAGCCTTAATGAATCGCTTATAATTTAATTTTCTACCTTACCGTATGGTTCATTGAACTCCTCCTCTCTCAATATTATAAGTCTAACACTTTTGAACTTAGCAGAAATCAGTACTATTTGAAACAAAAGATTTCTGAACAATGGCGAACTAATCAACATTTTATTAGCACGGTTTAATGACGATTTTGCTATAACACAGTGTCAAAACTGTTAATCTTCAGACAGGGGAGTTTTTGAATTCATGGACATTTGATTCTGTCAAAATCCTTGACTCAATGAAATGATTTCTATAGATTCTCTTTCATCTAAATAAATCTACTTAAATGGACCCAATTTAATGACATTCCGTGACTAATAATATAGATTTTTAGAAGTTATATTTATTTTATAAGCNTCCGTGACTAATAATATAGATTTTTAGAAGTTATATTTATTTTATAAGCTATTGCTCAAGGATATAGTATTTACTTTATTATTCAAGGTAAACCATATTTTTTAAATTAGTATAACAACCATCAAACCACTTAAGCACCATACTTAACCATAATCAAATGGAATGGTGTAATCCAATTAATCTAGACTATGTTGTTTTGTCAGAAGTTTCTGAATAGTTTTCACAACAGTAATACCCATATGTTAATAAATTAAATTAAAAATAACTTTTTTTTTAATAATTAACATTTGAAATAAATTATTTAGAAATTAAATGATTCTCATCATCTGTTCATCAATGATTTTAATCTGATTGAGTGAATATTATTGTACTATTTTGGTTCGCAAATGGCTTGCGCATGAGCAGTTTCTTCTACTTTATCCATTGATTTTGACTCTTCCATCTTTTTTTTTCGTTGTTGTTCCAGTCTTTCAATTAATTTTGGTTGAAGACGATTATAAATATAACTACTAAATTTCATTATTTGAGCATCTGTGATTGGACGACTTAATTTTCGATGAGTCTGTTCAAATTTTTCCTTCTTTTCTTTAATTTCTTGCAATCGTACTTTATGTCTTTCTTCGAGTTCAATAATTTCTGCTTCCTCTCTCTTCTGAAACAATTATATTAGTAATAATAAAATAAAATATATTTTTTATTAATTTTTTTAATTTCATAAGTCTCGTTTTAGAAAATCTATTTCAACCTGCCAATTTTCTAAGGCTGTTGCTTGTCTCCGAAGTGCACTCAGCTTAGTTGACATCACAGGAACTTGTCCAGTTGGAACAACCACTTCTGATACAATTTGTTTCATTAAAGTATCATTTCGATTAAACTGTTGAAAAGCTGTCGTTTTTTCTTCAAAATTATCATCACACTCTGAAAATTTAAGGATTTGTCAGAATTAGTGAAATTTTTTTTTTTTTAATAATCAAACATACCTTCAGCATAAGTATAAGTAATTTCACTCGCCACCGGCGGTGGGACCACATGTTGTCGATATGGTACATCAATCGGTCTAGAACCATGACTACCGCTACATCGATGACAACTGGAAATATTCTTATCAAATAATTGATTCTGATATAATACTCTGTCTGGCCAAATGTCCATTTCCGGATTCCCATGATACTGATGAGACTGATTTGAATTGAAACTTAGGTCATTTCTGTAATAGTTCATTGTTACTACAGTGACACTGTATGGCTGACTAAAGTTACACAAATGCGGAAATCATCCGATCCGATTTCTGTTTAGAAATGAAATAATAGCACATTGAGAATTCTATTGTCTATTTTTAATGATTTGGATGCCTGCCATGTCATTTATTGCACTAACTGCTTTCTCGACAATAAAATTAGTAATTATATACACTGTACATTCATTTTGATTTGTTATCTGGGCTGTCACAGGGTTGTCATAGAGTAATTAAGTTCATATGAATATATGTGAAAAAAAAAATTAGTTACAAATATCCACGCCCTAGCACTGGCGTCCATATTGCAAAAAAAATTTTTAATCGAGTTTGCCAATTTTGTTTAACTTTAATAAGACAAACTTTATGATCAAAAGTTAAAAAATTTTAAACCATAAGCCAATACCATTGCCAGGTAAAGAAGCAACTATTGTGAAAATTAGTATAAGTAGACTTGAATTGAATATTCCCGCCTTATTTTGGCTTTGGCGGCAAGCAGGCTTTTTTTCTGTTAAAAATATAAATTTTACCATAAATTAAAATAAAATTTCATCTTTATGTATTTATTAATCTTTTCTTACGATAAGTCTCACCTTTCCATCCAATGGTGACGTTGTTTTTTATGTTGTCAAAGGTTAACCATTCAATTAATGGACGAAAGTAGTCTAAAATAGGACCAGCGTCCATTTTTTTCTGACCAGTCAAAGATTCCATTGCCTCCGGCCAAGGTTTCGATGAACCCAACCGTAACATTCTCCTAAAATTTTTGTTAAAATTGAACAAAAAAAATTTCTTATTGTTAAAAATCCTAGCTTAATATATTAATTATGAAGCATTTTAATTTACATTAATGTCCGTCCTGCGTCTTTGCTTCCATAGATGTCACACTTGTGAAGCGGTTTACTATCAGGATTTAATGGATCAAATTCTGCTGCAATCTTGCATAAAGCTTGGTGAAACTGAAATTCTATTATACTACTCACAAAGTACCTGTAATTTTATCGAAATTCATTTTACTTATGGTTTCTCAACCAAAACGGGAAGATCACTTTTTCAGTAAGAAAAAAAAAGAAATACTTAAGTAAGAAAGGTGAGTTTAACAAATTTTGAATTGGGATAATTCCGATTCGTCTCTAAAAATTCAATATAAAACGCGGACAGCTAAATGGTATTTTATTATAAAATTGACTGTGATTGTTATTACCTGGTGTATCCATAGTTAACAGCCACATGATACTTTGCTCCCGGGTCAAAGTCATCTTCTGTTCGAGTTTCAGGAGGACTCACACCTTGATACTTAACCCTACAAAATNTTGCTCCCGGGTCAAAGTCATCTTCTGTTCGAGTTTCAGGAGGACTCACACCTTGATACTTAACCCTACAAAATGATCAACAAATCTCTTTAGACTAATCTTTATTTCTGGTGTTTTCAAAACAAATTAGGGATCATTCACCTTAATTTCCACCATTCGCAGTTATAATGCGCCGGCGCAATCTTTCCATCAAAAACACCCCATCTCCATTTGTCGACTAGAAGNGCGCAATCTTTCCATCAAAAACACCCCATCTCCATTTGTCGACTAGAAGTCCAAAAGGTAAAAATGCTATTTTTTCCAATGCCATAAGCAAAAGGTAGTTGATATCCGCTTCAAAACTCTCTTCAACATCCTCTAGCAACCCAACTTTCGTCAAATGTTGAGGCGTTTGGACAGATAGAGAAATCAGATCNCTCTCTTCAACATCCTCTAGCAACCCAACTTTCGTCAAATGTTGAGGCGTTTGGACAGATAGAGAAATCAGATCACCAATGGCTTCATGAAATCCAGGATTTGCACCATCACGAAATAATTTTGGTAGATTTTTATACTACAAAGTTTTGGGGAAAAAAAATTTATCAATATTTCTCTATTCCAGTTAGGTAACATGAATAATTCATACTTGGATTTGATAAACTGTNGAAAAAAATTTATCAATATTTCTCTATTCCAGTTAGGTAACATGAATAATTCATACTTGGATTTGATAAACTGTGTGTCCCATTTCATGGTGAAGCGTAATCAAGTCTTCCATATTAATTCTTGTACACTGCTTGATCCTAGTGAGTGAAAAATAATGATTGAATAATTCTATAAATTTCCATTGTCTTACTCAGAGGCTTACCAGAAATTTTTTTTGTCACAAAGATCCCAACTGGAAGCATGACAAACCATATCTTTGTCTTTAAGTTTTTCTAAAATTGATCCATCCCAAAATTCTTGTGGTAAATTTGGGAAACCCATCGAAACAAAAAAATTTTCAGCAACTTGAGCCATTTTTCTAGGTGTGAATTGGAATTTGACGAGAAAGGGAGTGGCATCGATACTCTTCGTTTCATTAAACGGTGTCACAAGTTCAAAAATATTTCCCCAGGATTGTGCCCACATGTTCCCAAATAAATGACTTGGGATAGGTTCAGTAGATCCCACGATGTTCGTACCATATTTTTCACCTAATTTTCTACGAATGTAACCATGTAGTTGCAAATAAAACGGTTGAAGTTGATCCCATAGTATTTCTAAATCATTCAGAAAATTTGGACTCTCGTAGAATCGGGTCTCATAGGAAGAGACTTCTGGAAAATCTGTAATTTTGCATCATATAATTTAATTAATTCTTGGCCTTGTATTTCATCATCTTATAAAAATTGCATCAGTTTCTTGGAAGTATGTCATATACTAGTCATACTTGCCGCCAAAATTTATAATCATCAGCTATTGGATTATTTAAACCAATCGTTATCAACTTACTATTTGTTAGAGCTACTTCCTTCATAATACTTGCAAATTCGGTGTAATCTTTTCGCATTTTTTTCCCAGTGGCGCTTCGCCATTGTGTCCAAAGGCTTTTCAATTCTGTTTCGTTACGACTGTACATCATCAATTCCGTNCCAGTGGCGCTTCGCCATTGTGTCCAAAGGCTTTTCAATTCTGTTTCGTTACGACTGTACATCATCAATTCCGTCACTTCTAAAAATTAGCCAAGATAACATTAAGTTTTTTTAGATAAAAGTTTTCTTTAGGATTATTTAGGTTTAACCTAGCGTTTCATGGAAAGCATGATATTAATTATTAAAATGATTCTATGATGGATTATGAGATGGCGTTTACTCCGTANCCAGTGGCGCTTCGCCATTGTGTCCAAAGGCTTTTCAATTCTGTTTCGTTACGACTGTACATCATCAATTCCGTGACTTCTAAAAATTAGCCAAGATAACATTAAGTTTTTTTAGATGAAAGTTTTCTTAAGGATTATTTAAGTTTAACCTAACGTTTCATGGAAAGCATGATATTAATTATTAAAATGATTCTATGATGGATTATGAGATGGCGTTTACTCCGTAANCGTTTCATGGAAAGCATGATATTAATTATTAAAATGATTCTATGATGGATTATGAGATGGCGTTTACTCCGTAAAAATAAATTGAGTAGTATAGCCTTTTTTCTACAGAGAAAATTCTCAGGATTTATCATCTTCAAATTACATAAGCACCATGTGCTAGCTAATTAATGAAATTTTATGTTGAAAAATTTAGCAATAATGTTGAAAATTAGCAAACTTAACATAGTAATCATTTATATATCAGGCCAGACGGAATTACAAATCGTATAAACCTATATAGTTTCGCTGTTTGTGGTTAATAGTAAGTAAAATATGATAACCGCAGCTTACCCGGTTCCAAACCCAAATCACACTTCCGTTTATCTGACGGTTTGCAAATTCTGGCTTTGCTGAAGATACTTTCCAAAGTTTGCTTCAAATAATTGTACTAAATTGATAGAAATGATACATAACCAAGTTATATGATTGGTTTAAAAATTACCTTCTTCAGTTTAGCTTCTGGTAAGCTAGACATTCCTAACGTCGACAAAAGTTTGAATTGTCGTTTAATGAATGGATCATGGTAGCCACTCCATCCATATTGTTGACTCTCCTTCCACTTTTGTTTCAAAAATTTGGAGTATTCGAGTGAACTTTTAATCTAACAAATTATTAATTTGAATTAATACTAATATTGCGACATGGATGAGTATATTTTATAAATCATACTGCTTCGACTCGATTTTCTGGAGTAATATCCGAAGCCAGGATCCATTCTGCCAAGGTACGATTATGACATCTTTCATCCGTTTCCATATCCAAGGTTGCGAGGAATGCTTTCGCCAAATTCTCGTCAGTGATTGGCTCAGAAGTAGTAGTAGTAGTAGTTAGACTTCCAATTGAATTGGCGAGTTCTTTAGAGTTTACTTTAGCAATTCCAACAATAAAGACGGTGAGGAGCAGTGCAATATCCATGGCGCGGTATATTTTCAATTCGATTTGATCACTGCGAGACGCACAATGCTTGTGAATATGAAAGTAAAATATAAAAGACTAATTTAGTCTTAATCAGTTAACTCTTGTTATTTACATTGTGTAAATTATTTGTAAACTGGAGAATAATGCACAATAACTAAACTCAGAGAAATTGGTTCATGTCTTTGAATTAAGGATATCTTTTACATAACATATCGTATCCAATCTTGGTATTTTCTGCTTTACAGCGTAACTCAGAATTGTGCTAGATATCTAAAGTAATTTGATCATATAGTCATTNTGCTTAAATAACTCAGAATTGTGCTAGATATCTAAAGTAATTTGATCATATAGTCATTTGCCAAATGTTAGCAGAATGAAATAGCTATAAAATTTATTTTGTATAAAACAACGTTTCAACCCGCAGATATAGATTTCGACTAGCATTTGTATGTAAGGAACCTCAACATCTTCGTACCATGTGGATATAGAGTTGTCAAATCCAAATCTGTAATATGCGTAAGCAATAAAAGCTAGAGCCAATTTCTTGTCTCCTTTATAATTTGTCATCAATTTATTTACCGCGAACATACGACCTGGAGGAACTTGTGTTATTAATTTGTCCGTCTGTCTGTAATGTTTCACAAGACAAATGCTACAGTGGACCTCGAATATTTTAGGACCTAGGATACTCATACTCATAGGTAACCTGATATGTGTGTGGTGATCTAGTTCCAGAATATGTGCTAATTATATACCATTGTACCTATATAACTAGGATCGATGTTTAGGAGTTGCTTCATATACCCAATAAGCTAGCATAAGAAACTGCCTATTTATACAGACACATTTCCAGAGCAGATACTAATTAGCTATATATTTTGCGTCTAAGTAGCTTCGATGTTTATCAAACTGGATAATTTGTGTTACTCTTTGAGTTCTTAGGAAAGGTACTTAATTATACACTCTGTGTCTAATTATCATCGTCATTTTGGAGGCTAGAACTATTCTTAACAAATCAGCATTGAGTATTGGTTATTGTATCAAAATTGCAGTTCCCAGAAAATATACATTTCCAACTAACTAGCATATAAGATCCAATTCATAAGCAGGCTAAGCTATTTATAAGAAACTGTCAATCAATGTTCATAGGCATTCCCATTGCAAAGCTTGCATCAGTAAGACGATTTTTATCTTTCACGCCAACCTTTCACTATTTTCTTGTTTAGCCAACCATTCTCTGCTTTGCCTATCATTTTTCGTCCGGGTTCTTACATTTGCCTAAATTCTCAACATCTCTTCATTTTATATCAGTAATTCAAAACTTCCTAAATATTTTCATATTTTTACCACTTCGCCATTTTGTCCGTGGTATCTAGAGGTTGATATTTATCCTCACATCAACATAAACACTTGAATAAACTTCATCATACTAGTCATTTTTTTTCTTAATCTAAAACAAATGTAGGAAATGAAATTATATTTTATTGGATCACATAATAATCGTTAGGGCAAATGGATTTATGGTTTCTATTGTATAAATCGGCACCTCCAGGATCAATTAAGCTCGTACTTGAGTAGATAGTCAGAAATGTATAAAGAATTTGAGACTGTGGATGCTCCTGTCTGTTGTTTTATACAAATCTATGCTCATAGTTCTAATGATAACCACTTGTTTCTTTATGTATATACAGTATGTTGAGATAAGAAGGTAAAATTTTTGCAAAATAATTGTGTAAAATTAAAAATGGATTGTCTGTCAGACACTTTCATACATTATGGACTGCTCAAGTTACTAAAAATTATTTCTATGAAAGTTTAGTTAACTTTTTTTTGGGTCAAAATTGTCGCAAGAGTCTATCTAATTTGTAAGAGTTTTTGAAACTTTGGAGCCCAATGTACCTCCTTATCTGAATGCACTGTAATGGTTATTGTTAAGATTTGAACGCCATCTAGAAAAATGAAAATGGCGCCATTCTCATCGTATCTACTACCAGAGACACTTCTTTGCTATTAAAATATTTAATTTTGGAATTAGTTCCTCACTTTTATAATTAGATATTAGTCAACCTTCTAATCCACAAATGTTTCTAAAGATAAGTACAATTAACACTTTAGTAGCAATCAGAAGCGGAACATGTAAAGTAGAATAATTGAGAATAGTTAATATACTAAATTGAAATGAAGCAGACTCAAATTATTACTTCTCTAAGCCTTCTGTTGCTTTTCGTAGTTTTCATTGTAGATTTTGTTCATAGCGAACAAGATTTGATTCAGTCATTTACAATTCATGCCAACGAAAGATGTGACGACACTGGGGAAACGTTTAAGAGAAATGTTCGAAATCTGGCACGAGTTTCAAGAATTGTTGCATCGAAAACTGTCCGTTGCGCCTGTGCCGATTTTGGAGTGTAAGAACTCAAAATTTCTTAACTAATATTGTAGACAGTTAAATAAATAATCAATGAAAAATGATTTAATTCTAATGTAAAATTTAACAGATGGTTGTACTCATCAAAAGTAAATTACTATGGAGGTGAGTTCGGAGGTAGCCATCTGGTCGTGACAAAAATAGAGTCAGAAAAATCATGCATAACAATTGGACAAAACCAAACGATCTTGTCCGTTAGGAAAGTTGGACATTCCGATGTGCAAGATTCTGCTATCAGCTTTTATGTGGAATATAGTCTCCGGGGACGCGAGCTCTATTTCGACGGCACATTTGTCCAGTTACCTTGGCCAATTCTCTTTAGATCTGTAGGATTCACTGGACTCAATTCATCCTGGACACTCTACCCGACAATAGATGAATCTGGTCCATTTACCTGCATGGGACAAAAAGAGAATACTCTCATCACTTACAGTAGTGGGTCAAAGTTAAATCTTATTGGTTCAGTTGCGCGCGGCGGCTGCGCATATCCCTCTGGGGAGGCTGTAGAATCCCTTCCACCTTCGCCTTCATTGGCATTGAATCTTCGTGACCGATCAAAACAATTGGCCACTGACTCAAGAGAACTTCGTCTAGCCTATCCTGTCACAGTATACTCTTACGAGTTCACTGGGGAGTCAAATTGGACACTTTATCGTGGGATACTCTTTAATGGACGATCCAAGTGTCTCTACAACACCGGTAAGTTAATGAAATTAAAAAAATCGTTTGTTTGACATTAGTTTTTGTCTATGTATGTCCAGGGGATGAATCTGGAGCTCAGAATTTCATTGATGAAGTAGAAGGATATCCTATTGCTTCCATTATTGTTGGATCCATCAAACGTGGATGTCACCATGTAAGCTCAATAGAGCATGACGAAGATTACCCAACCGAAAATGACGACATTTATGACTATGAGGACGGTTATGGTCAAGCTGCTGCTATGACATCAGGCGAAACTTTTCTTACCAGTTCCATCGGATTAGTCGTCCTATCAATTCTTGTCATTCCTTAATCCAGTGTCATTATTGCCAGATGGGAGTAATAAACTAAATAGAAAAATTAAATACAAGATTGTTTTTCCAAATAAAAAAGTATGACTCATGAATATTAGATGAATTTTTTAAGAATAAACTTCAAAAACTTCAACTTATTTATTTGAAAAAGTTTGCAGTATTGAAAAATTTCTATTGTTTACAGTTTGACCAATTGACATTGATGCCCCAAGAAAATTAAATATTGTATTGATTTTATTATGAATTCTTTATTTTTTTGAGGCATCAATTTGTTGGACACCAGGTACGTAACAATTCTCGTGGTAGTTGACTTAAATTAACAATTTTCATTTCGGTGGAGGTAACAATAATAGTGAGCCTTTTAGTTTAAAAAAAATCTTCCACTGCATTAATAAGATGTCATATGGTCTAGTGGAAATTCGAATTCCAAACTAAATGACAACATAATACTTTAATTTAGGAAATTTAGAAAATCTTTAAAACTTTAAAATCATAATCTGCGGAGTATTATTTTTTAAATTAATTTCCTAGAAAATTAAAAAATTCATATCTTCCAGCCAATCCGATTTGAATATTTGAATACTCGAATCTAATAATTGAGTAAATTATTTAAATATTTTAATTTCCTTCGGAAATAAAATAAAAAATACCCCGGTAAAATAATGGAATACTAGTAGTTTGAAAACAAAACGTCTGCTTTTTCCATTCCAACAGTCGCCAAAATATCACATTTAAAGGTTAAACAAGTCATGATTTTTCTAAACAATTCTAACCGAGGTGCCAAGCCCATTGTGTCTGATTCCGTTGTGTTGAGTTCAGCAAAAAAACATTTGGCAACATATCTTACAGATCACATTTCTACAAATAGTAGTAAAACTATAACTTCCGTAAAATTAAAACTTATTACTTGGTAATGCTATCGTTTGAAAATACTATTAGTCTGAAACTATTGGTGGACCATTGTACATCAAGAGGTATTTGAAACTAATTTCCATCTTTATGAAGCACACTCGTATCTGCTAAAAAGTATGAAAGACGTTATAGTAATTTTTGTCGAAAGACCTACGTATAAATATACTTCAGTCTTCTTCTGATTCAATTGGGTCAAATCTAAGTTCGGAGTATCCGGAAAGAAGTGTTTCAAGGTCTTGGATTGTGTCTGGCATTGGCTTGTGTAGAGTTTCCGGAAGCCAGAGATTGAGAAGACCAGAACTCACGCCCAATACACCAAGAATCAAAAATTGACCGGCATGTGTGAAGTCATTCTA
This sequence comes from Holacanthella duospinosa, assembly GCA_002738285.1. Lineage (NCBI taxonomy): Eukaryota > Metazoa > Arthropoda > Collembola > Poduromorpha > Neanuridae > Holacanthella > Holacanthella duospinosa. The sequence goes on along the minus strand of NIPM01000146.1, from coordinate 10,091 downwards.
ATAAAGATTCATTAATACATGACAAAATCAAAAAGAACAGGTTACATCCCTTACAGCAAACGATGTGAGAGGAGAAAGAATTCCACCTATCCGAGCAAAGCAACTGCACAAACCAAGCCCACTGTTGCGTAAGACTGTTGGAAAGAGTTCTGCTGATTGAATGTAAATTATCGAAAAGCTAGCGGCAATGGCCAGTTTTCCCAAAAGTGGAAACAAAATATTCGAATTCCATTTCACAATTAGGCAGGATACTCCGCCCATTATCATAAATCCAGCCAATGTCTTCCGTCGTCCACTCCTGAAAAAAAAAACAGCTGTTCAAACTACTCAATTATAACTTCTTCCTATAGTAGAAATTTATGTACCACTCAATTAGCACAGTGGCAGCTACATAAGCTGGAATTTCAACGGCTCCGCTCAGCGCCTCGCTGGTGTAAATATTCGATCCTAATTCACCAGCTCCCAACGTAAGTCCGTAGTACACTACACTGTTCACAAACCTAAATATCACAAAAAATATCCTTACGTTTAATTGTTCTTTTTTTTTTAAGTAAATGGTTTAGTATTTAAATTTTGTAATATATACCATGAAAATAACTGAATGAGTGTGATAGTAGAGATTTGAAGATTTTTGAATATGTGACAAAGTCCTACTTCCTCAGCTTCTGCTATGTGTCCTCTGATTGAGGCAACAGCGCCCATCGGTAGCACTTTGTTGTTATTTGTTGCAATCATCGTGAGGATCCTAGTTACTTCATCAACTTTTTTGTGAGTAAGGAGCCATCGAGGGGACTCAGGTATCCATCTAACACCATTTCAAGATAGTATTATAGTTCAAAAATATAAAAATGCTTAGAACATTACTAAATATTCCCCATTACTCAATATTCACCCTCAAAAGTACATTGGCTGGCTGATTTGAAATGAACAGAAATAAATTCCCTATGATGATGTACCATTCAGTATTGATCAAAATTCAAACGATGGAAACTCAACATACAGGAATGTGAAGAGAAAGATGCCACCGAGAGAACTGGAAATAAGACTCAAGTATCGCCAACTTCGTACCCAATATCCTAATGCACTGTAAGATATGATCCCAATAGCGAAGAAAGTCTGTACTTAGAAATTATTACACAAATTAAATTATAGTTATCATGATACTTGTTTACTGTTTGGTTTATGTACTCACTTGAATAATATTCCCACAGATTCCTCGTTTACTTGGGCCAACCAATTCACTGGCTAAAACAAAGCTAGAGATCATATTTCCAGCAGTAAAGAAACCAGTAAAAAACCTGGAACAAAATATCAGTAATGAATTAAAAAGGTATAGTTAAGTTTTGGAATATGGCATTTACCGAGCTATCGCATAGTAAGAGAAAGCCGGCATCATAGATGAGCTAGCACCTGTCAATATGACTCCAATGGTAGTCGCAAAGAGAGTAACCTTCCGACCATACAGATCCGCTATAGGTCCAAAAGCAAGGGCACCTGTCATCACACCTGCCATAAGGATACTTTGAATAAGATTCGTCTTGTAACTTTGATCACAAATCAGTCCCCACTAAAAATGATATCAAATTTAATAACGGAGTACTAGTAAGCTTAGCACAACAAATTAACCTCTCTACTGAAGGTATCTGGAAGTGTATTGAATTTGACTGATTCACAATTTGTTACAGAATTATTAGGGCATTGGTTGATAAATTCTACTTTGTCAGAGGTAGTGCATGTGAAGGAAGGCGCTTGACCTAAAAAAAAAATATAAAACTGATAAAATATTTTACAATAAACTAACGAGTAGGAATAAAGACGAATACCAGTGAAGACGACTTGAATCATATTGAAAGGAGCATAGATGTTAAATATGGCTAAAGAGAAAAAGTAGAGCTTCTGTTGTGGTCCAAATTCCCCAATTTGAGTGTAAATCTCATCAAGATCCATATTGATTGCTTGGGTATAATGATAACTTACAATAATAATAGCTTATCTTAGGAAACTGATTGTTGATAGAGCAGCTGTGGTATGAGCCGACTTAACGTAAAATTATAATTCAATAACAATTAATTGAGAAGACGTAGTGAAAAATCGTAAGTAAAATATGGTCGAACCTTTAGACTGAAGAGAATGATTTCACAGCTGATAATGGTAAAGAAGAGAACCTTTGCAATTCTCACTTTGTAAAACACCATGCAGTGGAGTGGCGTGTTGCGGACACTCCGACACCACCATTAGTAGNTAAAGCGGACACTCCGACACCACCATTAGTAGTAGAAATCCGAATTTTATACTACCTTACATCCAGAATACCAATTGTTTTACTCTAGGTACCAATTGTTCCAAAGCGAACAATCTCCATAGCAAAAAATAAAATCTTCGTACATAAGGGATTATGCATGGTGGTGTAATAATAAGACTTTAGGAGTAAGGTAGTGTAACAATTACGTTCTAACAGCCTTAGCAAAAAATCTCCTTATTGCAGCGCGACAAAAAATCCGTTTACTATAGCGCAGCCCATAAAAATCCCCGTTGCAACACCTAACCCCTAAGAACCTTACTTACAACTAAAAGTAAGAAAAGAATCCACAGACTACCTTACTCCAGCCAATAATAACCTAACAAAAAGGTTTTAATTAAACATTATAGGAGGGTCATTGAGCAATTGCAACTGCAACCAATATTAAAACAAATACGAATTAAAGAAANAATTGCAACTGCAACCAATATTAAAACAAATACGAATTAAAGAAATGATATTATATAACCATAACGAACTCACAAGAAAAAAATTCCCATAGCACCTGAATTTCAGATTTTTTCTAAACATTAGAAATTAACATCTTATAGAACCAACTAAACTTTACGTTGCGTGTGCGTAAATTTTCACGGACTGACTAAAAAAACTTACCAGTAAGGTTGACCGAACTCCTTACCATAACTAAAACATTAAACTTCTTCTTCAGACGTGGAAACGTCTGTTTCTGGTTCACTTTCACTGGCGAGAGTGATAACTAAGCTTACACAGCATAGTTCAGCCACCAATTGGTTAATACGGTTGGATTCTACCAAAGGGGCAGGAGTAATTGTTTTTTGTTTTTCTGCATAAGGGTAAGTACAAAAAATTTTTTCTAAGTAAAATTTTATTTTCAACTCATATATGACCGATGAAATGACCTAAACAAAAGTTGTACAGCATGTTAAGGTGAGTAATATTTCCTTATGGTGATTTTATTTGTAATGACCCAGCGAGGTCACAGATCAAGATCAAACCCCGGGTCTCCTATAAGCGATAAATTTACACTAATACAAGTTGTTCAGAATGTTAAACTGAGTAACTTTTCTCTGACTATTTTTTCTGAAATGACCCATCGAGGTCACAGGTCAAGGTGAAACCTCTGGTCTCTCACAAGTGATGATATGACCTAAATAAAAGTTGTTCAGAATGTTGAACATGAGTAACTGTTCCATGTGAATTTTTTTCCTGTTATGATCCATCGAGGTCTCAGGTCAAANTAACTGTTCCATGTGAATTTTTTTCCTGTTATGATCCATCGAGGTCTCAGGTCAAGGTCAAACTAAATTAAGAAAAAGGTAATGCTTACCTACTAGAACTGGATACCCATTGGGAATATAAGCAGAAAAAGTTACTCGCTTTAACATTCTGAACAACTTTTATTTGGATCATTTCATCACTTGTGAGAGACCAAAGGTTTGACCTTGACCTGTGACTTCTATGGGTCATTTCAGAAAAAATTTCTTAGACAAAAGTTACTCAGTTAAACAATCTGAATAACTTCTATTAGTGTTAATTTATCACTTATAGGGGACCCAGATTTTGACCTTGACCTTCGACCTCGATGGGTCATCACAGAAAAATTCACCACAAGAAAATATTACTCAGCTTAACATGTTGTACAACTTTAGTTTAGGTCATTTTATCGGTCATATAGAACTTGAAAACAAAATTTGACTTGGAAATAAATTTTTGTACTCATCCTTATGGAGAAAAACTTAGAAAAATTTACTGCTGCCCCGTTGGTAGAATCCAACCGTATTAACCAATCGGTGGCTGAACTATGCTGTGTAATCTTAGTTATCACTCTCGACAGTGAAAGTGAACCAGAAACAGGCGTTTCCACGTCTCAAGAAGAAGTTTAATGTTTTACTTGTGGTAAGGAGTTCAGTCAACTTTACTGGTACGTTTTTTAGTCAGTCCGTGAAAATTTACGCACACGCAACGTAAAGTTTAGTTGGTTCTATAATAAAACCATTTGAAATATGTCGTATGAATTAACACACTTCATAATGACAGTCAAAGAATTTCCCCTAAGTTGTTTCAAAATCATTTTGGACATGGATGGATGAAAAAATTTCAAAAAGAAAATATTTGATGGATTGCGCGTGCACCTGAAGGGAATCCCACTAAAATTATTCTAAATATGACAAACTAGATTTAAAATCATTTGAAATTTAGTTGTATGAATTGACGCACTCGATATGACAGTGACAGTCAAAGGTTATCACCCAGTTGTTTGGCCAATTTGCTCGAAGAAAATCCCTCTAAATTTTTTAATACACATCACACATTGCATATTGCATATCCCTAGATTGACCAACTTGCCCCAATTGGGAGTCAATCTATTCAATTAATTGCAGTAAATCATGCATACTGGGTAGTTCCATTTACTGTACGCAGTTAACTGCGTACACTTTAGATCTCCTACCAATGCCTCAATCAAGAGTTTCTCTTGTCACTGGAAAAATGGCAGTTTCTACGGATTCCTTTATCAGCAATGAGGGAATTATTAAAAAAATAATTTAACATACGAAGTGATAGGAAGATGCAATTTTTCAATAACCCCAGAATTGGATTTAATTTAAGGCATAGAAAACTCTTTCACCCTAACTTTGCCCCCAATTTGGGGCAGTCAAATATTCTATCCATCGTTGCCACTTTGTTGAAAATACTTATACGTGGATTCAAATGAATTAAGAATAGAATTGGCAACATGAGTTTGGTACGCCCCATGACGTCCGTTCCTATAGATTAAATTTTATTCAACTTGGGGTCATTGATTTGGCTGCCCTTAAAATGAGGTTTCGATGGTAGTCGTCGAGTCGCTGCCTTNTTATTCAACTTGGGGTCATTGATTTGGCTGCCCTTAAAATGAGGTTTCGATGGTAGTCGTCGAGTCGCTGCCTTTCTCCAAATCCATGATCCAGATAGGACCTTAAATTGAGCTGCGGTTTCTGGGGATATACACATGTAGAATCATTATGAAATAGGTCGTATGAATTTGCTTAGTGGATGCGACACTAAAATAATTTCCCCAAGTTGTTTTAAAGTCAATTGGGACTTGGGTGAAAAAATTTTCAAAACATTATTGAATGCTGCAAAAGAATCCTAAATTTTTTAAGAACACCAATAGATTGTGAAATGGTCAAATTATTTTAGTTATACCAAATTCTGCTGATGGTGCACTTACGGTTGGGATTGGGATATGTCAGTGTTACTGATGGGTCCGTAAAAAATAAACTTTCACTTTTACCATCGAGAATGTGGTAAGAGATCAAATGGTAGATTACTTATTAAAAGATTTTTTGAAAATTATGCACCAGGGCGAAATTAATTCGTGAAAGATGAAGACAATATGAAAATTGGTGCTAAATATCATCTAAACTTCTGTATCTGCTCGGAATCTTGCTTTAGCATCACCCTTCTTACGAAGATCTCAATTACCAATTCCCAAATAATTCTCTGTATTAGTTATAGTTCAAAAAATTAAATTAAATTGCTTGACCTTTAATATAACCTTTAACTCATTTAGAGGGAAGAACTATTAATCTCCATTGTTGCATTTCTTGTTTATTCTTTCTGTTTGAATTCCACGTAGTATTTAATAATTAACACCCGTTCTGGTTGGACGTACTCTGTTTACTTACAATAAAACAATTACATAAACAATCCAGTCACAATTTTATGCAATTTAAATTAATTATATTCTTTCAATTGCTTTCGACACTTCATACTTCGCAACAGTTTCTGTTTCTGTTTTTGCTCCAGCTCAACTTATTTTACAAGCAAAATTTTGATAGCCAAATCGAAGTAGCGTTGTTCTCCATGGCTCCCAGAAAATTGGGGATCAACTCACGAGCCATGGTTCTGACACCTTAATATTTGGGTGTTGCCTCCGGAGCCATGGTTCTGGCTCTGGCTTTGACTCCTAGATGGCTCCCATAAAAATATTATTTTTAAAGTTAGGTTATCAAACTGCTTTTGGTGCAATTTTGATTAGCTTTAGACATGAAATACCAGTTGCTAAAATTACAAATAATCACAACTGAATGAGTTCACACCGTATATTACCGAGAATGAGATTACTTTAATATTAACTAATTAGTATTCTGCACCTTGAAATCTCTGCTGGAGTGTACGATTATTAACATTGGGAGTTGGATCTAGGAGCCAAATGGTTATGATTCCTGAGAGAGGGAGCCAGAGCCACATGATGGCTCTGACTCCCAAACATATTGGAGCCAACTTAGAGTCAGAGCCAAAAAGCAAACTCGAGAGCCAGAGCCATGGAGAACACTAAACCGAAGTAAGCACAGAAATTGAGTCTACGCAAAATATTTTAAACACATTTTACTGAAATTTCAATTTTAGTATTTCATAGGTACAGAAAATCCTCCGAAAATGACAACTTCATTTCTTCTGCTTGTCTTATACTTGTCTCTAACATCAATTATTGCCGGACGAGCGAGAGGAAGCTATGCATTGGAAAAGTACAAATATGGTACCGAGCTGTATAAAGACAATACCGACGACTTGTTGGAGTTTATCAAAAATTCAACTATTGAGTATTTGAAAAAAAATAAATTAAACTACGGTGACAGCTGCAACTACTCAATCAGTCAACAGCGACAGAAATTCCATGGTGACATCTTTGAATCTATAAAGTCTGTCCATCCTTCAACTTCAACTGAAAAAATAACTGGAGATCTCCGAAGGTATATGGGAAGCCTTGCAAAACTCCCAGGCACCCTTTGTACTGCTTCAAAGTTCCTAGAATGTAATCTAGATGGAGTCTGCGCCTGTGATAAAAATTTGGATCGGTTTGGTGTAACCCTTGTCTACGACAGACAGGCTAATGCTTGTTACCTGGCCGAGGGGTCGACATGTTTCCCGCAAGATCTATTCATGAACAACAATCCTTTGCTAGATGTACTTCCAGAGGAAGAAGCTCATTGTGTCGGTACTACAACCTGTCTTTTCAAATTCACGCAGGAGAAATGCACAGTGATTAAAATCCTGGCAGAGAAGGAACGAATATTGAAAAGTCTTACAGATGACGAATTGACCAATCCCGCATATTTCATGATGCAAAAAATACAAAAAGGTGAAATTTGTGCCTGTGGCGGTACTTTAGCACTGGTACCTTCCATTCTGGTACTCATCCTTGGAATCTTCTTGAAACTTTATCATTCATAAAACAATTTTACTAAATAACTTATATTTAGTAAGTGGAATTTCCTAAAGCGCCTGTTTTGGCTAGTTAGGAAATTTCTCTATTTTTTTTTCGTATTTGATGTGTCCCTAATCTATCTCTATTTAACTTACATTGTAATTTGCATCATAGCTGGTTACTGTCTGCCAAAAATAGTGGAAAATACTGATTCTTTGCTATTTATAAAACCTGTATGCTTTAAAATTCATCAGTAGAAAATTATCGTTCGTCATTATAATGTTATTACTATACAAAATTGATAAAAAATTGACAAAAAATTTCAGCTATAAAATTTTGTCCGAAACGTAGTTGGTTATCAAATATGCAACACGATTTTCAGCTTAGATACTATGAATGCCTCAAATGTTAGACAGTTACGACAACCTATCAAAGTGGTCTTCAGCTTTCAACAAAATATTGACTGCTTAAAAATTTGTCAACTAAAGTTTCTTCTTAGTTTAAAATTAGCAACCATGGTAAATCACCGTCAACCAAACACTTCAATTTGTCACATCCCAACGAATTTACTTGGATTTTAATTAAATTTCGTCAAGAAAATTTTATTTCATAATTTGTGCCAAAATGAAGGAAAGCAACATTGAGATGGTGGGTATCACAGATATAGTTGATGCTGATTTTGATGAATCATTTCCTGGTAAATGGGTAGATGATAAAATAATTTTGTCAACTAAGGCGTAGCCATTTCCACGAGTAGATGACTGCACAGCGAAGTCAATGACCTAAAAAACAATTTGTTATTAGTCATTTTCATTACTAGTTGATTCTAATAGTGAAATCCTTATTAATACATTTCATTTCAACTCCCACTGCTTAATTATTATTTTGTATTTCTACGGTATTCTATTCAATCAGTCATATGCTCGCTTCACTCGCGATGACCATAACACAAAATTTTCAATTTTCCTCAAATTTTTTGGTCGAATTTCAATTACTTCAATGTTTTTCATGGAATCATTTCAAAAATACAATATTTTTACTTGTTTAATATGGTATCCCCAAGGAGCTGAGAATCTACGCTTACCTTTGCATCTAGAGACTCAAATAAATCAATAGTGACTTCTCCGTTGAACATTCCATTAATTCCAGAATCGATTGTTCGAATAACGTCGGAGTCTGCAGAGGTTGGGTCTGATTTACTAGTGACAATGATTTTCGCATCTCCTTGAATAATTGCTTTGACGAGAATTATATTAGGTTTGAAAGGTCTGTCGAAATAGGTAAGGTGACATTCCTTAACATTACAGGATGTCCAGTAGCCAGTAGTACCATTGAAATCTTTGTCATTGGTAGGTCCACCACATCCCCATCCATATTCAAAGTCAGTGATGTAGTCACTGTAGAAACAAGCTGGACCAGATACAACAGATTTCCAACCGCCGATCACATCCGTTGTTTTGTCTAATGTCAATGGGTCTTTTGAAGAATCTTGAGCCTTTACCGATCCAACCAAAATTATGACCGAACACACTAAGGGAAATATCATTTTAATATTAAGAATACTAATGCCACACCAAATACACTGATTGAGTATGAACTAGAGTATGGCATGTGTAGTAAGCAGATACTTTACCAGTGACTTCACACAGATTATGATGTCAATGTCACATTCTGTATGGCCACATTTTATCATTATGAAGGGCCAAATAATTTTTTATTGATTAGATTTATTCTTTGCCACTTCTTTGTAAAATATGTAATGTTTTCATATCAATTTTATCAAATAGCTTTAATTCAATTTTACTGATATCACATTAAGCCATATTTGGTTTACATTCCCACGAATGAATCAATTATGAATTATAGGAGTAATTCACAGTATCTGTTTGGTTCTTTTCAGTATCCTTGAAATTTTTTATGAGTGGATGACTGTTGTAAATCGATTTACTTTAGGTTTGAAGTGAGGAAGGTGATGGGGTATAAAATACTCAATAATCTACTGCTGGATTAGTTGATTTGGATCCCTTTGATAGTTGATTATGTGATGTCGATTCTGTAAATGGCTTCAAAAGGTGTCGCCTCTGTAGTTGGTGTCATTCTCGCCTCTCATGTCACATACAACTGTCGCTAAACACAGATCTGCCCAGCTCAATTTTCCACCAACAGCGAATCCTTCGACGCCATTTTGACGAATGAAATTCTCAAACTTAGGAATGTAAAATGCAAACTGTGTCTTCACCATTTCCTTTTCTAGGACCAATTTCTTCTCCACGTTCTTCTCAAGCAACCACGGTCTCCATACTATAATCAAAAAATTATAAANTTCTAGGACCAATTTCTTCTCCACGTTCTTCTCAAGCAACCACGGTCTCCATACTATAATCAAAAAATTATAAAAAAATTTTATAGGATACTTTAGTACATATGAATTCGATAAGTCTTACGGAGTCTCAAATCTTGCAAATTATCTACTAACTCATCTGCTTGAGCTCTCTGTAAGTGTGTTTCCGGTAAAAGACCAAATTCATTGGCAAGGTATCGACTGATGACACAGGATTGGCTGAGTTCAATTTTTCCGTCTATTTCTAATATCGGCAGAAGACCCCAACCAGTAACTATGAA